>JAHMML010000079.1:0-111527 GCA_020341155.1 Eciton burchellii
TCTCCGATTACAGAAGCTTCTGATACATGCCGCTATCGATAATCGGTTCTTTTCCGTTTATGCAATATATTCCATAATATTCCATATTTTACGTAAAAATCTGATTTACTTCATGCAGTTAAAAATATCTCATCTCAAAGGGAGCCTAGTAGGATAGACATATTTATAAAATAGAGCATACAAATTGTTAGAGCGCCTTCGATATAAATTCGCTCCACACTGCTCAAATATTTATTTATGCCGATTCTGGGATAGMGTGACGGGTAAAGATAAGAGACATAGATAACTATCTACCTTTTTACCTTCTTTTAATTGGCAAACGAATTAGCAGTTATAGTATTTCGATTCTTACTCTGAACAAGTGACCGTTGCCTCGGATGTCTCGCGCTACACKGAGGACACAGGCGCCTGGTAACTGCRAGGAAAAGGCGATAYTCTTTTGTTTTTTCGTAACGGTTGACGACCTATGTCCCCCACTCTGGGACTAATCATCGACACATGCCTGACACATTGTTTACATTGGGTTCTCGAGTGTCCAAAAAACTTCTGACAAAGAATAAAGCCTATAAGAATCTTTAACACAAATATAAAACAATACAATAACATATAGATAAAGATAAGACCGTAGAAATCATTTTGTATCAAATACAATTATCAAAAATGTGTAAAAGTTTTGCCTTTCTTTCAAAATCGTTATCTCAATGAACTGTTCAATAAAACAAAAGCCAGACAAAAGAAGAAATATTTCGGCTTGTATCGTCATAATCAATATATCGTCATAATCAATGAAGTTTTAAAAAACGCACAATTCTTCAGGCATCATGCAATAATCTACCAAACAATAAGCAAATTAGTGGGACAAAAAAGTAATTAAAGATTTTATCGAACGGGTATAAATAATTACGATGAAATTTGTGCATTTTCTTTTGATATTTCGTTCTAAAATATCTCAAGATTCCTTAAATTCGCATTTAGAATCATTCATAAAGTATAAGAAGAATATAGTTTCAAATGGCGATTTTCTACCGTACTTTACCCAAGTTCAATATTTGATATATGCGAATCGATGAAATGTTGAAATCTACTCTATGAGTGCGCAAAACACAATGAAATGCGAAGAAATGAGAAGACTGTGAAGAATGAGAGACTGCGTCTGCGTGTACTTCGATTTCCGACATTATCTCACGATTATTTTAACGCAGGAGGTAAATGCGTGTTAATGTCTATTTTTTTCTTTTTCCACCCGCGTGTGATGGGTCGCTTAATCGCTTAATCGCTTAATCGTTGAGTCTTCGAGGAATTATAAAATGATGTTGAATTATTATCAAATAGCTGTAAATAGCACATAGTAGCATAAGTTTTGTTTACTAATCGCTCGTGTACTAAATCGTATGATTAGGAATTGGAAGAAGAGAAAAACCGTGAAATTGATCACCAGCTGTATGGCGAAAGACAAATCAGGAACGATTATTTCGCGAAGTCAGTCTCTTCGACGATCGCGTATAATGATCTCTATCAGAAAGCGATACTTCAATTTGAATCGCTTGATTTTGCTCCCAATTGGCTTGTGGCCCGACAAGCAAACGAGATTCACTCGTTTTCGGGCGGGAGTACTGTTCAGCATTCTATCGAGCTCCATTGTATTTCAGGTAATTCCAGATATTCCAGGTATTTCAGATAGACAGAGTCATTACTGTTATTATCTTCAGCGTTATTTCGTTACTGTATAATATTACTGAAGCAAGTCACTTAGTAATTTTATATTATTTATAATCATTAATTTCGAATCGGAAATGCGAACTGATAGGATATCTCCAATAAACTTATGGTTTTATAGTTTTCAAGATTATTTATCAAAGAATGTAGCTTTGATCTTGTGGTCAGAATAGTTTCCTCAGCGACATTTTATCTCCTGCTCGCGAACAAATTCATCTTGTTTTGGATCAATATGGAAGTTGTAAGTCGCCTTTGTTACTTTCCTGTAAAAACTTAGCGGCCGTCATAAATTACTTCTACTCGCGTCCACTTGAAGATCCTTGTCAAATATAATATAAAATATTGTGAATATTTCTTGACAGATAAAATATTTATTGGACCAGCTACAACATATCTACGATGACCTAAAGGACAAAAACGAAATCGCCATCTATGAGAAATATGGATACTTCGCTAAACGTTTCACCATTAATATGATGAGTAAGAGATAATTCTGACGATTTGTATTATTATGATGCAAGAGATGCAAGAGATGCAAGCATATTAGGAAGAATAATTGACAATCTGCTAGTAGCTATTTTTATTAATGATTTTTTATTCGTTTTTAGTAATCATTTCATGCAGTATACCTTCTAGTTCTCTCATACCATACGGGCCGTACATTTTGGATGTTGTCATACCGAAAAACGAATCTTACGCGATTCGCATGATAGAACTTGTAGCTACGTATTTTGTTGTATCAGAGAAGTATGCCTTTCTAATTATCATACACATGAACGCAGCCTGTTCTATAGGATTAATCRTACTGATAGCAACRGGCACGATAATRGTATCRWCTCTCAAMTATATCTGCGCAGCATTTGAGATTGCCGGGTGAAGAAATGATTTTTGAAATGCGATTATGAATAACAAATATTCAGATTATCAGAAATATTTCGAGTTCTTCTTTGAACAATCGATTTGACAAAATCGATTTAATTGTAGCAGGAATATTATTTACAGCTACCGCATCGAACAAGCAATGGCGATCAATTTGTCATCTAGCTTTGACATGAAGAATGACATCGTAATTCAAAGGAAGATGATACGTGCCATACGCATTCATTGCAAAGCTATAGAGTTAGTATTTATCTTATGATACTTGTATATTACGAATAAAGGATGCTATCGGAACGTTGTATATGTAAAATTATAATTTTTCTGAGAATTTGTAATGAAACGAAAGTATCCAATAAAGATAGAATTGTTATGATTTTTGCTTGCGAATAAAATATAATAAAAGTATGAAGTAATTGCTATAAAAAGTATCCGAAAATAGTGTATAGGAATTTATTGTGAATAGAAAGTCAACTGAAGTTCAATCGAATATTCTATTGCTATTGATATAAATATCGATATAATCCTTTTGATACTTGATAAAAATATCAGATCAAGTTCGAATGCATAGGCAAGTTATGGCCATGGATGTCGTAATATTTAATAAGTGATTTACAAATTAAATCAATCGTCATATCAATCGCATCAGGTACAATCGCTTTTGTCAATCGCCTTAGGGGATTCGGAACAGAATGAAAACGTTTGATTCTAAAATTTATTTTATGGAATTGATTAATCATGCTGCTAAAACTGCATCAACCAATATTTTAAGTTGCCTGCTAAATCTTCCAAATTATAACAAGATAATATCTGTTTAAGGCTCTCCGAATATGTTGCAACTAATCTTGAAATACCATTACTTTTTATGATAATAACTACAATACTTTGTACAAGTTTCAGTCTTTTTCGCGTGAGTCTTCATACTTTCTAATACATATATGAGCTACTTACGATCAACATTTTATAATATTTGTGCTAACACAGAATAAAAATGATTGAAAATGTGAAAGAATGGTTACTAAAAACACAGATCCCAAATTTTGATGACATAATAGAATTAATAAATTAAAATAGCGAGAATATTACGATTTATATTTTTTTTATTCGTAATAAATTTTACATTTCATTCAAGATCATTTTTTCAACGTTTTATCAACTGTTTATCAAATGTTGATTACGCAATTATCATACTTTAGATTTTTCAAATTAAACCTTCTGAGGCAATGGAAGAAATTTTATTGCATCTAGCCGCTATTGTAGTCATTCTGATATATATGTTCATACCCAATTACTATGGGCAAGAAATTACGGATCACAGTAATGACATGTACGTAGCCGCGTAAGTGATATTTTTACATATAAGTGTGCATGATTTAAAAAGAAGCACACGTAACATGTTAGTAATCGGATTTCCATGTTCCAACAAATCGTAAATTATGTATGTAATCATTTTTTTATAGATACAATGTTTCTTGGTACTTATCATCCCTACATATACAAAAACTGGTCCTATTTCTATTGCAAAGAAGTAATAAAATCTTTGTCTTGAATGCCGGTAAATTATTTACAGCATCACTGGAATGCTTCGCTACAGTAAAGTTATTTCATTTATTTACACACATATATATTTATTTTACACACATATATATACATATATACATATATATATATATTTATTATGTAGATTGCACAATATGTTACGCGTACTTTCAAAATATTAATGCACAGTTATGATACTTATAGTGTACTCTATGTAGATTATTTACATATCTTGTTAAAATAATACAAATAAAAATGGCATGTCTGTTTGCAGTTAGTGAGTGCATCAATATCTTATTTCACATTTATGTACTCTATGTAATAACCAGTAGATATATCTCTATATTGTATATTGGAATAGAACAGGTAGATAAAAGATAAATACTTTTTTTCCGCTTGTAATTTTAAATCTTCATTATACAATAAAGAATGCCCAGATATATGTGTAAGATTGTGTAAAATATTTTTATATCTTTCAGAACTATAACATTTCTACAAAATACGCAGAGGCAGAAATTGTGCGCTTGTTTGGATATGTACAGTAAAGATCATCACGAAATTGACGAAATCAATAATTAAGTATGTCTCACGTTTAAATGTACAGAGAATTATTTAAATAACGTCTATGCTATGTAAGTAACTTAAATTTTCCTAAATGCATTGTTTAAATGACTGTACATCGATGTTGCAACTATTCGCAGACACTCATAATAGATATTCGAATAGCATGTGGTGCGAGTAACAAGATATGAATGACCAATAAGAAATAATAACTCTGATCATATTTCCACACAATTGGGATGATAGTGTTATTATGGCAAGAATTTATGTTACTAGGAAAAGTTTATTCAAGATGTATGATATCATCAGAAAGAACGACAAATAATTTTGCAATATGTTTTACAGGAATAAAATATGTATGCGAAATGTATACGATATGAATAAAATATAATAAATATCATTTACTTTAAATTTAAATTTACTTTTTCTGAGAATATTTTTTAGACGCTATCATTTTAATATGTAATATTGTTGAAATGTATGTAAATAGGAAGAGAGTGTTTACTTGAAAGAAGAATACAGAGCATTAAAATTAAACATATAATTGTAAAATGAAGAAGGATGAGCCACACTAGCATTTCTATTATGAATCGGTTCTATAAATACTTTTCAATTCTTTATTTAAATTTCTTTCGTCGCTTTTTAAATTACTTGTTTCCACTAATATTTTCTCGAAAGAGATATTAAATTATATAATTATATATAATTTGCTAAATGCTTATAATTTAATAAGTATCTAGCTGCCTAAAGCTAATATCTGCGGAAATTGAGGCAACTAGCGTCCACTAAATGCCTCCGTTAAAGAAATGCAAATTGTTGAGGAAAGAGATGCATAATGAATAAACAATGAACATATGTAAGTGTTATATCTAAATTTTCATATATTCACGTTTTTGTATTACTTATTGCTTATAACAGAAAAATATCAAGTCACCATATCAATCATCACAGTATATCAATATCATGTAACAATGTTTTCCTTATCTACATTTATGTACATCTCATGCATTTATTCACGTTTGCATTCCGCCATTCAAAATCCGCGGCCACTCATGTTCTGACCGAAAAATATAGAAGATTATATATTCTATAATATTTCATATTTTATGTAAAGATCTCATTTACTTTTTGTAGTTAGCAAATGCTAACCTCAATAACATATTTCATCATCGTTTACTCTATGCAGCAATGATGAAAAAATATCTCATCTCAAAATGAACTAGTAGGATATATTTATAAAATAGTGCAAACTAATATGAAACAATCCAATAGCATATAGATAAAGATAGGAATCATTTTATATCAAATAAATTTGTCAAAAATGTGTAAAATTATTTCCTTTCTTCCAAAATTATTATTTCAATGAATTGCTCTATAAACCAAAAATCAGACAAAAGAAGAAATATTTAAACTTGCATGTATCGTCATAATCAATAAAATTAAGAAATACTTTCTCATGCAATAATCTATCAAATAATAAATAAGCTAATGGAACAAAGAAATAATTAAAGATTGTATCGAACGGATATAAATAATTACGATGATATTTATATCTTTTCTTTTCACATTAGATTCTATCTCAAGATCCCATAAATTTCCATTTTGTATCATTCATAAAGTGTAAGAAGAGTATAGTTTCAAATGGCAGCTCGCGGTTTTTCGTGCTTTACCAAAATAAGTTCGACAATTGTGTTCATATATGAATCAATGAAACGTTGAAATTCGCTCGAAATATATGTGTATTCTTCAAGTGTGCGCAACGCAATGAAAGGCGAAGCATATCAGAAAAGAGACTGCGCCTGCGTGTATTTCGATCTCCGACATTATTTTACGATTATTTTAACGTAGAAGGTAAACATGTGTAAATTTTCGTTTTCTCCCTTCCATCCGCGTGAGATGAATCGCATAATCGTTAATCTTCTGTCGTTGAATTATGAAATTACGAATTATGGGATGACATTAAATTATCATCAAATGTTAATGTCGCACAATAATGAAAGCGCGATACTGTGTTTACATGTGTATTCAATCGAACAATTTACCGGGAAATTAATAAGAGAGAAAAGCTGCGAAGTTTACCTTCATCGGCGGGATAAACAAAATTGACGATACGATGTCGATTATTTCGCGAAGTCATTCTCGAGTTTTCGACGACGGCGTATGATGTTCTGTGTCAGAAAGCGATACTTCAACTTGAATCGCCTACTTCTGCTCCCAATCGGCTTGTGGCCCGACAAGCAAACAAGATTCACTCGTTTTCGAGCAGGTTTGCTGTTCAGCATTCTGTCGAGTTCCATTGCATTTCAGGTACCTTAATATTGAGAGTCATTGTTGTTATTAAGATTATCCTTTCAATTATATCGTTGATATTATACTATAATAACATTAACATTACTGAAGCACGTCATTTAGTAATTTTATGTTATTTATTATTCTTAATTTCGAATCGAAAATGGGAACTGTTGATAGGATTTGTCCAATAAACTTAACGTTTCATAGTTCTCAAGATTATTCATCCATGAATGCAACTTCGATCTTGTGGTCAGAATATTTTCTTCAGTGACATTTTATCTCCTACTTGCGATCGAATTCATCATGTTTTGGATTAATATGGAAGTTGTAAGTCGCATTTCTCACTTTCCAATAAAAAGCTAGTGACCGTCATAAATAACTTTTTCTCGCGTCCACTCGAACATCGTTGTAGAATATGACGTAAAATATTATAAATATTTCTTGACAGATAAAATATTTATTAGACCAGCTACAACATATCTGCGATGAACTATGGGATAAAAACGAAATCGCTATCTACGATAAGTATGGATTTTTCGCTAAACGTTTCACCATTAAGATGATAAGTAAGAGATAACTCTGACTTTGTATTACCGTGATGCAAGGAGAAGCAGATTAGCAAGAATAATTGTCAATCTGCTAATAGCTGTTGTTATTAACGATTCCTTTTTCGTTTTCAGTACTCGTTGCATGCGGTATACCTTCTAGTTCTCTCATACCATACGGGCCATACATTTTAGATATTGTCATGCCGAAAAACGAATCTTACGCGATTCGCACGATAGAACTTGTAGCCACGTATTTTGCTGTATCAGAGAAGCATGCGTTTTTAATTATTATACACATGAACGCAGCTTGTTCTACAGGATTAATCGTACTAATTGCAACAGGCACRATAATGATATCGTATTTCAAGTATATCTGCGCCACATTTGAGATTGCCGGGTAAAAAAATGATTATTGGACTATGATTATGAATGATAAATAGATTGTCAGAAATATTTCGTATTTCGTTTGAAATACATTATAAACGATTTGATCGAATCAATTATAGAAGGAATATAATTTATAGCTATCGCGTGGAACAAGCAATGGCGTCAAGCTTTGATATCAAGAATGATATCGCAATTTATAGAAAGATGATATGTGCCATTCTTATTCATCGCAAAGCAATGGAGTTAGTATTTATCTTATACATGTATATTATGAAGAAACAACGCTATCAAGAAGTTATAAATATCAAAGTTATAGTTTTTCGACAACTTATAATGGAAACAAAATATCCAATAAGTAGAGCTATCATAACACTTCCATATGAATAAAATAGCACGAGCAATGATTGCTAAAGTATTGTATAAGAATGCACAATGAGAATCAATCGAAACACAATCGAATTTTCTGTTATTACATATTCAAATATTGAGTCTATACCTATAAATTTTTTGATATTTGATGAAAATTTAAATTTCTGTTTAAGTTTTGAAGACGAATAGATAAGTTTAACCTCGGTTTTCAGTGTGATTTGCAAATGCCATTACCTAAGATCTTTCATGGTCATGCTATTCAAAATCGTTTTTGTTAAATGCTGTAGAAGATCCGTAATAGAATCGTAATGATTTTGATTTTAATATGTAATTTATGGAATTCTTTAATCATGTGGATAGAATCAACATTCATCCAACATTTTAAGTTGCCTCCTAAATTCTTCAAATTATAACAGAATACCTAGCAGTAATATCTGTTTAAGGCTCGCCAAATATTTTACAACTAATATGGAAATACCATTTCTTTTTATCGTAATAACTACTGTACTTTGTACAAGTTTCAGTCTTTTTCGAGTGAGTTTTCTTATTTTCAAGATACTTACAAGCTACGACTAACATTTTGCAATATATGTTCTAAAGCAGAATAAAGATGATTGAAACTGAGAAAGAACGGTCATTAAAAATTTAATTTAATTACAGATTTTAATGATATAATAGAATTAATGAATTAAAGAATAGTGAAAAATATATTATTTTTTATGTTTGCTCCTGCTTTTCTTTGCAATTAATTTTATATTTCATCGAGGATCATACATTTTAACAAATGTTGATTAGACAATTATTATATCCTAGATTTTTCAAATTAAGCCTTCTGAGGCAATCGAGGAAGTTGTATTACACCTTTCTGCTGTAGCAATCATTCTGGTGTACATGTACATACCGAATTATTATGGGCAAGAAATTACGGATCACAGTAATGACATGTACGTAGCCGCGTAAGTAATATTTTTACATACAACTGTGTGTGATTTAAAAGCAAGCACACGCAACATGTTATTAATCGGATTTTCATGTGCTAACAAATCATAAATTATGAATTTCATCATTTTTTTATAGATACAATGTTTCTTGGTACTTAACATCCCTACATATACAAAAACTGATTCTATTTCTATTGCAAAGAAGCAATAAAATCTTTGTCTTGAATATCGGGAAATTATTTATAGCATCACTAGAATATTTCGCTACAGTAAAGCTATTTCATTTATTTACACACATATATATTTATTTTACACACATATATATGCATATAGACATATATTTACTGCATATAGATATAAATTATGCAATATATTACGCGTAATTCCAATTTAATGTGATTCACATTTATAATACTTCTAATGTGCTATGCTATACATAGAATGTTTACATATCTTGTTGAAATAATACAAGTAAAAATGACATGTCTGTTTGCAGTTAGTGAGTGCATCAATATCTTATTTCACGTTCATGTACTCTATATAGTAACCAGTAGATACATCCCCGGACTATATATTCTATTAGAATAGAACATAGGTAGATACAAAATAGATATTTTTTCCTCTTGTAAATTTTAATCTTTATTATACAACAAAGAATGTTCAGATATATGTGTGGGAGTGTGTAAATGTTCAGACATATATGTGGGAGTGTGTAAAATATTTTTATTTCTTTTAAAATCATAACATTCCTATAAAATAAGCACAGAGCAAAATTATGCTCTGATTAATACATGTGCAGAAGCAATCAACACGAAATTGGCGAAATCAATAATAAAATATATCTCACGCTTTAATAAAAAGGAAAATTATTTAAATAACGTTTATAAAAAACGTAAGTAACAACCAAACTTAAATCTTTCTAAATGCATTGTTTAAATGATTGAGTGACGATGTTGCAACTATTCACAGACGTTGAAAATAAATATCCATATGGCATACGAATGTGATGCGTCTGACAAAATATCAATGACCGATGAAAGATATGATAACTCGAGTAATATTTCAATACGTTTCCGGTGATATTATTATTAAGATTAGAAGTTACTAGTATATCGTACGAGTATACGATATCATTGGAAAAATGACAAAAAATTTTGCAATATATCTTACAGGAATAAAATATGTTTATATTCATGTGATATATAAAGAATGTAATAAATTTCATTTATTATAAATGTATTTCGATGACAATATTTTTTAGACGTTAGCATTTTACTATATAAGATCGATCGAATAATGCAACTTCGTAGAAAGAAACAATTTACTTGTAAAGCAGAAATAATGAAGAATATTAAAGTCAAACACGTAAAGGAAATACAAGAAGAGTAAAGCATAGTGAAGAAGTACGAACAATACTAGAGTTTTCTTAATTGTCTGTCCCATTAATGTTTTTTAGTTTTATATCTCTCAAATTTATTTGCCAAATSTMATAASTTCTTTATTTTTWWAAAWTTTTCCCRATTTAAAATATTAAATTATAGATATCTGTCTAAATCCGATTAAAATTGATATCCACAAGAATTGWGGCAACTATCGTCCGTTTAATGAATYTRATAAATTGTTAAATAGAGAAGAACGAATAATGAAAATGTTTGAATTTTATATCTATATTTGAATTTTCATATACATTTCAACACATTCACTTTCAACACGTTTTTGTATTACTTATTGCTTTAACACAAAAATATCAAGTCACTAYATCAATCATCACAGTATCAATATCACGTTATAACAGTTCTCTTTATCTATATTTATGTAGATAACCGCTATCACGCATTTATTCACGTTTGCATTCCGCCATTCAAAATCCGCGGTCTCGTACGTTCTAATCGAAAAATATGCAAGATTATATATTATATATTCTATAATATTTCATATTTTACATATAATATAGAAGAAAAAGATTATCGATAGCAACATGTATCAAAAGCTCGTAATCGGAGAATCCAACGCGCACGTGCGTATTGGACGTGTGTGTCCAAAAGAAACGTCACCGCGAAAGAAACCGTTGACACTCGCGTTAACGTGATTCGTCCAGACCGAATAATAATATGTAGCGATTGGTCAGCAACTCTGAGATGTGGCATCACTTTTGGGTATAAAAATGGCGACGGGTGCGGCAGAAGGAAACTAAAAGAGTAACAGTGCGTGAAAACAGAGCGATAATAGTGGAGTAATTGTAGAGTCGCAAACGGCGAAGCCTGCCGAGTCAGCTTAGTCTATCGAGATATCCTTACGTTGTAGCCTTGTGAAGACGAATAAAGAGTTTCTTTACTTATCAACCTAAGGCATCGAAAACCCATCATACTTAATAATTCCATCAGGATAGAAGTATAATAGATATATTCTACATATATAAAGATTTGATTTACTTCTTGTTAGCAAATGCTAACATCGATAACATGTTTCATCGTCGTATACTATACGCAACAATGATGAAAAAATATCTTATCTCAAAGGAAATCTAGTAGAATAGATATATTTATAAAATAATGCAAACTAATATAAAACAATAGAATAACATATAAACAAAGATAAGACTGCAGGAATCATTTTATATCAAATAAAATTATCAAAAATGTGTAAAAACTTTGCCTTTCTTTCAAAATCGTTATCTCAATGATCTGTTCAACAAAATAAAAGCCAGACAAAAGGAGAAACATCTCGGTTTGTATGTCGTCAGCTTATATGTCATAATCAATAAAATTTAAGAAAACGCAAAGTTCCTCAGGCATCATGCAATCATTTCCCAAGCAATAAGCAAATCAGTGGGACATTACAGTAAATAAAGATTTTATCGAACGAGTGTAAATAATTAAGATGATATTTGTACACTTTCGTTTGATGTTTCGTTCTAAAATATCTCAAGATTCCTTAAATTTGCATTTAAAATCATTCATAAAGCGTAAGAAGAATATAGTCCTGTAGAAATAGCCGTTGTCTACTGTATTTTACCAAAGTAAGTTCAACTTGATATATACGTATATGAATCGATGTAATGTTGAAATCTATTCGAAGCATGAATGTGAATTCTACGAGTGCGCATAACGCAATGAAACGCGAAGATGCAGAAATGAAAGACTGCGCCTGCGTGTACTTCGATCTCCGACATTATCTCACGATTATTTTAACGCAAAGGTAAATGCGTGTTAATATGCTTTTTTCTTTTTCCACCCGCGTAAGACGGATCGCTTAATCGCTTAATCGCTTAATCGTTAAGTTTTCGCGGAATTATGAAATGACGTTGAATTATCATCAAATGGCTGTTAATATAACTTAATATAAATATTGCACAGTAGCATCGCTTTTGTTTACTAATTGCTCGTGTACTAAATCGTACAATTCACTTCGAAATTGAAAGGAGAGAAAAACCGTGAAATTTATCTACAGATGTGTAGCGAAGGACGAATCGGTGACGATTATTTCGCAAAGTCAATCTTTTCGACGATCGCATATAATGATCTCTATTAGAAAGCGATACCTCAACTTAAATCGCCTGCTTTTGCTCCCAATCGGCTTGTGGCCTGATAAGCAAACGAGATTCACTCGTTTTCGAGCGGGGGTATTGTTCAGTATTCTATCGAGCTCCATTGTATTCCAGGTAATTCCAGGTATTCCAGGTATTTCAGATAGACAGAATCATTACTGTTATTATCTTCAGCGTTATTTCGTTAGTGTATAATATTACTGATCACTTAGTAATTTTATATTATTTATAATCCTTAATTTCGAATGGAAGCTGTTGATAGGATTTCTCCAATAAACTTAAGATTTTATAGTTCTCAAGATTATTCATCAAAGAATGTAGCTTCGATCTTGTGGTCAGAATACTTTCTTCAGTGACATTTTATCTCCTGCTCGCGAACAAATTCATCTTGTTTTGGATCAATATGGAAGTTGTAAGTCGCATTTGTCACTTTCCTTTAAAAACCTAGCGGCCGTCATAAATAACTTCTTCTCACGTCCATTTGAACATCCTTGTGGAATATGAGGTAAAATATTCTAAATATACCAGATAAAATATGTGTTGGACCAGCTGCAACATATCTACGATGAATTAAAGGACAAAAACGAAATAGCCATCTACGAGAAATATGGATATTTCGCTAAACGTTTCACTATTAATATGATAAGTAAGAGATAATTCTGACGATCTGTATTATCATGATGCAAGGAAAAGCATATTAAGAAGAATAACTGACAGTCTACTAGTAGCTATTTTTATTAATGATTTTTTATTCGTTTCTAGTAATCATTTCATGCAGTATACCTTCTAGTTCTCTCATACCATACGGGCCGTATATTTTGGATGTTGTCATGCCGAAAAACGAATCTTACGCGATTCGCATGATAGAACTTGTAGCCACGTATTTTGCTGTATCAGAGAAGTATGCCTTTCTAATTATCATACACATGAATGCAGCCTGTTCTATAGGATTAATCGTACTGATAGCAACGGGCACGATAATGGTATCATCTCTCAAATATATCTGCGCAGCATTTGAGATTGCCGGGTGAAGAAATGATTTTTGAAATGCGATTATGAATAACGAATATTCAGATTATCAGAAATATTTCGAGTTCCTCTTTGAACAATCGATTTGATAAAATCGATTTAATTGTAGCAGGAATATTATTTACAGCTACCGCATCGAACAAGCAATGGCGATCAATTTGTCATCTAGCTTTGACATGAAGAATGACATCGTAATTCAAAGGAAGATGATACGTGCCATACGCATTCATTGCAAAGCTATAGAGTTAGTATTTATCTTATGATACTTGTATATTACGAATAAAAGATGCTATCGGAACGTTGTATGTGTAAAATTATAATCTTTCTCAGAATTTGTAATGAAACGGAAGTATCCAATAAAGATAGAATTGTTATGATTTTTGGTTGCAAATAAAGTATAATAAAAGTATAATGTACTTTCTATAGAAAGTATTTATATATATGTAAATATAATGTATAGGAATGTATTGTGCATAGAAGTTCAACTAAAGTTCAATGCACAATCGAATATTCTGTTGCTATTGATATAAATAGTAATGTGATGTTTTTGATACTTGATAAAAATATCGGATTAAGTTTGAAAGATGAATAGGCAAGTTAATCCCAAGGATGCCATGACTTTTAGTGAGTGATTTACAAATTAAATCACTCCTCAGATCAATCCTTAACCTTAGGTTCAATCAAACCTTAGGTTCAATCACCTTTGTTAATCGCCCTAGAGGATCCGGAATAGAATGGAAACGTTTGATTCTCATGTATTTTATGGAATTCATTAATAATGCAGCTAAAACTGCATCATTCAATATTTTAACTTGCCTGCTAAATCTTCCAAATTATAACAGAATATCTAGTTTTATAATAATATGTGTTTAAGGCTCTCCGAATATCTTGCAACTAATCTTGAAATACCATTACTTTTTATGATAATAACTACTGTACTTTGTACAAGTTTCAGTCTTTTTCGCGTGAGTCTTCATACTTTCTAATACATTTATGAGGTATACTTACGACCAATATTGTATAATATCTGTTCTAGCACAGAATAAAAATGATTGAAAATGTGAAAAAACGGTTGCTAAAAACATAGATTCCAAATTTTGATGATATAATAGAATTAATAAATTAAAAAATGGCGAGAAGCATATTACGTTTTCTATCTCTTATTTTTATTCGTATTAAATTTTCGTATTAAATTTCATTCAAGATCATTTTATCAAACATTTTATCAAATGTTGATTACACAATTATCATACTCTAGATTTTTCAAATTAAACCTTCTGAGGCAATGGAAGAAATTTTATTACATCTAGCTGCTATTGTGGTCATTCTGATATACATGTTCATACCCAATTACTATGGGCAAGAAATTACAGATCGCAGTAATGATATATATGCAGCCACGTAAGTGCTATTCTTACATACAAGTGTACGTGATAAAATAACATGCAAAATATTTCGTATTTCCATATTTCAACAAATTGTACTTAGCCATTTTTTTACAGATATAATGTCTCTTGGTACTTATCATCGCTATATATACAAAAACTGATCCTATTTTTATTGCAAAGAAGCAATAAAATCTATACCATGAATGCCGGTAAATTATTTACAGCATCGCTGGAATGTTTCGCTACAGTAAAGCTATTGTATTTATTTACACATATTATACACGCATGTATATATATATATATTTACATATATTATATATATACATATTCTATGTATACATTTATTATACACATTGCATAACATATTCCACGCATTTCCCATATATTAACATGATACACATTTATGATACTTATAATGTACTATATATAGAATGTACATGTATCTAATTTAAGTGACGAGTAAAAATGACATGCCTGTTTGCAGTTGATGAGTGCATCAATATCTTATTTCACCTTTTTGTACTCTGTATAGTAATCAGTAGATATCTCCCCGAATGGTGTATTAGAAGAGAACTGATAGGTGCGAAGTATATATTTTTTTTCTCTTATATCTTCATTATATAACGAAAAATGTCGAGATATATGTGTGTATTTAAAATATCTTTATTTCGTAACTATAGCATTTCTACAATATGCAGAAGCACAAATTGCGCACTTGTTTAGATGTGTACGGTATAGATAATCACGAAATTGATGAAATCGATAATTAAATATTTCTCACGCTTAAATATACAGAGAATTATTTAAATAATGCAATGTAAGTAATTTAAATTTTTTGAAATGCATTATTTAAATGACTAAACTGACTCGATGTTGCAACTATTCGTAGACACTCGTGACAGAAATTCGAATAGCATGTGGTACGAATAACAAGATATGAATGACCAATGAAAAATGATAATTCTGATAATATTTCCACGCATTTGGGATGATAGTGTTATTATGGCAAGAATTTACGTTATTAGGAAAAGTTTGTTCAAGGTGTACGATATCATCAGAAAAAACGACAAATAATTTTACAACATGTTTTGCAGGAATAAAATATGTATGCGAAATATATGCGATATGAATAAAATATAATAAATTTCATTTACTTTAAATATCTTTTGTTGAGTATATTTTTTAGACGCTATCATTTTAATATATAATATTGTTGAAATGTATGTAACTTCCTAGAAAGAGAGTGTTTACTTGAAAGAAGAATGCAGAGCATTAACATTAAACATATAATTGTAAAATCAAGAAGGAGCTACTATACATACTAGCACTTCTGTTATAAATCGGTTCTATAAATATTTTTCAATTCTTCATTCAAATTTCTTTCGTCGCTTTTTAAATTACATGTTTCCATTAATCTTCTCGAATAAAGATATTAAATTATATAATTACATATAATTTACCAGATGCTTATAATTTAATAAGCATTTAGCTGTCTAAAGCTAATATCTGCGGAAAGTGAGGCAACTAGCGCCCGTTAAATGCATCCGTTGAGGAAATGCAAATTGTGAGGAATCCAAAGAAGCTCGTCAGAAATTTATCTTATCACGTATATATTTATTTCTGCAGATTATATTACTCGTTGCACTACATCATATAGTATTTTGAAGACACGGCACTTGAAAATTATGAAAACATCAACACATATTTTAATTTAAAGCAACTTGTAAAATTAGCGAACAAAAGGTAAGAAGTTAATTTGTTCACCTAATAGAAAATAATTATGATTGGGAACAATGAAAAATGGAATTAATTACTAATTAAATATTTTTCTAATAACATTATGATAATAAGAAACATTTAAAATATATTTTATAAGAACTAATTAATAAAATAACATATATACTTAACGGTTCACTGAATTTTTTCAAATCAACTTTGAAAAATCATTCTTTCTTATCATAGGGACTACCGTGCTTTGCGTGAGTTTCAATTTTTATCGAGTGAGTTTCTCCACATATTTGATATTATTTATCAGCCACTTACGTTTACCGTAAGCCATAGTATCAGCCATAACGCTTTAGAAGATTACATTTAAAAGAAGTTATTAGTAAATTATGATGCTAGGAAAATAAAAAATTCTAAAAGATTGTATTCCCAATTCCATGTTAAAGGCAAAAAATTCATTTCACTTCAAAAATTCATAAAACTTTATTCAAACAGAAAATTATGGAAAGTTATTAACACAAATGTCACTTTTTCCTCTATTATTATTCTCTGCTATTATTATCTGCAATAAAATTCGTTATCATGTAAAAGTGTAATAATTTTGTAACTATTATACATCGCATGCTTTGTTCAAGTAATAAGAAGAGAATATATTTACAGTTGGTAAGCACGTCATTATCTTACTTCACTGTCATGTACTCTATGCATATGATAAAGTTATGCTTCATCTAATAATATCTCATAATAAAATGGATAAATATAAAATACATAATTATCATATAATTGAGCGCAGACTGAGAAGAGACTTATTTAGATACTTACAAAACTGTGTCTGTATCATTGAAAGAGCGATGAAATAATCATCAGTGGATAAATAATTCCAATATTACTACACTTGTGCATAGTGTTTTCAACGATATTGTTACATCAAGAATAAAACGAAAAACATTTCTTCATTATTTATTTTATGCAATTAATAATTTATATAATGATCTATTACATAACAATGTAACATGTTAGAATTAAAGAGATTATCTGTTTACAYATAATTTTCACTAGGATTCTTCKAAATTTGCTAGTCTAATTAATATCAAATTAATATCTAGAGAGGAACTTTTATTGTATGAAATTTTGTATTGTGCTCTAGGTAAAAGTGCATTGACTYATACGACTTAYAWAAATTCCCTTTCTAARAAGAYTTCAATTTYAAATCAGGTTATAATTACAATTTTAATTTTTCAATTACTTTAATTATAATTTTAAGAACATAAAAGGYGCYAGCCACAACAATTTCAAAAYGAGGAAATGCAACATTCACCGAATCAGTTTAAAACTCAGYTCAAATAAAAAAGGAACTTGCTGCATCAAATAAAAGAACAAAGATCTTTACTAGTAAAGAACCCCGAAATTTATAAAAAAGGAGAAAAAATCATCTGCACACCTGATAACATAGCAGAACAATTAAATTTCATAGTTAATATACGTAACATCCATTGAACGTTACTTTTCACAGAAGAAACAGAATCCGCGAGTTCACATRCTAGAATGAAGAGCATGGAATTTAATATTATTAGAAATAACAGAATTGTGTTCTCCAATGCCTCCTAGATCTCAATATTTCATTATTTTATCATTCTTCCAWCAGAAAATCAATATGCGTTGCATYATGTGAATTGGTTCGCTTAACTRTCAAACAACTGTAAACGAATGGATGAAGAAATGATTAATAAACGATGCTAYAATCACACGCTATTACATGCTGTTGCATACATAATGTTTATGGAAATGGAATTTCCTCTGCAGTAGAAAATAGCGAAAATCACTTTATTAATTCTGTATGTCGAGGGAAAGCATRTAAACCACTGGGAAGTGTTTACTGGTCATTTGCGTCTCAATCCTCGCAGAATGACTTCCGCCGAAAAGCGTTTTCGCCTGAATCGGATTCTTTTGATCATCCTCGGCCTGTGGCCCTATCAGCAATCGAATSTCRTTCGACTTCAACTAGCGCTGCTTTTTGGTATTCTCATGGGTTTCATCGCGTTCCAGGTACTTCGATATTTCCTCATATTGACATTCTCTGATTTATTTACATTTCGAAGCATGATTTATCGTAAATAAAGTAACGACGTCTGAATGCGACCTTGCTAACGGATTTAATTCTCACAGCTCTCCCTCTTCCTCTCCCTGTCTCTCTCTCTTTCTTGTTTTTCTTTTTAATTTGACTTTTACAGATCTCGAGATTTATAATAGTAGATTGTGCTTTCGATTTTGCTATCAAGATGCTTTCTTTCATGTTAATCTACATTATGTTTGCCGTTAAGTACAACTCGTTTTGGATTAACAAGCGCACCGTAAGTCGATCTCCCGATTCTGTCAGACATCAAACGACATAAACGAAACTTCAATGTAACGACAATATAAGGACACTTTTCCAAATCTGATCACGAGACGCTATAACCGAGCATATTATTAACATTGCATCAGGTAAAGAGTTTACTAGAACAATTGAGATATGTCCACGAGGGGCTAAAAGATGAGAACGAAATCGCCATTATAGAAAAATACAGTAGGAACACAAGGCGTTACACAATCAGGATAATATGTAAGCAGGAGTGGTTGTTCATTTTCTGCGCGCGTTATCAAGTAAAATCTATCAGAATCTCTAATTTAACTGGAAATTAATTTACACTCCAGTGAATTACGTATTGCGCAGAGCTTTGTCCTATGTTTCTACATAAAATTCGTCCACATAGTCCATTTGTTTCCTGAATATTCGTAGTTATCACCGTATGCGGCTTGTTTCCTAGTATCTGCTTGATATGCTTGCCGTATGTTCTCGACATGGTTGCGCCGAAAAACGAGTCGCGCACGCGACATTTTGCACACATCGTCAATGAATACTTTGTCGTGCAAGAAAAGTATTTCTCTTTCTTTATCATATATATGAACGCAGCTTATTGTATAGGCGGGGTTGCATTGATAGCAACAGGGACGATGCTTGTAGCGTATCTCAAGCAAGCATGCGGCATGTTTAAGATCGCTAGGTAAGAGGAATCTTACGCAGGAGTAAGAAATCAGAAGACCCTGAGAGAAGCCTTGTCCGTTGTTCCCCGCGAATTGGGAGAGCGATGTTATCATAGCAAGACTATTGCTTGTAGTTATCGTATTAGGCGAGCGATGACGATGAATATTTTACCGAACATCAGYTTGAAGAATGAGATGGAGATGTACAGAGGGATCATCTGTGCGGTGGACATTCATCGTAAAGCTATGGAGTCAGTATTTGTCCCGCGATATGAATGTAATATATAACAGACTCATGGAATATTTTACRCGATTACGACGTAATCGTGATGCAATTGACGCGTTARARGGACGATTCTAAGGCAAAACTAATGGCGCAAATTCATGAGTACAGTTCCTTCCTTCGCACAGATTCGCCACGTTTCTGGTGTCCAATTTCGAGGGATCGTTTTTCTCTTTGATAGTGGTCACCGTGGGCTGCCTGAGCCTCAACCTTTTTCGAGTGAGTTTGCTGAAAGCATGAATTTTTGCGTCGTACAAATTTTCACATACGTGCGTATGTAAAAAGAAAAAGAAACGTGTTATTAATGAACGTGTAAAGGCAATTGCAATGTTTTAGATTTTTCAAATGCTGTCGCGTGCGATCGAAATGGATGAATTCTTGATTTTGCATCTGATATGCGTCGTCGTCTGTCTTTTATATATGTTCCTAGCCAATTATGTTGGACAAGAAGTCACGGATCACAACAATAAAGTGTTCTTTACCGCGTAAGGGCTCTTTTCGTGCATGTTAATTCGTCGATTTCGAATATATCAATGATCTGTTTCTAGGTACAACGTTTCATGGTACGTGGCGCCATTACATGTACAGAAATTGATATTGTTCTTGTTACAAAGAGGCAGCAAAGTTTTCAGTTTGAATGTCRGTGGACTATTTGCAGCGTCTCTGGAATGCTTCGCAACAGTAAGACTGCATTACTCACTAGGAAATAAAGAAAGAAGTAAATATATATATAATAGTCCTTATCTTACATAAAAATCTGATTTCACAGTTAGCAAGTGCATCAATATCATACTTTACCGTCATATACTCTACGCAACAACGATGATGAAAAAATATTATCTCATCTCAAGTCTCATCTCTAGTAATATAGATATGTATATAAGATAGTACATATAGTTATAAAATGTTGTGATAACATGATAATAATGATAAGACCGCAGGAATCATTTTGTATAAAAAAAATTGTCGTTACAATACAATTTTTGCATTTCTTTCAAAATCGTTATGTCAATAAACTTTTCCACAAAATAAATGAAACTTCCTTCTTCTTTTTGAGCAACAGAAGAAAAAAGAGTTTGTCAACTTGGGCGTAGAATCAATAAAAGTGTTAACTTCGCAAGGTTTCGCAGGCTTCGTGCAATAATCTACCAAACAATAAGCAAGCTGAAGGGACAAAAAGTAATTAAAAACTTTATCGAACGAATGTAATTAATCAGGATGACATTCGTCCGCTTTATCACGATATTTTGTACTAGAATATCTGAAGCTCCGTTAAATTCGTATTATTGGAYAGAAGATTAAAATTCTACGATATATGAATGATTTAAATAAAAGGTTTCTTCCAAMTGATAGCTCATGATTCTTCGTACTTTACCGAAATAATTTCGACACTTGACGTATAGTTGATATAAATCAATGAAACCTGCAAATCCGCGCGAAGTATATGTGAATTTTGCGAGTGCGCGAAGCGCAATGAAACGCGAAGAACACCAGAAAAGAGAGACTGCGCCTGCGTGTATCTTGATCTCTGGTATTATTTCACGATTATTTTAATACCATTATATAAATACGTATTAATGTATCTTCCCTTTTCAATTGCGTGAGATGGATCGTTTAATCATATAGTTTCGTGGAACGCTGAATTACGAAATGATCATCAAATTATCATCAAATATTAGTATCACACGATAGTATCGCTTCTGTTTATATATTTATATATATTTATATAAATTTATTCGTATATTAAATCAATTTAGTTCTGGAAAGTTCTTCGCACGGCAAGAGCAAAAAACCGCAAAATTTATCTTCAGAAGAAAAGCAAAGGAAATTGATGAATCGATGTCGATTATTTCGCGAAGTCAGTCTCAAATTTTTCAACGGTCGCGTATGATGATCTGTATCAGAAAGCGATACTTCAATGTGAATCGCCTGCTTTTACTTCCAATCGGCTTGTGGCCCGACAAACAAACGAGATTCACTCGATTTCGGGCAGGGATATTGTTCAATATTTTATCGAGCTCCGTTGCATTTCAGGTACATTAATATTAAGAATCATTGTTGTTATTAATATTATCTCGATATTTCGTTTGTATATAATAGTGCAATGGCACATCATTAAATTTAATAATTTTATGTTATTTATTATTTTCAATTTCGTATCGAAGGCGGAAGCGTTAGAAACGATTTCTCATGTAAACTTAACGTTTTGCAGTTCTCAAGATTGTTCATCCATGAATGCAACTTCGATCTTGTGATCAGAATACTTTCTTCGGTGACATTTTTTCTTCTACTTACGATCCAGTTCGTGTCATTTTGGATCAATATGGAAGTTATAAGTTACATTTCTCGCTTCTTCTTAAAAAGATATCGGTCGCTATAAATAACTTCTTCTACATTTCCTTCAACATCCTTGCCGGATATAATATAAACTATTATTAATATAACAGATAAAATATTTACTCAATCAGCTGCAACAGATCTGCGATGAACTAAAAGATGAAAACGAAATGGCTATCTACGAGAAATACGGATTTATTGCTAAACGTTACACGATTAAAATGATCAGTAAGAAATAACTCTGACGATGTATTACCATGATGCAAGAAAAAGCAGATTAGAAAGAGTAACTGACAATCTGCTAATAGCTGTTTTTATTAACGATTCATTTTTTGTTTTCAGTACTCGTTGCATGCGGTATACCTTTTAGTTCTCTCATACTATACGGGCCGTATATTTTAGATATTGTCATGCCGAAAAATGAATCTTATGCAGTTCGTATGATAGAATATGTAGCCGCATATTTTATTATACCAGAAAAATATTCGTTTTTAATTATCGTGCACACGAATGCAGCCTATTCTACAGAAATAATCGTACTGATAGCAACAGAAACGATAATAATATCATATTTCAAATATACCTGCGCACTATTTCATATTGCCGGGTAAAGAAATGATTAGTGGATTGCAATTATGAATGATGAATATTCACATTGACAGAAATATTTTATATTTTGCTCCAAACAAGCAATCTGATAAGATCAATTTAAATATAGCAAAAATATTATTTATAGCTACCGCGTCGAACAAGCAATGGCGATCGATTTGTCATCTAACTTTGATATAAAGGATGATATTATAATCCAAAGAAAGATCAGATATGCCATAACATTCATCGCAAAGCTATGGAGTTAGTATTTATCTTATATACGTGTATGCTATGAACTTAACTTTATCAAGGCACTATAAGTGTACAGTTATAGCTTTTCTAGAACTTATAATGAAAACAAAATATCCAATAAATATAGAACTATTATGACTTTTGTTTATAAAAATAATAATGCGAAATGATTGCTATCGAAAATATTGTTTAGTATTATATAGTAACTATTTAATATGTACGAGCTTAATATTGTATATACATTTAACTGCAGTTGAATCGAATTTTCTGTTGTTACCAATATATATATAAATACTGATATTCTATATATATATTTTTATATTTAGATATTATAGAATTATCTATTTTATTAAGTTGAAAAGATGAATACACGAGTTAAAACCTGATGTATATCGCGGTATATGACTTACAAATTTCATTAAATTAACTGTCAAATCTTCATCATGGTCAATCGCTTTTCTTAATCGTTGAGGTAGATCCAGAATGGAATCAAAACGTTTAATATTTTAATATGTATTCTACGGAATTCGTTAATTATGCAACTAAAACCGCGTCATCCAATATTCTATCATACCTGCTAAATCTTCCAAATGATAACAGAATATCTAGTTATATAATAATATCTATTTAAGATTGACCGGATATTTGCTAAATAATATGGAGATAACGTTGTTCTTTGTGGTAATAGTTACTGTATTTTGTATAAGTCTCAATCTTTTCCGAGTGAGTTCTTTTACTTTTAATTTACGAATTACTTATAAGTAATATTTTATAATTGTTTTAAGATAAAGTCAAAATGATAGAAAATATAATACTTTTTACTCGTTTTTCTTTGTAATAAATTTTACGTATTTAAGATCTATCATTTTATGTTGCTATGATTATTTTAGATTTTTCAAATTAGATTTAGTAAGGAAATCGAGGAGATTATATTACACTTATTCATTGTAATCGTCATTCTGATATATATGTTCGCAGCCAACTATATTGGACAAGAAATTACAGATCACAATAATGATATATATATAGCCACGTAAGTGATATTCTTACATACAAGTATGTGAGTTCAAAAAAGACACACGGAAAATATTATTAATTGAATTTCCATATTCCAACAAACTGTCAATTTTACTTAGTTATTTTTTTATAGATATAATGTTTCTTGGTACTTATCATCCGTACGTATACAAAAACTGGTTCTATTCCTATTGCAAAGAAGCAATAACATTTTTGTCTTGAATGTTGGTAAATTATTTACAGCATCACTGGAATGTTTCGCTTCAGTAAAGCTATTTTATTTATTTACGCATATTAGATATATACATTATATGTATACATTTATTATATATATTACACAACATATTATATTCACTTCCAATATATTAATATAATATATATTTATGATACTTATAATTTACTATATGTAGAATATTTACATATTTTCTCCAAGTAACTAAAAATGACATGTCTGATTGCAGTTAGTGAGTGCATCAATATCTTATTTCACCTTTTTATATTCTGTATAATAATCAGTAGATATTACACCGAATTATCTATTAACATAAAACAGGTAGATGCAAAGTATATATTTTTTTCTTTCATAATTTTGAATCTTCATTACATACGAAAAATGTCAATATACATGCGGGTGCTTATGTAAAATATCTTTATTTCTTTCTGAATTGTAACATTCCTTATAAACACAGGCAGAAATGCGCTTGTTGGGATATATACAGAATCAATTATTAGTAAACGGACGGAATCGATGACGAAGAATCCCTTTCGCTAAAATGTACAGAGAATTATTTAAATAACGTCCATGCAACGTAAGCAATAGCCGAACTAATATCTTCTTAAATGCTTTGTTTAAATGCTTGAGCAACATTCTTGCAACTCTTCATAGCATCGAAAGTAAATCCCTGTGTCATATAAATGTGGTGCCTCTAACAAGATATCAATGAGAAACATGATATCTCTAATAATATTTGAACATATTTGGGATGATTTTGTTATTAAGCCAAGAAGTTATATTACTAAGAAAGATACGTGAACGATATCACAGAGAAAACGACAGATATACGTGCAATGTCACAATAAAATTTGAATTTATGTGAAATGTATAAGAATGTAATAAATTTCATTTACTTTAAATGCATTTTGATGACAATATTTCTATACGTTAGCACTTTAATATGTAAGATCGATCAAATGCACATTCCTAAAAAGAAAGAATTTGTTTGAAAATCAGGAAGAGTGAAGAGCATTAAACTCAAACACATAATGGAAAAGTGAAGAAAACTGAAAAATAGTGGAACTGTGAACCACACTAGTGTTCTCTTAATAGTTTGACCCATTAATATTTTCTAGATTTTCAATTTCTTTCGTTAATTAAGTCCTTTATTTTTACTAACGTTTTCCCGATAAAAAATATTAAATTATAAATATCTGTCTGTCTAAAGTTGATATTCGCGAAAACAGGAGTAATTACCGTCCCTTAAATGCATCTGGTAAATTGTTAAGGAAATACAGAAAAACAAATAATGAAGATATTTGAATTTTATATTCAAACATCTAAATTTTCACATATTCAACGTTTTTATATTATAGCTTATAACATAAAAAAATCAAATCACCATATCAATATCACATCATATTAGATTCCTTTATCTATAGTTATATACATCCGTATCATGCATCTACTTAAATATTACTCACATATACATTCCTTCATTCCAAATCCGCGCCTTTGTATGTTCCGATCGAGAAATATGGAAAATTATATATATATATAGAATTTTCCTGTCCAAAGTACTACCACTTCGCTGAAGATATCTATTGGGTGGAGGAACTTGTGAATTTTCAAGAACCTGAGAGCTATATCGGTGGTAGTATAGTTGGTAGGGTCTCTCTTGCCGGACAGGTCGAAGGCCAGACTAAAAGAAGCACACTGGTCCTCCAGGTTTAGGCGGTGGATTAGCTCTCCACCATTTATAAAATAATTATTACTATAAAATCCTAGTTGAAAGCAGTGATGCTTAGCACTAGACAAGGACAAATGTACACTGATAGACATTATCATCTTCTGGCGATTCTAGCAAAATCATTGATTAGAAACGAGTATACAGCAATAGGCTGTATAAATCAAGATATAGTACATAACTTTCCATATATTAATAAAGATCCATATAAAATAAAGATCTGATATACTTTTTATAGTGCATCATATACTTCACCATCATATACTCTATGCAACAATGATGAAAGAATATCTCATCTCAAAGGAAATCTGCTAGGATAGATATATACATAAGATAATACATAAAGATATAAAACATTGCAATAAAATAAAGATATACATAAGACTGCAGAAATCAGAAATCATTATATTAAATAAAATTGTCAAAAATGTGTATAATCTTTATTCTTTGTTATTCTTCCAGAATAGTTATCTCAATGAATTGCTTCATAAAACAAAAGTCAGACAAAAGAAGAAAGATTTCGACAACTTGCGTGTATAATCAATAAAACTAAGCACATTGCCATGTTCCTTCATGTAACTAAACAAAAAGCAAAATGGAGATTGCAAATACAAAACAGAAAGATTGTAATTAAAGATTATATCAAATGGATATAACTTACGACGATACATATATACTTTCTTTTCATTTTTCGTTCTAGAAAATCTCAAATTCCCTTAAATTCGCATTTGGAGTCATTAATAAATCGTGAGAAGATTATAGTTACAACTGAGAGCACGCGATTTTCCATACTTTACTAAGGTAAATTCAATACTTGATGTATTCGTGATGTGAATCGATGAAATGTTGAGATCCGCTCGAAATATGAATTGTACAAGTACGTGCAATACAACAAAACGCGAAGAGCACGAGAAACGAGAGACTGCGCCTGCGTAAACTTCGATCTCTGATATTATTTTATGATAATTTTAACGCGGGAGGTAAACCTGAGCAAATTTCCTTTTTTTTGCTTCATTCGCGAGAGATCAATCGCATAATCGTTTAAGTTCTCTCGAATGTTATTGTATTAAATATAATTATGAAATAATGCCCAATTATCATCAAATGGCTTTTATTATTATATTGCTGTATCGCATACACTCTTATTGTGTATTAAATTGAACAATTCATTTGAAAATTTGCATGCCAAGAGAGAAATTTATCTTCAGCGGCGAGATGAAGAAAATCGACGAACGAGTGTCGATTGTTTCGATCACTCTCGAGTTTTCGACAACCGCGTATGATGTTCTGTGTCAGAAAGCGATATTTCAACTTGAATCGCCTGCTTCTGCTTCCAATCGGCTTGTGGCCCGATAAACAAACGAGATTCACTCGTTTTCGAGCAGGATTGCTGTTCAGCATTCTGTCGAGCTCCATTGCATTTCAGGTACTTAATATTGAGAGTCATTGTTACTAATATTATCGTTTTCGTTATATCGTTAGTATTATAATATTAGTGAAGCGTGTCATTTAGTAATTTTACGTTATTTATGAGTCTTAATTTCGAATCAAAAATGGGAACTGTTAATAGAATTTCTCCAATAAACTTTCAACGTTTCATAGTTCTCAAGATTGTTCATCCATGAATGCAACTTCGATCTTGTGGTCAGAATATTTTCTTCAATGACATTTTATCTCCTACTTGCGATCGAATTCATCACGTTTTGGATCAATATAGAAGTTGTACGTTGTATTTCCCACTTTTCTTTAAAAAGCTAGCGGCCGTAAATAACTTATTGTTGTGTCCACTCGAACATTCTTGTAGAATATGATGTAAAATATTGTAAATATTTCTTCACAGATAAAATATTTATTGGACCAGCTGCAACATATCTGTGATGAAGTCAGAGATAAAAACGAAATCGCTATCTATGATAAGCACGGATACTTCGCTAAACGTTTCACCATTAATATGATTAGTAAGAAATAACTCTAACGATCTGATGCAAGGAGAAGCAGATTAGAAAGAATAATTGACAATCTGTTAATAGCTGTTTTTATTAACCATTCCTTTTTCGTTTTCAGTAATCGCTGCGTGCGGTATACCTTCTAGTTCTCTCATACCATATGGACCATATATTCTGGATATTGTCATGCCGAAAAACGAATCTTACGCGATTCGCACGATAGAACTTGTAGCCACGTATTTTGCTGTATCAGAGAAGCATGCGTTTTTAATTATTATACACATGAACGCAGCTTGTTCTACAGGATTAATCGTACTAATTGCAACAGGCACRATAATGATATCGTATTTCAAGTATATCTGCGCCACATTTGAGATTGCCGGGTAAAAAAATGATTATTGGACTATGATTATGAATGATAATAGATTGTCAGAAATATTTCGTATTTCGTTTGAAATACACTATAAACGATTTGATCGAATTAATTATGAAAGGAATATAATTTATAGCTATCGCGTCGAACAAGCAATGGCGTCAAGCTTTAATATGAAGAATGATATCGTAATTTATAGAAAGATAATATGTGCCATTCTTATTCATCGCAAAGCTATGGAGTTAGTATTTATCTTATACATGTATATTATGAAGAAACAACGCTATCAAGAAGTTATAAATATCAAAGTTATAGTTTTTTCGACAACTTATAAAGGAAACAAAATATCCAATAAATAGAGCTATTATAACACTTCCATATGAATAAAATAGCAATAAGCAATAATTGTTATCGAAAATAAGAAGACACAGTGAGAATTAACTGAAATTCAATCGAATTTTCTGTTACTACATATCCAAATATTGATTCTACATCTATATATTTTTTTTATATTTGATGAAAATATTGGTTTTAGTTTTAAAGACGAATAAAAAAGATATTAAAACCATGACTTTCAGTGTGTGAATTGCAAATGTCATTATCTAAGATCTTTCATAGTCAATCGCTTTTGTTAAATGCTGTGGAAGATCCGTAATAGAATCGTAATGATTTTGATTTTAATATTTAATTTACGAAATTCTTTAATCATATAGTTAAATTCATAACATTCATCCAACATTCTAAGATGCCCCCTAAATTCTTCAAATTATAACAGAATACCTTGTAATAATATCTGTTTAAGGCTCGCCAAATATTTTATAACTAATGTGGAAATACCGGTTCTTTTTATGATAATAACTACTGTACTTTGTACAAGTTTCAATCTCTTTCGAGTGAGTTTTCTTATCTTCAATATATTTACGAGCTACTTACGATTAACATTTTGCAATATATGTTGAGAGTAAGATGATTCATTCAAGACTATTCTTCTTCAACTGAAGAAGAATAGTCATTAAAAATCTAAATTCCAGATTTTAATAATAAAATAGAATTAATGAATTAAAAAATGGCGAAGAATATATTACTTTTTATATTTCCTGCTATTCTTTTAATTTTATATTTCATCCAAGTTCGTACATTTTATCAAATGTTGATTATTGTACTCTAGATTTCTCAAATTAAACCTTCTGAAGCAATCGAGGAAATTTTATTGCATTTAGCCGCTGTTATGATCATTCTGATATACATGTTTATGCCGAATTATTATGGGCAAGAAATTACGGATTATAGTAATGGCATGTATATAGCCGCGTAAGTGATATTACATACACGTGGTAAAAAAAACACGCAAAATATTTCATATTTCCATATTTCAACAAATTGTTAATATAATCATTTTTGTATAGATACAATATTTCTTGGTACTTATCATCACTACATATACAAAAACTGATCCTATTTCTCTTGAAAAGAAGCAATAAAATCTTTGCCTTAAATGTTGGTAAATTATTTACAGCATCAATGGAATGTTTCGCTACAGTAAAGTTATTTCATTTATTTACACACATATATATTTATTTTATATACATATATATCCCTACACATATAGATATATATTTAATAATATGAATTGCACAATATGTTACGCGCACTTCCAAAACATTAATATGATTCACATTTATGATACTTATAATGTACTATATGTAGAATGTTTCTACATATCTTGTTGAAATAATACAAGTAATAATGACATGTCTGTTTGCAGGTACTGAATGCATCAATATCTTATTTCACGTTTATGTACTCTATATAATAACCAGTAGATATATCCCCGGATTCTGTATTAGAATAGAACAAGTAGATACAAAGTACATATTTTTTTCCTCTTGTAATTTTGAATCTTCATTATAACACAAAGAATGCCCAGATATATGTGTGTGAGTGTGCAAAATATTTTTCTTTCTTTCAGAATCATAACATTCCCTGTAAAATAAGCACAGGCCAAAATTGTGCCCTGCTTAGTATATGTGCAGAAACAATCAACACGAAATTGACGAAATCAATAATAAAATATGTCTCATACTTTAATGAAAAGGACAATTATTTAAATAACGTCTATAAAAATGTAAGTAATAGCTAAATTTAAATCTTCCTAAATGCACTGTTTAAATGATTGAGTGGCGATATTGCAACTATTCACAGACATTGCGAATAGATATCCATGTGGCATGCAAGTACGATGCTAACAAGATATGAATGACCGATGAAAAATGATAATTTAAATAATATTTCAACACATTCGGAATGATACTGTTATTAATACAAGAAGGTACAAGTGTATGATATCATTGGAAAAATGAGAAATAATTTTGGAATATGTTTTACAGGAATAAAATATGTATATATTCATGTGATATGTAAAGAATATAATAAATTTCATTTATTATAAACGTATTTCGATGACAATATTTTAGACGTTAGCATTTTACTATATAAGATCGATCGAATAATGCAACTTCGTAGAAAGAAACAATTTACTTGTAAAGCAGAAATAATGAAGAGTAAAGTCAAACACGTAAAGGAAATACAAAGAAGAATAAAGCATAGTGAAGAAGTAGGGATCACACTAACGTTCCCTTAATTGTCTGTCCCATTAATGCTTTTCAGTTTTATATCTTTCAAATTTATTTGCCAAATATAATAAGTCCTTTATTTTTACTAACATCTTCCCGATTAAAAATATTAAATTATAGATATCTGACTATATCCGACTAAAATTGATATCCGCGAGAATTGAGGCAACTATTGTCCGTTTAATGAATCTGATAAATTGTTAAATAGGGAAGAAAGAATAATGAAAATGTTTGAATTCAACACCTTTTTGTATTACTTATTGCTTATAACACAAAAATATTAAGTCACTATATCAATCATCACAGTATATCAATATCATGTAATAACTGTTTTCCTTACCTATATTTATGTACATCTGTATCATTTATTCAAGTTTGCATTCCGCCATTCCAAATCCGCGGCCTCGTACGTTCTCACGAAAAATATGGAAGAAGATATATTCTATAATATTTTATATTCTATATAAAGATCTGATTTACTTCTTGTTTTTAGCAAATGCTAACATCGATAACATATTTCACCATCGTTTATTCTACGCAACAATGATGAAAAAATATCTCATTTCAAAGAGAACCTAGTAGGATATGTTTATAAAATAGTGGAAACTAATATAAAACAATGCAATAACATATAGATAAAGATAAGACTATAGGAATCATTTCATATCAACTAAAATGATAAAAAATGTATTAAAACTTTGCCTTTCTTTCATAATCGTTATCTCAATGAACTGTTTCATAAAACAAAAGCCAGATAAAAGAAGAAAGATTTCGGTTTGTATATTTCGTCATAATCAATAAAATTTTAAAAGACGCAAAGTTCTTCAGGCTTCATGCAATAATCTACATGCAATAATAACCAAACAATAAGCAAACCAATGGAACAAAACAATAATTAAAAATTTTATTAACGGATGATATTAATACACTTTCTTTTCATATTTCCTTCTAAAATATCTCAAGATTCCTTAAATTCGTATTTGGAGTCATTCATAAAGCGTAAGAAGAATATAATTCCAAACGGCGATTTTTTACCGTACTTTACTAAAGTAAGTTCAATACTTGATATATACGTATGTGAATCGATGAAATGTTGAAATCCACTCGAAGAATGAATGTGAATTCTACGAGTGCGCAAAACGCAATGAAACGCGGTGTCAGAAATGAGAGACTGCGTCTGCGTGTATTTCGATCTCCGACATTATCTCAGCATTATTTTAATGCAAGAGGTAAATGCGTGTTAATATATTTTTTTCTTTTTCCATGCGCGTGAGATGGATCGCTTAATCGCTTAATCGCTTAATCGTTGAGTTTTCAAGGAATTATAAAATGACGTTGAATTTGCGTCAAATGGCTGTAAATATCTCACAGTAACATCGCTTTTGTTTACTAATAGCTCGTGTACCAAATCATACAATTCACTTGGAAGTTGGAAGGAGAGAAAAACGTGAAATTTATTTTCAGCTGTGTGGCAAAGGACGAATTGGTGACGATTATTTCGAGAATTCTCTACGACAATAATGATCTCTATCAGAAAACGATATCTCAACTTAAATCGCCTGCTTTTGCTCCCAGTCGGCTTGTGGCCCGACAAGCAAACGAGATTCACTCGTTTTCGGGCGGGAGTGCTGTTCAGCATTCTGTCGAGCTCCATTGCATTTCAGGTACGTTAATATTGAGAATCATTGTTATTAATCATTAATATTATCGTTTTCGTTATATCGTTAATATTATATAATATTACTGAAGCGCGTCATTTAGTAATTTTATGTTATTTATTATTCTTAATTTCGAATCGAAAATGGGAACTGTTGACTGGATTCCTGCAATAAACTTAACGTTTCTTAGTTCTCAAGATTGTTCATTCATGAATGCAACTTCGATCTTGTAGTCAGAATATTTTCTTCAGTGACATTTTATCTCCTACATGCGATCGAATTCATCATGTTTTGGATCAATATAGAAGTTGTAAGTCACTTTTCTCACTTTTCTTTAAAAAGTTAGCGACCGCCATAAATAACTTCTTTTTGCGTCTACTCGAACATCCTTGTAGAATATGATATACAATATTGTAAATATTTTTTGACAGATAAAATATTTATTGGACCAACTGCAACATATCTGTGATGAACTAAGGGATAAAAACGAAATTGCTATCTATGATAAGCACGGATTCTTCGCTAAACGTTTCACCATTAAGATGATAAGTAAAAGATAACTTTGACGATCTATATTATCGTGATAAGAATAATTGACAATCTAATAGCTGTTTTTATTAACGATTCCTTTTTCGATTTCAGTACTCGTTGCATGCGGTATACCTTCTAGTTCTCTTATACCATACGGGCCATACATTTTGGATGTTGTCATGCCGAAAAACGAATCTTACGCGATTCGCATGATAGAACTTGTAGCCACATATTTTGCTGTATCAGAGAAGCATGCGTTTTTAATTATTATACACATGAACGCAGCTTGTTCTACAGGATTAATCGTATTAATTGCAACAGGCACGATAGTGGTATCGTATTTCAAGTATATCTGCGCCACATTTGAGATTGCCGGGTAAAGAAATGATTATTGGACTGTGATTATGACTGACAAATATTTAGATTGTCAGAAATATTTCGTATTTCACTTGAACATACTATAAACGATTTGATCGAATTAATTATAGAAGGAATGTTATTTATAGCTATCGCATCGAACAAGCAATGGCATCATCTAGCTTTGATATCAAGAATGACATCATAATTTATAGAAAGATGATATGTGCCATTCTTATTCATCGCAAAGCTATAGAGTTAGTATTTATCTTATACATATATATTATGAAGAAAGAATGCTATCAAGAAATTATAAATGTCAAAGTTATAGTTTTTTCGAGAACTTATAATGGAAACATAATAATAAGTAGAACTATTATAACAATTCCATATGAATAAAATAGCACGAGCAATAATTGCTATCGAAAATAAGAATGCACAGTGAGAATCAACTGAAATTCAATCGAATTTTCTGTTACTACATATCCAAATATTGATTCTACATCTATATATTTTTTTATATTTGATGAAAATATTGGTTTAAGTTTTGAAGACGAATAAAAAAGATATTAAAACCATGGCTTTTAGTATGTGAATTGCAAATGTCATTATCTAAGATCTTTCATGATCAATCGCTTTTGTTAAATGCTGTGGAAGATCCGTAATAGAATCGTAATAATTTTGATTTTAATATTTAATTTTCGAAATTCTTTAATCATGTAGTTAAATTCACAATATTCATCCAACATTCTAAGTTGCCCCCTAAATTCTTCAAATTATAACAGAATACCTTGTTATAATATCTGTTTAAGGCTCGCCAAATATTTTACAACTAATGTGGAAATACCGTTTCTTTTTATGATAATAACTACTGTACTTTGTACAAGTTTCAGTCTCTTTCGAGTGAGTTTTCTTATCTTTAATATATTTACAAGCTACTTACGACTAACATTTTGCAATATATGTTTAGAGTAAGATGATTCAAACTGGAAAAGAATAGTCATTAAAAATCTAAGTTCCAGATTTTAATTTATAATATAAATAATATAATAGAATTAATGAATTAAACAATGGCGAAGAATATATTACTTTTTATATCTCCTGCTATTCTTTGCAATTAATTTTATATTTCATCCAAGATCGTACATTTTATCAAATGTTGAATACAGAATTATTGTACTCTAGATTTTTCAAATTAATCCTTCTGAGGCAATCGAGGAAGTTGTATTACACCTTTCTGCTGTAGCAATCATTCTGGTGTACATGTACATACCGAATTATTATGGGCAAGAAATTACGGATCACAGTAATGACATATACGTAGCCGCGTAAGTGATATTTTTACATACAAGTGTGTGTGATTTAAAAACAAGCACACGCAATATGTTATTAATCGGATTTCCATATTCCAGCAATTTGTCAATTGTCAATTTAATCATTTTCTTATAGATACAATATTTCTTGGTACTTATCATCCTTACATATACAAAAACTGGTCCTATTTCTATTGCAAAGAAGCAATAAAATCTTTGCCTTGAATATCGGGAAATTATTTACAGCATCACTGGAATGTTTCGCTACAGTAAAGCTATTTTATTTATTTACACACATATATATTTATTTTACACATATATATATGCATATAGATATATATTTATTATATAACGTACAATATATATACAATATATTACGCTCAATTCCAAATTAATGTGATTCACATTTATAATACTTGTAATGTACTATATGTATAATGTTTACATATCTTGTTGAAATAATACAAGTAAAAATGTCGTGTCTATTTGCAGTTAGTGAGTGCATCAATATCGTATTTCACGTTCATGTATTCTATATAGTAACCAGTAGATATATCTCCGGATTGTGTATTCTATTAGAATAGAACAGGTAGATACAAAGTATATATTTTTTTCCTCTTGTAACTATGAATCTTCATTATACAATAAAGAATGTCCAGATATATGTGTGTGAGTGTAAAATATTTTTATTTCTTTCAGAATCATAACATTCCTATAAAATAAGCATAAGCCAAAATTATGCTCTGATTAGTATATGTGCAGAAGCAATCAACACGAAATTGACGAAATCAATAATGTTTGACGAAATAAATATGTTTCACCCCTTAGTAAAAAGGAAAATTATTTCAATAACGTCTATAAAAAATGTAAGTAACAACCAAACTTAAATCTTCCTAAATGCATTGTTTAAATGATTGAGTGACGATGTTGCAACTATTCACAGACGTTGAAAATAAATATTCATATGGCATACGAATGTGACGCGTCTGATAAAATATCAATGACCGATGAAAGACATGATAGCTAAGTAATATTTCAATACGTTTCCGGTGATACTATTATTAAGATAAGAAGTTACTAATATATCGTACGAGTGTACGACATCATTGGAAAAATGACAAGAAATTTTACAATGTATCTTACAGGAATAAAATATGTTTATATTCATGTGATATGTAAAGAATGTAAGAAATTTCATTTATTATAAACGTATTTCGATGACAATATTTTTTGGACATTAGCATTTTACTATATAAGATCGATCGAATAATGCAACTTCGTAGAAAGAAACAATTTACTTGTAATGCAGAAATAATGAAGAGTATTAAAGTCAAACACGTAAAGGAAATACAAGAAGAATAAAGCATAGTGAAGAAGTACGAAAAATACTAGAGTTTTCTTAATTGTCTGTCCCATTAATGTTTTTTAGTTTTATATCTCTCAAATTTATTTGCCAAATCTAATAACTTCTTTATTTTTTAAAATTTTTCCCGATTTAAAATATTAAATTATAGATATCTGTCTAAATCCGATTAAAATTGATATCCACAAGAATTGAGGCAACTATCGTCCGTTTAATGAATTTAATAAATTGTTAAATAGAGAAGAACGAATAATGAAAATGTTTGAATTTTATATCTATATTTGAATTTTCATATACATTTCAACACATTCACTTTCAACACGTTTTTGTATTACTTATTGCTTTAACACAAAAATATCAAGTCACTAYATCAATCATCACAGTATCAATATCACGTTATAACAGTTCTCTTTATCTATATTTATGTAGATAACCGCTATCACGCATTTATTCACGTTTGCATTCCGCCATTCAAAATCCGCGGCCTCGTACGTTCTAACCGAAAAATATGCAAGATTATATATTATATATTCTATTATATTTCATATTTTATATATAATATAGAAGAAAAAGATTATCGATAACAACATGTATTAAAAGCTTGTAATCGGAGAATCCAACGCGCACGTGCGTGTATTGGACGTGTGCGTCCAAAAGAACGTCACCGCGAAAGAAACCGTTGACACTCGCATTGACGTGATTCGTCCAGACCGAATAATAATATGTAGCGATTGGTCAGCAACTCTGAGATGTGGCATCACTTTAGGGTATAAAAATGGCGACGGCATAGGGTGCGGCAGAAGGTGACTAAAAGAGTAACAGTGCGTGAATATAGAGCGATAATAGTCGAGTAATTGTAGAGTCGCAAACGGCGAAGCCTGCTGAGTCAGCTTAGTCTATCGAGATATCTTTGCGTTATATCCTTGTGAAGACGAATAAAGAGTTTCTTTACTTATTGTTCCATCGACCTGAGGCATCGAAAACCCATCATACTTAATAATTCCATCAGGATAGAAGTATAATAGATATATTCTACATACATAAAGATTTGATTTACTTCTTGTTAGCAAATGCTAACATCGATAACATGTTTCATCGTCGTATACTATACGCAACAATGATGAAAAAATATCTTATCTCAAAGGAAATCTAGTAGAAGATATATTTATAAAATAATGCAAACTAATATAAAACGATAGAATAACATATAAACAAAGATAAGACTGCAGGAATCATTTTATATCAAATAAAATTATCAAAAATGTGTAAAAACATTGCTTTTCTTTCAAAATCGTTATCTCAATGATCTGTTCAATAAAACAAAAGCCAGACAAAAGGAGAAACATTTCGGTTTGTATGTCGTCAGCTTATATGTCGTCATAGTCAATAAAATTTAAGAAAACGCAAAGTTCCTCAGGCATCATGCAATAATCTCCCAAACAATAAGCAAATCAGTGGGACAAAAGTAACTAAAGATTTTATCGAACGAGTGTAAATAATTAGGATGATATTTGTACACTTTCGTTTGATGTTTCGTTCTAAAATATCTCAAGATTCCTTAAATTTGCATTTGAAATCATTCATAAAGCGTAAGAAGAATATAATTCTAAATAGCCGTTTTCTAATGTACTTTACCAATGTAAGTTCAATTTGATATATATGTATATGAATCGATGAAATGTTGAAATCTATTCGAAGCATGAATGTGAATTCTACGAGTACGCGTAACGCAATGAAACGCAAAGTGCCAGAAATGAGAGACTGCGCCTGCGTGTACTTCGATCACCGACATTATCTCAGGATTATTTTAACGCAAGAGGTAAATGCGTGTTAATGTCTATTTTTTTCTTTTTCCACCCGCGTAAGACGGATCGCTTAATCGCTTAATCGCTTAATCGTTGAGTTTTCGCGGAATTATGAAATGACGTTGAATTATCATCAAATGGCTGTTAATATAACTGTTAATATAAATATTGCACAGTAGCATCGCTTTTGTTTACTGATCGCTCGTGTACTAAATCGTACAATTCACTTGGAAATTGAAAGGAGAGAAAACCGTGAAATTTATCTACAGCTGTGTAGCGAAGGACGAATCGGTGACGATTATTTCGCGAAGTCAATCTTTTCGACGATCGCGTATAATGATCTCTATCAGAAAGCGATACTTCAATTTGAATCGCTTGATTTTGCTCCCAATCGGCTTGTGGCCCGACAAGCAAACGAAATTCACTCGTTTTCGGGCGGGGGTGATGTTCAGCATTCTATCAAGCTCTATTGTATTTCAGGTAATTCAGGTATTCCAGGTATTTTCGGTAGACAGAATAATTACTGTTATTAGTTATTATCTTTAACGTTATTTCATTAGTGTATAATATTAATGGAGCAGGTAGTAACTTAGTAACTTTATATTATTAGTAACTTAATATTATTTATAATCCTTAATTTCGAATCGGAAATGAGAACAGTTGATAGGATTTCTCCAATAAACTTAAGGTTTTATAGTTCTCAAGATTATTCATCAAAGAATGTAGCTTCGACCTTGTGGTCAGAATACTTTCTTCAGCGACATTTTATCTCCTGCTCGCGAATAAATTCATCTTGTTTTGGATCAATATGGAAGTTGTAAGTCGCATTTGTCACTTTCCTTTAAAAACCTAGCAGCCGTCATAAATAACTTCTTCTCGCGTCCATTCAAACATCCTTGCGGAATATGAGGAATATGAATATGAGGAATATAAAATATTATAAATATATCAGATAAAATATGTGTTGGATCAGCTGCAACATATCTACAATGAACTAAAAGACAAAAACGAAATCGCCATCTACGAGAAATATGGATACTTCGCTAAACGTTTCACCATTAATATGATAAGTAAGAGATAACTCTGATGATCTATATTATCATGATGCAAGAAAAAGCATATTAGGATTGTCATTAACTGACAATCTGCTAATAGCTGTTTTTATTAATGATTTTTTATTCGTTTCTAGTAATCATTTCATGCAGTATACCTTCTAGTTCTCTCATACCATACGGGCCGTACATTTTGGATGTTATCATACCGAAAAACGAATCTTACGCGATTCGCACGATAGAACTTATAGCCACGTATTTTGCTATATCAGAGAAGTATGCCTTTCTAATTATCGTGCACATGAACGCAGCCTGTTCTATAGGATTAATCGTACTGATAGCAACGGGCACGATAATGGTATCGTCTGTCAACTATATCTGCGCAGCATTTGAGATTGCCGGGTGAAGAAATGATTTTTGGAATGCAATTATGAATGACGAATATTCAGATTATCAGAAATATTTCGTGTTTCACTTTGAACAATCGATCTGATAAAATCGATTTAATTGTAGCAGAAATATTATTTATAGTTACCGCATCGAACAAGCAATGGCGATCAATTTGTCATCTAGCTTTGACATGAAGAATGACATCGTAATTCAAAGGAAGATGATACGTGCCATACGCATTCATTGCAAAGCTATAGAGTTAGTTTGTACCTTATGATACTTGTATATTACAAATACAGGACGCTACCGAGGCGCTATAAGTATAAAATTATAATTTTTCCCAGAATTTGTAATGAAAGGAAAGTATCCAATAAAGATAGAACTGTTATGACTTTTAGTTGCGAATAAAGTATAATAAAAGTATAAAGTAATTCCTATAGACAGTATCTATATATATATATATATATATATATAAATAGTGTATAGGAATGTATTGTGCATAGAAGTTCAACTGAAGTTCCATCGAATATTTTGTTACTATTGATATAAATATTGATATAATGTTTTTGATATTTGATAAAAATATCGGATTAAGTTCAGAAGATGAATAGGCAAGTTAAGCCAAGGATGTTGTGATTTTTAGTGAGTGATTTACAAATTAAATCAATCCTTAGATCAATCGCAATAGGTTCAATCGCCTTTGTTAATCGCTGTAAGGAATCCGAAATAGAATGGAAACATTTGATTTTAAAATTTATTTTATGGAATTCGTTAATCATGCAGCTAAAACTGCATCATTCAATATTTTAACTTGTCTGCTAAATCTTCCAAATTATAACAGAATATCTAGTTTCATAATAATATCTGTTTAAGGCTCTGCGAATATCTTGCAACTAATTTTGAAATACCGTTTCTTTTTATGATAATAATTACTGTACTATGTACAAGTTTCAGTCTCTTTCGCGTGAGTCTTCATATTTTCAATACATTTATGAGTTATTTATGAGCAACATTTTATAATATCTGTTTTAACACAGAATAAAAATCATTGAAAATGTGAAAGAATGGTTGCTAAAACCATAGATTCCAAATTTTGATGACATAATAGTATCAATAAATTAAAAAATGGCGAGAAACATGTTACGTTTTATATCTCTTATTTTTATTCGTAATAAATTTTTCATTCAAGATCATTTTGTCAAACGTTTTATCAATATTTTATCAAATGTTGATTATCATACTCTAGATTTTTCAAATTAAACCTTCTGAGGCAATGGAGGAAATTTTATTGCATCTAGCCGCTGTTGTGGTTATTCTGATGTACATGTTCGCACCGAATTACTATGGGCAAGAAGTTACGGATCATAGTAATGACATTTACGTAGCCGCGTAAGTGATATTCTTGCATACAAGCATGGGTAAAAAAAAACATGATAAATATATTTCATATTTCATATTTCATATTTCAATATTTCAACAAATTGTCAATTTTACTTAGCCATTTTTTTATAGATACAATGTCTCTTGGTACTTATCATCATTGTATATACAAAAACTAGTCCTATTTCCATTGCAAAGAAGCAATAAAATTTATACCATCAATGTTGGTAAATTATTTACAGGATCTCTGAAAAATTTCGCTACAGTAAAGCTATTTTATTTATTTACATATATTACATATATATATATATATATATATATATACATTTATACATATTATGTATATATATATAATCTATGTCTACATTTATTATATACATTGCATAATATTTCACGCATTTCCAATATATTAACAATATATTAATGATACACATTTATGATACTTATAATGTACTATATGTAGAATGTTCATGTATTTTATTTAAGTGACACGAGTAAAAATGACATGCCTGTTTGCAGTTAACGAGTGCATCAATATCTTATTTCACCTTTTTGTACTCTATATAGTAATCAGTAAATATCTCCCCGAATGATGTATCAGAAGAGAACTGATAGGTGCGAAGTATATATTTTGTTTCTCTTATATCTTCATTATATAACAAAAAATGTCGAGATATATGTGTGTGTATCTAAAATATCTTTATTTCGTATAACTAACTATAGCATTTCTACAATATGCAGAAGCACAAATTGTGCACTTGTTTGGATATGTACGATAAAGATAATCACGAAATTGACGAAATCGATAATTAAATATTTCTCACGCTTAAATATACAGAGAATTATTTAAATAACATCTATGCAATGTAAGTAACTTAAATTTTCTTAAATGCATTATTTAAATGACTAAACGTCAATGTTGCAACTATTCGCAGACACTTATGATAGATATTCGAATAGCATGTGGTGCGAGTAACAAGATATGAATGACCAATGAAAAATGATAACTCTGATAATATTTTCACATATTTGGGATGATAGTGTTATTATGGCAAAAATTTGTTACTAGGAAAAGTTTATTCAAGATGTACGATATCATCAGAAATAACGACAAATTTTGTAACGTGTTTTGCAGAATATGTATGCGAAATGTATGCGATATGAATAAAATATAATAAATTTCATTTACTTTAAACCTCTTTTGTTGAGAATAATTTTTAGACGCTATTTTAATATATCATTGTATATAACTTCCTAGAAAGAGAGTGTTTAGTTCAAAGAAGAATGCAGAGCATTAAAATTAAACATATAATTGTAAAAGGAAGAAGGATGAACCACACTAGCACTTTTATTATAAATTGATCCTATAAATATTTTTCATTTCAATTCTTCATTTAAATTTCTTTCGTTGTTTTTTAAATTACTTGTTTTCACTAACATCTTCTCGAATAAAGATATTAAATTACATAATTATATATTATTTACTTATAATTTAATAAGTATCTAGCTGTCTAAAGCTAATATCTGTAGAAAATGAGGCAACTAGCGCCGGTTAAATGTATCCGTTGAGGAAATTGTTGAGGAAAGAGATGGCTAATGAACAAACAATGAACATATGTAAGTTTTATATCTAAATTTTCATCTATCCAGCACGTGTCTATTATTATTAATATTATTTATAGCTTATAAGACAGCAATATCATTTCAATTATCACAGTCTCGGTATCACATCATATCAATTTCTTTTATCTACAGATCTGTATCATATATTTACTTAAATGGACATTGCTCATGTTTGCATTTGTCCATGCCAAATCCATGCCGTCGTACGTTCTGATCGTAAAAAGGAAATTGGCTTCCATTTATACCGGTCAATGACACCATCGTTATTCGTCGGGAACGACGGCATTGATTTACGTAAAATTGATCGAATCGATTGCGTTCATTGTTATACATATACATTAAGTACTAAACTATGTCACTGACAATACCGCGAAAGAGAGAGAGAGAGAGAGAGAGAGAGAGAGAGAGAGAGAGAGAGAGAGAGARAGAGAGAGATCTTAAGCGTATCGTACATATGCAAGTGCTCTGAAACATTGACAGTATGACAGGCTGCTGAAGGATTGAGCCAATTGAATGAGCGAGAAGAAAGTATACGCGAAACGCTTGGAAAAACATGAAACTGAATAACTACAAGGAGCATTTAACTTGTGTTTACCTACTTTCTGTTACGCTTCACGATGTTTATTTCGGCAAGCGAGTTATTTATGTAAGACCGTCATACCCGCAACTCGACGTATCCGTTCTATATTGATAAATCGATGCTGTTTCACTCAAATTTGCTAATAGCTCGAGTAAGCTGCATCACCGTGCGATAAGAATGAAAAGCGAGGCAAGCTCGCGCCAGATCGGAGCGAAAGCGAAAGCTGCTCGCTTCAAAAGAGGAAAAAAAAGGAAAGAAGGAAAGGAAGAAGTAAGAAACTGGATCCCTGGCTTCACTGTGGCGGCTAATTAATCGATCTATATTTCGCAAGGTCGACCCGCGTCGGCGGGTCGTCATTGCTAAATAACGAAATCCGCGAACGCAACGTCTGTCCGCAATTTCGTCATCGCCGCCTTATTTCCGAAAGCATCTCATTTTGCGAGGCACATCGGACGTTCTGTTCTGCCGTATCGATATGTAGCTGTGTGTGCCTATGCTGACTAACGAGCGTAAACGATGCCAGCCGGTTACGTAAAACGAAGGACACGCGTTTCGATGTGCGCTATCGATACAGGTTTCCGATGCTTGTACCATTATAATCGCCGTTACAAACGGCATTGCGGGAGATTTACATTGATTTCGGGAAGGTTTGGCAACTGCCGACTTTATAAGTGAGCGACTGTGTCTGTGGAGGAAGAAGAAGAAGAAGAAGAGTATCCGTTCCATTATTAGCTCCGGAAGTAGCTTTCCTTATTAGATTTATGATCATCAATCCTAATGATCCTAATAATCAAGCTAGCCACGTTTGCTTGGACTGATTGGCGAATCTCTCAATCTAAAATTATTTCCGAATAATTTACTTTGGCTCGAGCATACGCATACATCAAGGCGTATTGTTAAAACGATCGGTAAGTGCGTATCGCAGCAATAAACTATTCCGCTTCATAGCTGGTGCACTTCGTACCGGCACAGATAACGATGACAACGGCACGACTGAATTTGTGTCACCGTCATGAGCAAACGCTCCGCTTCGTCCCAGACGAACGTTTGCCGACCTCGCCATCGTTTCTCTCTTTTTTCTTCTTCTTTTTCTTCTTCTTCTTCTTTTTTCACGGCACGGTCAAAGGTGAACGGATGGCATTTACACGTATTTACCCAGCCGCATCCGATCGGGCGGATGCCCCTCTGCTCTTCCTCGTCGACATCCGACTGTTGCGGCGAGGCGCGCGATCGCTTTTCATTTCGTTCGTTACGTGCCTGCCTCGCAGTCGGTTAGTGGAACGGTCGCTCGGTGTTGTCCGCTGCATTCGCTGCACTCTCGCAAAACAAACAAAGGAGACGGAAATAAATAAGGAGGCAAACAGGAAGGACGGATGCCCGCCAGGAACGAACGGAGGGTGCCGGAACTGAAGCTGCGCGAGAGGTACCAAGTGATCTTGTCTGATTCCGAGAGGAGGATGCCGAGAGGAGATCGCCGCCGGAGAGATTGATCAGCTGATCGGCAGTAGATGCTGTAAAAGAGACGCGGGAAGAGCAATTGGCTCGACGAGACTCGGAATTGTCGAGGAGACAATTCCTTCCTTGCTGGATCTCGGCGCGAGAAAGAGAGGGAGAGAGAGAGAGAGAGAGAGAGAGAGAGAGATCACTATTGACGGATTGACTCTTCTGCTCGAAGAGTTTGCTGCTCGCGTCGCAACGATACCTTGCGCTGGGTTCATCCTGAACAGCGATCCGGATGAAGCGATCGCCGCAAAAGTAGACCGAGCCTGGCTACTAAGTCTTCTCGCCTGTTCTGATTCGCGTCGAAAGAAATCGCGCTCCGATATTCGTTGTATATAGCGAGTTATGCCGCGCGTTTACGCTAGCTCGCGTCAAGAGAGATAAGCAAAACCAAAGTGCGAGGTAAAAAAGCGATGCGCGTGTAACTCTGTCCGCGCGCCGCCGACACGCTTATTGAGAAACGTTGCATTATCGCGGGACCTTGGAAGCCAGGTGAGTGGCGAGGGGAGGTGGAGGAGGTGGGGGTGAGAAGGAGGGAGGGAGGTCTTTGAAGAATGCGCCGCTAATGTGGATGATCGCACTCGGTCGCCTCCTCTTCAGCCGACTTTCTGCTGCTGCTCGGTCTCTCTAATGTCATACGCGATTAATAAAGCTGATTTCAGCTTTTACACGTGATAGGGATCGCAACGCGGAATTATGCAACGGCGCCCGCACGTGCAGATGAATCAGTAATCGCTCAGGCGGGGGATGTCGGCTCGGAACTAACAGCACAATCCGGGAGTTCCTGAAGACAAGCTCCCGCGGCTGGTTCTGTTCGTCTGTCTGTCCTGTCGCGCCCGCGGATAGAAGATGACGGGAGCGATGACGACGATGATGCTACGTTTCATCGGCATAATCTCCGTCTGCTGCCTCGTTCCCGGCACAGGTGACAGTAATCGGTGTTTAATGTTAAGAGGAAAAAACGGAGCGTTCTTGAAAGGATATCGTTGGATGTTGAAGATCTCATCGATTGATTTCGTTGTCCAAGTGTTGAAGAACATTACTGTACTCGTGGAAATAATTGGACGATTATTTTCCTTTTCTTCTTTTCCTTCATCTAGTAATTTTCATCATTCGAGGTTTAACGAGTAGTATATTTGAACAATCGGATCTGTGGACAATCGTTCCCGCGCACAGATGCCTGTCTCCTTCGGGATCAGTGATCCGATAAATGTATCAGGCATGCTCAAGCTATACAATTACTGACAGTTTCATTCAGCACGTGTTCTCCAGGTGGATCCCGAACGTGTCGCGATGGGAATACGGGATGGGAAAAGGTCATCGGAGCCAAACCAGCGAACGCTGTAGAAACCATATTATATAGAAACGGTGCCATAGGTAACAACGGTATCATCACGCCTTGTTTTGACAGGTGACTCATCAATTAATTGCTGCTTGAATTCTCATAATGTTTGGACTTGTAAATGCAAGCTTTAGAAAAAAAATGGGGTCTCTAGAAAGAGAACTGAAACTATTCGCCAAGAAAACAACTAATCTCAATAGGAGATCATCAGATGTGCGAAGACGCGAGGGTTCAAGTAACGATTCGTGTGTTGTAACAGGTGCAGAACCATGAACTGTACGGCGTTCGTGGTCGACTTCGAGAGGAACATTTGTTACAGCGTGCAAATAAAGAGCGAGGAACTCATTCCTGAATCTAACGCCACGTTTTTCCATCAAATCTGCATAACAGGTAAAGGAACTGTTCTATCATGGCAACACGTGCCTCTGTTCGCGGTGGACCTGAATCATTTCAACTTTGCGCTGACGCATCTCGTCGCATGTTCCTCTAAAAATTCTTTGATCTTCGCGTTTCCGCAGTTTCGGCAAATTGCAAGTCACACAGATTGTGGCAGGTGGAAAGGACCTTGGGCGCCGCATTGAAAGACGGGCACTACTTCCTGTCTCCGGCATTGCTGCGAAGGAGCGAGTGTTACGAGAAATGTCTGCAAGCAAGTACGCATCTCGCACATGGCAAGCAACACGGTTGAATCGTTGATAAACTAAGATCAAATCCGGCTTGCAACAGAGCCGGAAAGACCATGTGGAATTGATATGGCGATTGATATGGTTGCAGAAGGCGAGTGCGAGTCCGCGCAGTTCCGCACGAGGGAGCCACTGTCAATCAATGACACCATCGGCACGTGTTCCTTGTCGAGGCTCGAGAGAAGCATTAGACCGCAAGCCTATATATCGTCGATGTATCGAGACGAGTATCTGCAGGATCAATGCCATAACGTATGTGAGTGTCCAAATTGGACGTTCCGTCCCTTTCGTTTTCATTGTCCAGCATCTCGTGCCAGCTGATAAAGTTGTCTGGGTCATGCTATCATGGAATTTCCCACATTTTCACGCAGCAAAAAAACACTACTGCTCATACGCGGAATTTTGGAACATGACCTTGCCGTACTCGGACGTGGCGCTACCGGGACTTGACACGAAGCAGGTATCCCTCGTATTTCCGACTGGCCAATTGCAAATCAATCGCGAATTCCGTTCACTCGATCGATTGTTTCAGTGCGAGGAGCGATGTGACCGCAGCGAAGACGGCTTCGTCTGCAGGGCCTACTCCGTCGACTACTCGGAGGAGAAACCGCTCTGTCTGCTGCACTCTGACGACACGATTGCTCTTGGAGTCAGTTCGCTGTTTGCGAAACCCAACGTAGTCTACAAAGAACAAGAGGCTTGTCTAGATCGTACGTTTGCGTGACACAAGCACAGTTTGCGAGGATAGTGTTGCGCAATGTTTGAATATCTTTTGCAGTGAGAGTGCAATGCGGCGAGACGACCATGACGATCACACTGATTACCACTGAGCCCTTCAAGGGACGGATGTACGTGAGTGGGTATGCGGAAACTTGCGGCGTCCATGGTCATGGCAGAAATATAACAACATTGAAGCTGCCGTTACCGAGGAAGAAATATCTCGGCAGGTCCAATATCGCCTGCGGCCTCACACCTGCATTTTCCATCGACAACGAAAACCGGTACTTGGTCCTATCTAGCAGTTAACCTTGCGGTTAACATATTTCCGAATCGTTTTCTGAATCATTGCGTGTTCGAAAGAACACGCAACGATCTTCCAATGACGAGATTTGCGGTTGCCTTTTTACAATGATTTCCGCGAATGGATTTCATCCGCAGAACGCACACTTTGGTTTGGGCCACTGTCGTGATACAATATAACCCAATTATTCAGCGATTGGGCGATCAATCGGTGAGAGTAGGGTGTTCCTTAGATGAACAGGGGCTTCCGGAACCGAGGAACGTGACGGTGAACTCGAGCTTCAGTTTCTTGGACCCGAAGTGAGTCTTGCAATGTTTTTCTCTGTGCAATTCGTCACAATCCTCGAATTAAGTGACTCACTTGTCTTGCATAATGCAAAGTTATTTTAATTATTTAATTTTAATAATTCAACATCGTGACACATATTCCCGATATTCCGGCTACCGTTTTTAGTGCAGGCGTACCGCCGGTTGCATCGACTATAGTGAACGCGTCATCGGAAGTGCCGATAATAACGATGAGAATTCTCAACCAGGAAAATATGGACGCTGTCGTTACCCAATTGGGACAGAAACTAACGCTTCGGATCGAGATCCATCCTGTTGATGGTGAGTTGTTCGATCAGAACAACTGCCAAATTCTATGTCTTCTTGTCTCATGAATCATCTCGTCAATTGGCGAATTATTTTGACAGAAATTTGAGAAAGTAGGAGCAATCTTTGATTGTTTTTTAGAAATATGTCTTAAAACTTAGAGTCTTCATCTCTAATGCTGAATGTAGCGCACGTACGCGATGGATGAAAAATGCTGTAATTCTTTCAACAATCTTTGACAGGACTTTACGACATCGCAGCCGGACATCTCGTAGCTAGTAGCGCATCCGGGGATTCATCGTATCTTCTTCTTGATCAATCCGGCTGCCCAACGGATCCGGCGACCTTCCCGGCACTGTTAAAGGATCCAGCGGATAATCGTTCCTTGATCTCAACGTTCACTGCTTTCAAGTTTCCCGACAGTCAAATCGTTCGATTCAACGTCATCGTTAGGTTTTGCCTCGAGAAATGTGAACCGGTAAGCACGCATATATACAAGACAGATACAACTTCATCAGCAGAATTACAATTACACGTTATCATGCGAGTGAAGAAACGAAAAGAAATCGGAAATTCGTTTTTCAAGACCATGTGCAGAGGAGGACAGATGTCATATGGTAGAAAGCGAAGGTCACTTTCGCTCGAGCAGCCGCTGATCGCTGAAGTAACAGAAGTATACGGGAATCTCACGGAATTGCCGTTGCAACTATCCATCGTCGTTCAAAGTCCGGTCATAACGGCGGACCAATTATTGTCCAGAGAAAGCTCATCTCCTGATACGCTTCTGATCACTGGTGGAAGTGAGTCCAATCTCGGTATCATCTGAAAACGGACTCCCCTCGGTCATTCTCGCGAATATCATCTGCATCCGTTAGTAGCGCGTAGTAGATGTCATCAGACATCGAGGCGCTGATATATCAATGTGTTTCCTTTCTTCATTCACTTGTCCGAGACGCAAACTTCTTCCAAATTCTAATTCTCGATGGCGAATAAAGAGATTTTTTCTCCTTATGTTGTTATTTATGTTATGTCTCAGTTATGATCTCGCGTGCACGTTTGAATGAGGGAAGTCCGCAAAATGATCGTGATGGGTTAACAGTGATCCGATTCTTTCTTCAGGATCCATAGATGGTCTCTTCTGCGTAGACGCAAGCCTGGCGCTAGGTCTTCTGATCTTTTGGTTGATAATCCAAATCGTACTCACTATCGGCTGCATTTTAGCGGTAAGCCGCTATCGAAGGATGGCTATGGAGGCTGAAGAGGACAGAGCTGACATATTGGCGAGGCATCTCTACGGGATACATGGGGGAAATTTTGAGATTGCACGGAGAGTCAGATGGGCCGATCGAAATGAATGATCTCCTCTTTTTTTCCTATTTTCCAAGCGAAGATAACTCGAGTATCGACACAAAGGATCGCGCGAGGAACTAAAAACAGGATCGGAATCTCTTCTTTTTCAAAAGAGGCTTAGATAGCTTCGCCCACAACGCCGGTGAGATATTTTTCGTACCAACGTAATAACATATCTTCTCGATGACTATCTAAGATTTAATCCCCAAGTACTTCAAAATGTGTTTCATTAATGTTAATCTTGGAATCAGGATATCAAGAGATCAAAGTCGGGAAGAAAGTCAACAAAGTTCCATTCGTTTAAAATAAAAATGAATATATTTGCATGCGTATATACACGTAAATAGATCCTTCTTACAATGTGTCTGCCAAACTATCAGTCTTATCTTGATTAATACAACGTTACCTTAAGCTGAACCTTGAATTTCATCACGAATCGGATTACGAATCATCCAGCCGTGCCAATTGAGCAACGTCCATAATGAGATAATGTAACATCTGTAAATACCGTATAGCGCATGTCACTTTAATGCGTTTGCTTGGCACTCGTACTGCCCGTATTGTAACTATTTACATATCTTTTTCTTATCATATGAATTTGTCGAAGTGCAAACTCAAGATCTCGAGATCACTGCTGCTCTTTATAATCGCTTCTGTTCGGTTGTTACGTAACGCGTGTACCGCGTGAATGTACTTAATACTTAAATAAAGAAATATATCTAGCTTGTTATTACAAAAGTTATTATAAAAGCATTGCGTCTCACCTTTTCCGCATCTTTCTGCACAACCCAGTCCCCCCGGATTGGTGTAATCCAGGTTGTCCGAACCGCAGACAGGATTGTACTCTGTCGTCACCTACGATCGCAACGTCTTTAATTATTGTCAGATCAATCATCGAAATTGCTTCCCGATAGATAGATAATCGAGATTCATTTATCTCCGCATGACCGCGCGACAATTTCGATGTAATTCTGATCGTCCACTTGATCCATTTGACTCCTGAATCTCATACGAGCGGAGGAATTCTTCTGACATTAAAGTGACATTGATCCGGAGATTAAAGAAAATTATTTAGCATATACATTAACGCAATTACCGGACAAGATGTGACGCATGTGTTGTATTCAGCCTCACGAAGAGCGCTCATGGTCGTTGTGCTCGTACTTGTTCTTGCGGAACTCGCAGTTGTTGAAGTGGTTCTCTGTGCCGCATTGGGGATACTGGAACCTGTTGGACCATCAAACACGAACCCGTCTACCGCAGACACCTCCGAGTTGTCAGGATTCTACAAGGTACACCAGATTAAATATTCAAACAATGAATAACGTGTACGTACATTACTCTGGATTGGAAGCGCAAGACTTTTATTCCCAATGGAATAACGGGAAGCAAAGCATCCCTTATTATCCGAATATTAAAATCGTCTCTCTATTAATCGCAGAAATCTACTTACTTGCGAGAACGCGGCGTTGAGAAACAGCGACACGACCACTGTAGAGATTATCAAACAAGATTGAACGATATTAGAAGTGATCAGTGTATTAATGGGATATTAACACGTTACGCAAAGTAATCGGAACGGAATTTTTCTCACTTAACAATGAGTAGAACAACATTTTGACGATGCTCGCCACTCAAGAGACTGCTGATTGGCTATTAATTGCTGCACGGTTGTATAAACCACTATCCTGTACTGTTTCACCGAAGGCCGGCGCGCTACTGCCGGAAGGGGTAGTCGAGCCACCTTTTATAGCGCCCGACTGACCAGCGCGACTCCGCGCATGCTCGGGTGCGCATGAATGTAAGTAAATTGGATTTTCCCGTTTTATTTGTACACTTCCCTGAATGCTAATTTTCGGGCTTTTTGCGAGCGATGACTCAATGTCACGTCATCACCGATAAAACCTGTCACGATGTTTACGCGCAATAAAGTTTTCAGAGACCAATCGCATATATTTATATTCTGAGATCATTGATAAGGCTTCGTGTTCACGAAGTGAATATTATACGTATGTATAAGATCAATATTAGTTGTACCTGCGCCTTTTATTGACCGGAAAAGATAGAGGATTAAAATAATGCAAACTACGCAAACTCGCAAAATTTTGCGATATATTTTTACGTTTCGTCTTGTGTTTGTAAATCATACAGGAAATAATTTCCTTCGGTGACATCCTTTCAACATTAGCGCCTTGATATGATTACGTAAAACAAATAGAATGACGATAAAATCGTATTATGGTAACGTTTCATAAGCAGAAATTATTTAGCCTCAGCATTTGTAGGATATTAACTAATATTAGCAAATAATTGCTAATTACAAGCATACAATGCGATAGGATACACGATGAATAAATAATGATAAATATTATGCACAAGAATATTGAGATATAAATGCTTTTCTGCAATCCGATGTATCATAATAGTAATGATCAAAGTGCATATGACGTTTACGTCATGTGCCGATTAGATAAATCAATTGAAATAAACGAAGTGTTACGCAGCGCAGTGATAAATCAATCATAAATATTTGTTAATAATTCGCGATCTTGCCGGAAACTTCCATGATAATAATTCTGTAACATACAAAATGTGCGAAAATTATTGCGCGAAATATGCGATAATGTGTAGTAACAAAGACGTGACGTGCCGAGCAAAAATATGGATTGTATCATAAAATTGTCGATATTAAACTCGCAATTTTATTGAGAGAGATATCATATCAAAAATTATTTTTTACCTTCGCGATTTTTACCTTTTGCGATCATTGTGTGCCGATCAATGTTGTGCACTTTTTAACTGCGCAGGAATTACGTGATGCTCAATTACTGCTCAGCTGGATATACGGTTCGCAAGCTCTGATCAATCTTACCTCGAGTTCTTAAAAAGATATAGGACTGTAAATATAACTGTACGCGAATCGTGGCAGCAATTATGGACAATAAAATAATTAGATATGGCGAATCATTTAACGATTTTTAAACGGCATTTTTAAAACGGTTAGAAATCAAATGTAGTGGGAACATCGAAGAATCGAAGAACAGGAAGAGACTCGAGAAATTCAAAGGATGAGCATTGAAAATCACGTGAACTCAGACTTGAAAGTATCAAAGTCAGAGATCGAAGATTAGACATATTGGAACAATTTACGTGAAGGAATTTAGATCGCAGGCGATAATGATCTAAATATAAAATGATACGATAGTACATGATGCGTTGTAAGAGACAAGAAACAATGGATACTAAATTTATATCGACGAAAGCAAGCGAGTACAATAAGATACAACAAAACAGTGCAGGACTAGTGTGCCTTACGTGGATTGCAATTCTTCGCGCAATTAAATCTTCCCATGTTCCAATAAGTAACGTTGTCGGTTCCACATACTGGATTGTATTCCGAAGTCGCGATGCATGGACAATTAGTGGTCGTTGTCGGTGTAGTGGTGCTGAATGAACCGTCGAAGACCTTGCGCGACCGGTCATTTTGTGGAAATGCCAAGGTGACCAACAAAATTACGGCCAGCGCTTGCACGACTGTGCAATAAGAAAGAATCTCGATATAAATGCGATAGCAGAGCTCTATAGCATGTTTCAATGGTAAATTTGTCAAGTGTACCGAATGGAGCGAGAATCTTGACTTTAAAGGTATCGCACGACGTATCACAAATCTCATTCGAGAGAGACTTGCGAGATCTTTAAGATGAATGATTTTGCGATCGAAAACTCGTCGTTCGAATTGAACGAAAGTTCACACAGCAAAAATTAAACCTTCGACCTGATGGGATGTACGTTTTTATATTGTGCTCACGTGCGAAAACGTATTTCATGATCTTCGTAGCTGAAGAGTCCAATTCCCACAAGAAGGAATCCCACTAACGCGCAAACGATGACTGGATCGATCATCCAACTCAAACGGTGATATTTGACGGACTGGTTTTCGACTTGCATTTATTCGCGTCTTATATGCTTCTTATGTACTTTCTTTAGCATGTAGTTTCCTTGTACGTGAACACGAAGAACAAGATTATATGTATGCACGGGATTCACAGTTGCATCCGTTTTTTATTAGCGCTGATTTCACGCATGCATGCATGATGAAGCAATCGAAAGAAAAGTCCCACTTTTGATTTCGCGAAAGATGAGGCTTTCATTGGAAAGGGAGACCGAGAGTCTTTATCTACTCTTGACCTCAGCTTATCTAATCTAATTACGCAAGTGATGTCATTGGACGTTTATTATGCTCTGTTACGCTTGAGCGTAAACTAAAAATCGCGGATTTTAAATGATCTGATTTTTAATTTAACTTGCTTTAACAAAGCATCGATCTGGTTCGAACGTTTACAATCTAAAGTCATAGTTTTACGATTGTTCTTATATCCGATGTTCTTGATGAATACGTTACTTAATTCATTTATGAGCGTATAGAACGGAAATAATACAAAAGAGGAAACGACATTTCCAAAAGTTCAATATCCTCAAAAGATAAGTCTCACTTTTACCGTGACGAGTATTTTTTGCATAACAGTATTCAGATTAGAGCTACTAACCTTGGAATTAAATCTGCATAATGAGCAAATCATCGATCTTACATGTGTACGTACACAGATACACATATCCGCTTTCTTTCATATGTCTGGCGTACTCTCTACAATCTATGTACCCCAACAATCTATAATATTCGTGTCGAGTTTTACAATTATGATGAAAAATCGAGAAAATTCATGATCAGTAAACAATTTCACTTAATTTTACTTATTTGTCAAGGAACTTTAAATAATATGTTTATTATGGCAAATAATCATTCTATAATAGCTTCAGGTATCTTATCATTTCCTCAATACACCAATTCTCATTATTCATTTCTCATTCATTATTTATAAATAAATAAATTCAAGTGTAAATTCGAATAATAAATTCCTCGAATAAATTCGAGAAAAATTCGTCTTAGAATTGATTGACAAAAAATCGCTAATATAATCGCTAATCTAATGACGTCGATCGATTCAGTCATCGATTCATTCGACGCGAACCGAAATATTTTACATATTGATCAATAGGTTGCTCGTAAAAACAGAGTAATTATGAAATATTCCAAAATATGAAAATATTGCACAATCAAGTTTCTAGCAACATTCACGCTGCGAACCTGAAAATAGATTATTGTTAATCTAAACACTAAAAACTCCTTACGGTACGCTTTTATTTTTTGTAACAATAAAATATTTTACGTAAAATCTAAAATAGCATCTAAAATAACATTAAATACATATGATGAATATTGCAGACTCCGAAACTATGTACAGCATATAATATATATACATCGATGATGAACAAAAATTAATTCATATTAATATTCATTAATATGAATATAATTAAATTAATTATATTCATTATAGTCACTTCCGTCATTCATCATGGAACAAGTATATATATATATATATATATATATATGTAAATAATATTTATTACATTAATTTTTTCATTGAAGAAAAAAGATGATGGTATTCATTCATATTGTTCTAATTTATAATTGTACTCACATCGATAGTATCATTACAAAAGTGTAGAATACTTTTCTTTCTTTACAAGTCAGTTGCAAAAACTTACTGCATGTAAGTGCAGATAAACGTGATACATATTTGGATAATGTATACAAGTACCTTAAAATGCGATCAGTGTGTCACGCAAGAACGAACACTTGGAAATCCTTAACGGAAAATATCGTTTAGCGTGTAAGAAATGGCTAACATGATCTAATATCTGAGTCGAGTGTACACTTATCACATTCGATAGTAAACCAGCTACTAATGATTTGGCAGTTAAAAGGAATGGTAACGTAAAAATAAATCCAACATGAAAGTTTCTGAGCATTCAAGTGATTCAATTTCGATTATTATGGCATCCTGTAAATTTGTTGCTGTTAAGACGGAAAACTATGAGAAATCTTTTGCCAACATTGACTTCCCGATTCTTCCGAATCTAATCACCATCGAGTCACCAATCTCCGACTAATGTACAATTATTACATTACCGAGCTAAGGTGTTACAACAGCGTAATACTTGCGAACGATTCTATTGTTAAATTATAGTATTTGTATTCAGTGATTACTTATTATTTGTCAAAGAAAACAATTTACTGTACGAAGGCAAGGTTACGATTGATTCGACTGATAGGCTGCATAAATCGGTCCCGCCTTCTGTTTCGCCAAGTCCGTGGCCTTTTTAGCAGCGTCCTTCACTTTCTCTGCTTTACCCTGTAGCGAATGCTGCAGATCTTCAGCAAGACTCGGTTTTGTCGCAACACCATCATCAATCACGGAGCCAGCTTGCACGGAGAAGGCTGCTTGAGACAGTTTCGGATTTATAAACTGCGTTGTTTGAGGAAACAAATTTCTTAGGACATGATTGAAGCCTTCCGACATCTTTGTGCAGTTCTTCTTAAATCGATCTAAGCCAAATGCTTGAATCGCTCTGCTAAAACCGAATACTTGACTGTCGATCCACGCTGACCTCCTCGCGATTGTCCATTCTGAATTTTCCTCAGAGATCTCATAAACCACCTTCTCGACAATGCTCTGTAAAAAATAGTAACTAATATCAGCATCAAGGACTGATGAGGATCTTGATAATCACAGAATTCCTCAGTCTCGCAGTTGCAGAATACAAAACAAAACAATGGGAGGATCCAAAATATAATGAAAATATAATCATTTTCCTAACGGAAGTACTTGATCACTTTGTGATTCCTCTCTGGCCGAATCGCCGAATCGCCGAATCGGATTAACTTACCATAACTTTGGTATATCCTAAATTTCTCGTGTATGTAGTGAAAGTTTTCGCTTCCAGATCGACGACGCTCTCCTCGATGATCTTAACTACATTTTTGCTGATGAATCTCTCGCCCCACTTCGGCACTCTGTTGGTTTTCGTTAACAGCCGTTTCGAATATAACTTGCCATTTTTCACTTCCCTCTCTATCGTGTCCTCGCTGAGGACGTGTGTACTGAAAAGCAATGTTATGTTCAAGCTTCTTTCATGCTAGAACATTTTTTTGACATTACATAAGGTCTCTTCTGGCACGTGATATAACGTCGCCTTACCTATGTGGATTCGGATATCTTTGGAAAAATCCTCGAACGACCTGGCCCCAGTTGAACTGGAAAATTGTCGTGTTTTCATAATACTTCACCATTGCTAGGCTGGTTTTTTAACGCAAGGTTGCGGCAGGATCTACGGAAAGGCCACGGCGGACAACGGGAACTTTTGCTCGATTATCATTAGTGAAATCGATAAGCTACGCTGAATATAATTCATCGATGTGAGTTGATTTAGGATTGACAACAAGAACGTTGCATGCTGAACACAGCGCGAACCATATAAATGTATCATATAAATAAGCGCCTACTTTTCGTGCTCGCTGTAAGCACGCGAAGAAATGCCTTAGAGTGGATATTAGAGACATGTGTCGCCGTGTTCAGAAAACGTTCAAAAAACAGTCTCGTCATGTCTATTGGCGGCGCCTTGACATTTAAACTCACGTTATCCAGTATTGCAGCTGATCGTTTCTCATATTTTTACGGTGAGGTGAGAGATCAATAGATTGAAATTTTTCCCTCGCATTAGTCAGTATATCGTTTTGCAAATAAAGTTTTCGTCCGACTTGATCTTGAGTCGTACTACCATCTCGCTTTCCGACTGCAGACAGTGGCAGCTCGTAGCGGACGTTTTTGGAACTAAGGCGTAAGCGAGGTGAGATGCCTGTAGATAGCGATATATGTAGCGTCAAAAATCTAACGCCTGCGGAATGCTAGTGAGGCGAAACTTCCCGTATGACGGGTTGCCATTCTGTAGGCTGCGTCACGCAGCCGGCTTGCAAATTCATTTATTAGTTCTTGAGATAACCACTACGGGCCTCCATTGGCTCCTAATGAAAAAGTGAATGATATGAACTGTAACCGAATCAGGAATGTCTCTATTTTTGGATAGTTGTCGGCAACGTTATGCAAGAAGACGAGTAAATTTCTGGAAACACATCATCGTTTATTTCGGTCCTTTTGATATCACGGTGATCGTCAGAATACAACAAGATCTTTGAGATATTATTTTATGCTTACAATACAGTATGCATTATGTACGAACAAAATTGTTATTCAACAAAATTTTGTAATGGAATCAGTAAAATTTTAACAATTGAATCATATCCATTAGCCTCTTGCCGTTTCACTTCACGATTTCGATTTCGATTCACGACGTGGCTTACTCACGTTCCTCGCAAGCAGGACAACAGATAACGAAGAAGAGATGCATAAGCTATTGTCAAGAAAGAGGAGAGGGAGATGGAGGATAGAACAGGAAGGAGGGGCCTAATCCTAGTCTCATCCTCGCGTTACTTTCACTTGAACTCCTTATGACGCCGCGCGTCGAGATTTTCCAGACGGTGGAAGCAGTGTTCCCATTACTCTGCATACAATTTCGAATGCGCGTGATTCTTAATCGTTAGATCTAAAGAATTTCATTAAACAATGGCATTTTATTCGATTCTGCGGTCTTGCCTCCTACGATGCGCCCTACTCGTCGTCATTGTCCGCATTGAAGAAGTTTTTGTAAGTAACGAAAACTTCAGTCATCGTGTTACGTTGAATTAGCTATTTATATCGATGACATCAGACACGAGGAGCGGAATAGGCGCATGGAATATGCTTTTATTATTCTTTGAAATTATAAACCAATAGCTCTAGATAACTCTCATATCATCCGTTTACAATTGTTCGTCCATTGTAGAACACCACTCCGGCCACTAAGAACACCTTCTCCTGCTTCAACCGGCCGATGGGCTTCTATGCCGACGTTGAAGCGAATTGCCGAGTGTATCATACGTGCGATGATCACGGGAACAAATTCAGTTACCAATGCCCCGAGGAAACGGCTTTTCGCCAAGACGCCCTGATATGCGACCACGCTCATCTCGTCGATTGCCAAGCGACTGTCTATCCATCAACGCGATCTCCAAACGACAACGTCGACAAATACATCAATAACGCGCACGCATCTTCTTCGATAAGATCTCCAGATGGATCGGCTGGCTCGCTGGACGATCATCGGCTATCGTTGCTTCGTTCCTTCCAAGTGGTTCAACGATCCAACAAATCTATGCCTAACAAGCTTCAATCTGGTTTCGTCTTCAGCGCGAGCTTATTCTTGAAGGATCAGGATCGCACGCGCGATCAAGGCCAGCAAATCACCGACACTTTCAAGACGTGCAACACTGATCCGAAGAATCGCATGACGATTCCCATCACTCGGACGTTTACCGAACGATTCGATTCTTGGCGATCACGCAACGACAAGCTAGACCCGCCAGAAAGCTCGTCTCTGTTATTGCCGAAGAGCCGCGCTTTCGTGCGAGATAACAGCCGCTCGCTCGAGCGACCGATCACTAATTTCCCATCCGCACGATCGCCAGCATCAAGCATCAGCCAGCACTCGTCCCTCCCGCGCGAGAAGTCTCCCTTCCTCTACAACAACGACTATCATCCATACTCGGAGACTCTGAGGTCAATTCAGACCAATGCTTATGCCAAACTCGAAACCAATACGAGACCCACCACGGAGATCCCTGTGCACGCCCTGACGCTTTCCCTGAAGCCGCTGGTACCGAACGAGTTGGAGCACGATCCGTATTATCCCAAGCAGCCGACGTCCACCGAAGCTTATTACACGCCCAGCAATCGCGGCAAGGCCAACACAAATGCTCGTTTCTTCACCTCGAGCCAACTGCCGCCGATAATCCCGCGAGCCAGTGTCCCCTTCAAGATACCATCCGTGCTGCCCGATCTGAACACCCTGGAAGACCTGATCGATCGCCGAAAACTCTTCTACATTCCACGCGCGGTGATCAAGTCGATATAACACGCCATCGCTGGATACTTGACCATTACATTGCTAAGATGTATGTGTGTACGAGAGAATGTTTGAGTGATTTATTTCACCACATCCACACAAAATTATTTCTCTAATTATCTAATATCCATTACATTGCATCGTGTTTGTATGTGCGTTCCAAATTAAAGGGTCGATTAAACGTCACGGAACTCGACGTCTCGAAGAAGCCTTTCATTTGGGAGATGGATATGGCACGGGACATTATCGTACTGGAAAAAAAGAATGTTTATGTATCGGCAACGAGGCTGATGGCAACGCGCGTTGAACGGTTATTGTCGCGTTTGATGCACCTGTCCGTATTCTGCCAATGTTCGGCAATAGGCGCTAACAGCTTCTCGTTGAGCTGTTGGATGATTAACGAACCGCGGACCATCTCGGTTAGCGTGGTTATTAGTCTCTGTGTGCTGGAATATTTAGCTCGTAAGAGTCTGATCGCTATCGCGATTCCTGAAAGTGACTGTTCATGGTACATCTTCCGTGGGCAAATTAAAACGCTGAGCTTAAAAGATTACGGAAAACTACGACCATGGCCTCCTACGAGCCGAGGCATTCCTCACCGGAATACGTCAGCTTGTTCGACATCTGCTGTGTCCGCCCCACCATCGAGTATCTCTCTACGAGGCGCCGGATGTACTCGTTCTCCTCCTTGAAGAACTCGATACTTCTGTGCAACTTCTCGACCTGCGCCTGCAACTGCAGCTGCGCGATCTCCTGCTTGACCTGTTCGTTCCGCCTGGGCTTCTGGCCCCTGAACTTTCTCGCTCGCGCGTTCTCGTGTATCCTCGGAGAGTTCGTCATCTTCCTGTGGGCGGACCTGGAGGGAGGCGAATGAATGTCTAGCTCTTCGAGCTTGCTGAAAGTAAGCAGACGCGACGCCCGTTATTTCGCGTTAACTCTGCAGCTCTCGCGGTGCAGAGCTTGAGACTTGGACATTTAATGTTTCTAGTAACAAGAAGAGAGATCAAGGATGTTATACGTTCTGACGAGTTTCTCTTGCACCGTAGTCAATGACACGATGGAGATTTGGCTCTTGCTGGTTTCCTCCTTCGCAAGCATCCCGCACCGGCATGGACAAAACTGGAAATAATTTCGCAGACAATTAATTATGATTTTCCTTCCATGTCGCGACTTTCTGTCGCGCTATTTTCAAGGAGCTCGCACGCAGGCTCTTGCAAGAAGATTCTGAATCTTCTTCTTCAAACCTCCCCCTTTAAATCTCAGTTACCATTTTGTGAGTAAGCGTAGATGCATCCTGTACAGAGGAAATCGTGAACGATGAGATTTCTGTCATTTCTGCCGTCTGCTGCGATGTCATCTTCGACACCTGGCTGGCTTGAAATTCACGTTCGGCGACTGTTCGGAGCGTACAATGATCGTCCATAAATAGCGTCCGCTCTCGCAGATCGCGAAGAGAGCAGCGGAAACTCGTTTATCGAAACGAAACGAGAAGCAAATCGTTCCGACTCACCGATGCAGTCCAATGCTTGAGTCCCGTTGTCACGCCTCCGCTTCTGCTGAGACGGATTTATTTGATGCATGATCTCGCTGGAAGAAGCTTGCCGTATGAAAAATAATTTCGATTTCACTTCGCTGTCGATTGATTGAACCGGCGAATCCTCCGTAATTCTCTTCTGTTGTCTCGGAGAGTACGGATTGATATCGCTTTTAGGGAACAGAGGGTTTGGCATGCTCTCGTGGACGAAATCAGCGGCAACTTTCTTTTTTTTGGGCAAAAGGTAATTTTTATACGCGGGCGCCTTTCCAACCATGTCTTCAAAGTCCTGCAGTGCGAGCTCGTGTTCGTAATGAGATATTTCCTTATCGCCATCGAACATTTCCTTCGAAGGGTTGTTCTTCAGGTGAAGCGTAACACCGCAGAGGGCGCAGACCGAAGAGGATGTGCTCATCAGGATCACCTCCGAGCCGACGCTAGGTTGCTAACGATAGTTAGTGCGGCGTTATTCGTAATTCTCTGCGGTTGTTGTTTAGCTTATCGCAACGTGGATACGTTCCGGAACAATAGTCTCTTAAAATCCAAATGAAGATTGGTTACTTGATTACTCTCCTCCGGTTCGTATTGATATGAAGTCTGTGCAAGCCCTTGCGAGTGCTGTCGGTTATCCAATAACCGTGTGAGTCTCAGCGCGGCTTCCTTGATCGCTTGCAACAAATCGCGAAGTATCGTGACCTGTTTGTTATTTTCTCGTGTCAATATCTAATTAACGTTCCTCGGTCTATCTATCTCTCCGTCTCTCTCGGGATAATCGTAGAAAAATTCAAATATTCCGAGACTCCACGAACGCTCGCGTTTCTGAATCATGTCATCTAAATCATCACGCGCTCGTGAAAAATCGGAAATGCTAGACGCATCCCATCGTCAATGGGATCCGCGTTGTAATCCGAGACGCGGGGAGAGAGTCACACCTACTTGCTGATCGTGAAAGTCATCGGGCACGGGCGAACGATAGGATCTGTTTCCCTGCACAAGTTCCTTACACAAGTGATACGTAGGACAAACATTAGGGCAAGTCGCTGCGGATCGCGAATGCGTAACACCCGTTGCGAGATGAGATCCGTTAATGTGACGCTTCTGGCCGGAAGGGCGGTCGTAACGGCTGATATTTTTCACGCCGTATATATTCTCCATCGTTCCAGATGAAAATCGAATTCCGCAGAAATTTGACCTAATTCGAAATAATAACGACGCGATACGACGCTCTCGAGGCAACGATGATCGGCGACATCAACGGTTGCCGATAACGTCGAGCCATCCTCACATCATTTCACGTCGCCATGTCATCCTTGCTTGCCACTGCTGCACCGAACGTCCTGACGTGAACGCAATTCGAAACACGGCAATTTTCATCCCCCGACGTTAACGGCAACTTTCACGATGTTGCCACGCGATCGCGCGTCTGTCTGGTAACGCGCAGATTCAGCATCCTCAAAATTTTCGTGAACGACAGCCGATTACACGGCTACACACCGTAGACCGGGATTACAACCGGGACGTATCAATGGCTTCCGCAACAGGAGCAAATATCGACGGTGCCCTCAGCGAGACCGACAGCAGCAACGCGAGCTACTGGAAGCGGATGCTGAGAAACTACGAGAGGAGGAACGCCTCGTTGGAGAAGAGACGCAGCGCGCTCGTCGAGAGGGTCCGCTTCATGGAGTGTACGTTGCCGTCCTTGCTGGTGGGTGCCGCTGCATCCGCCGCTTACGGGAAACAACACACCCACGACAAGGGAACGCGGAGAAAGGCCAAGAATACAGTCAAGGCCACCCCAGCCTCCTAAAGCGTAGCTTATATCCAACGAAAGAACGCGCCTTCGGCAACGAGGCGCATCATGAATGACGTGAACCATCCGTTTGAGGAACGAGTGATCGAACGATGTGAGTCACGGAAAACAGGATAACTTTATTCGGGACGTTCTCATAGGCTAGACGCGACGAGCGCGCAGGCTCGCGTAAAGAAACTATGCGAGCGAAGCGAATCGTAAGGATTCGGACTCGCGCGCTACGCTTCGAAGCTTCACGCGACATAAATATACGATAAGCGCTCGCTATATACACACTCATTGAGAAATCCAAGTATACTTTATTCTACTGTCACTTGAGGTTCAATAAAACGTGCTGCGATTCCGCTACATTCAACGATCATACATAAAAGTAAAGGACTAGAAACACATTCTTACGTAATTTTACATAGCTCGTCGTCAACTCGTATACATGTAATTAATAAAGATTAAATGCGGGATAGACGCGCATAAACACCGCGCATTCTCCATATGAAGGCACATGCAAACCTAAGTTTAAGTTTCGTAAGGTCTCGCTAAGCAATCACGAGACTGCTTCGAGTCGGTTCGAATCGCGCTCGCTTTCGCGGCGTTTCAATTCGCGGCGTGTAATGTCCACCGTACGTCTTATATAATATCTATTATATACCACGTACGCATCACGACCAGTCGACATGTGCGAGAGTACGGAGGGAACAGCTGAAGAAATGTTCTCAAGGCGAGCGAAATCGATTCGCGGCGGGATTTATGCGTTATGACGTGTGTACATTCTCTTGTACGATTATTCAAATCAGTTTTCATGAAAGCGATGAAGGGACAGCGTAGGTACACAAATACAGTAAGCACAGTCGTTGCTATAGAGTCTTGCTATACAATAGAGTCTTTATTCTTCACACGAGTGATACCGAACGGATATGTCCTCGATCGGCATGAACGATATCGCAAGTGGCGTGATGATTTGCGCGACGCGCGTCAGCCCAAATTCGCGACACGCCATTTTCGCCATTTCAAACTTAAACCTGCGTCACAGCATCGCGCGTTTAAGTTTCAACATGGCGGGACAGATTTAAGGATACCTTCACTGCGCGCGAAGGCACATCCGTTTCAGCACAATCGACCTGTCGCGCCGAGAAGAGATGTTGAGAGAATCGATTAAGTCAGCGTGACTTAATCGAGACATTTAAGAGAGACAGGAAGAGAGACAGCGTCGTCCGGGAAATTTGAAACGAGTACGCTATCCTCGCGCTGAATCATCCGAAGGCGTGGCCGAAAAGCAAAGCTCTTCCGAGATTCTACTTGATCTCAAACTAATCCGATCCCAAACGACGGATCTCAAACGACTTATCCGTAGACTTATCCAGAATCTGCCGGCATCGTTTTGGCGGCGTACAACGGCCGTTATCTCCTTTCTCTATCGTGGATCGTACAGCATAATCTCGTGCTTTGATTTATACTCGTGTGAGAAAGACGTTTTAATTCTACGGCTTATTTGGCACTTGATTTCACAGCTTGTACGAAAAGATTGGTCGCGACATTGGGAAGGTGAAATACACCCAGGCGAGACTCACTGTCCGCTCGCTAATTCGGGATAACACTCCGATCCGTACAGGCGCCCTCGTTTTATCCTCAGGACGTACCATTTCTGATCGTCACTTGGTCGTACCAAGTAGCGCCAGCCGTATATGTCCTGCAAGAACGGAGAAGAAAAAAAGTATCAATGTTGGACCGAACGACTGCATGGCGCTTGCTTTGAAGAGACAAGTGGCGAGAGAGGAAAAGGAAAGAAAAAAAAAAAAGAAAAGAGAAAAAAAGAATACGAATACATGGCAGATCAGAGGCGAATAGTCGCCCGGCGCTTTAAAGTTCGATCGACCTGCCGCATTTTCGCGTTCGGTCGATCTTGACGGAGCGTGTCGGAGCGACTCGTTTATGCTTGATTCGGTTCGAAATCAAGCACGATCAAACCACATCCGAATACGCAGACATAAATCGATGTCCAATTAGCAAGCTGAGTTTCAAAGCCGTATCCCGAAATGTTAACGAAGTCTATCACAAGACCCGCCGCCGCCGCCGCCGCTTATTAATATTAATGGATCTCAGAAACGTTACCTCGTGCCGCGGGTTCACCCACGGGTTCGTTGATCCTTTCGTGGAACTCGTGGGTAGATGGACGGAATCTGCAACGACGAGAGACGACGGAGAACCTTCTCGCCTTCATCTCCAGCGAAGGTAGATCACCTGTCATCAAAATTATATATTATACAAAGATGATGAGATAACGATAATTGAAGAAATATATCGCACGGTATGATGCGTTTCATATCGCGATAATATTATGTTCTTAACTGCCAACTCTTTGTCGGCCTTGATAGCAACATGTAGACATTATTAGACAAGATATAATAAAAACTTTGATTTCATGTAGCTTTACATGAGTAGCTTTACTTATCAAGCGTGACAGAATAGAGAATTGACGATATTGAAGTTTCGACGCGTCGTCGTTTTTGTTGAAGCAAAGCAGCGCGACAATTTCTATTCGAGAGAATTAACGCCCGCTGCTATTGGTGCTATTATTGCGGAAACCTGTTGGTGATGAACTGAGACAGATGAAGAAAATAGGAGAAGAGAAGCGTTACCGTTGCCATCACCTGTATTGGTATTAGGCGCGTTAACGTATTATGCTATGCGAGCGAGACGTGCCGACAAATTGTTGCAGTTATAGTCCAAGTAGCTATTATTAGGAAATACATTACGCACGTTACGTTTCTGTTTCTCTAAAAGATCTCGATAGAAATGCTCTTATGCAACGAAGAAGCAATCGAGAAATCGTAGAATTTCACGTGATTTCGAGAACGCGCGTAATTATCGCGTTACGTAACTATGCGAATCGTAGCTATATGGGGACTGACCTGGGGTCAGTCCAGAATTCAGCTGGCACGGTCCGGGATTTTTGCAAAGTCGTTCGGTAACTTGGCAGGCAGAGCAGGTAACATTCCTCGAAAAATCTTTCCTTCACGAAGAAAGAAGAGAGAAAGAGAGAGAGAGAAAGAGGAGGCTCGAGTAGAAATAAGCTCGGTCGCTCGTCCGTCTCGGTATATACGTACCCTCGCAAACGCAAGGGTAGATATGCGGTCGCTTAACTTTCCTTCTCCTTCTCCTCCTCACCTCCTCATCATCCGTACTCTTTTCTCCGCAACCTGGGTCTTCTTCGGTGCGCCATTACTTTCTGGAGGCCGTCGCTCCGCAGAATGTGCGCATCGTTCCGCGCGATCCTCTAGATCTCAAGATCCTCTAGATCGCGGTAGGAGCTCCCCAGCTTCTCCTCGGAGAGAAAACTATACGTCTACTCGGCAGCAGACACCGGCGTTCGATCACGGATGCGCGCGCGCGCGCGCGCGAGCACAACTGTCTTATCTTTGGGACGCGGAAGCGGGATTACAGCGAAAACTTAATTAGACGACGTTATCGGAGTTATCAGAGTTACCGTCCGTTACTCTTACGAGAGTTCATCGTTCGCGAGTTGGTGAAAGCTAAACGCAAATCTCCTGATACAAGACCAACGCGGTGTTCCGTCGACCGAACGTGACGTCGCGGGCGAGCCTGACGTGCGCCGTTCTCGCTGTTGTTCTTGCGAATGGTGTTCCGCGTTTGTTACTCTTAATCTGTCTTCGTCTAACCTTCTTGTCCAAGCCGTTTTTCATAAAATCGATAAGCGGTTCTTCGGATTCACGTACTTGATTCACCCCGTCCTTCTCCTGCCCTAAAGACACAAGCTGCGGGACATATAACGATCATTTATCACATGTTGCTTGCTTTTCTACATCAATCGTAGACATAATTACAGATTTGCATGCGCGAGTAACATGTCATTACGGATCAATCGTAGATTACATACCGTGATACCGCCTTGCGCTCCCTGATCAATCCGTTGATCGGAGCTCTTCGCGTTACCCTGATCCAACTGGCTCTGCGGATGCTCCGCGGGGATCACCTCGTTCGCACACGTCGTCTCCGTCATTGCCACAGCGTCCTTGCAATTTGTAACTTCAAATGCATCTTGCAGATCCTCCAGACTTTGGAAGTCAACCTTGTCCTTCTCGCTTTCGTCTTCGTTCTCAAGCCGTTGCACCGTACTCGCGTACTCGTCTCTCTTCCCATCCTCGTTGAGGTTAGGTTCTCTGATGATCCGCAGCTCGTTCTCCAACCAGTGTACCTTCTCCGTGAGCCTGTAGTTCTCGTCCAGCAGCTCCTCCTCCCGTTGTTTCGTCAGTCTTTTCTCCTGTTCGCGGCTCCTCTCAGCCTCCTCGTATACCTCGAGCCTGACTTCAAGGTCGCGAACGCGTTCCTGGTAGGGTGCCGCCTGGACTATCGAGGAGTCCACATCGAGGCAGATCTTGGACGAATCGGTGGACTGGAAGACCGGCGTCGTGATCTTGGCCGCCCGTTCTTGAATCCGGGCTCTCAGCTCCTGAAGACGTTGCACCTCCTGCAGCAGCTCACCAGACGGCGCTTCCGTCTGAGTGCTGTGGCTCGCGATTTCCACCGCGACCTCCTCTTCCTCCTCCTCTTCTTCCTCCTCTTCGTCCTCCTCCTCCTCCTCCTCCTCTTCCTCCTCCTCCTCCTCCTCCTCTTCAAAGATACCGCTCTCCTGAAGGGTGAGCGGCGGCTTGCGCGGCAACACGGGTGACGCGGCTAACTTCAGAGGGCTCATCACCGTCGCGTTATTCGTGTAGGGCATCACGGTCGCCACTGCGCGGCTTCTCTGCTTGTTTACCGAATGATCCTGAAATGTCGTTTAAACCTTTAATACGCGACGTTTGACGGACAAATAGGGACAAATGAGCATCGGCCATTAATTATCGAATCAATTGGCTCTCTCGAAGCTCTTCTCGTTCACCTGAATTGGTTCCGGCGAGACAATGCCACTGTCCATCGTATCGTCAGGACTACCTCTGCGCGCGGATGTTTCCTCCAACTCGAGCAACCGGAACTCCAGGAGCTCGTTCTGCTCGCGTATCTCCGAGAGTTCCACCAGAAATGCGGCCTCTCGTTCCTCGGCAACTCGTAGCTTCTCGCTCAGTTCGCTCAACTCCTCGCGATCGGCGCGTCTCTGAATTAAACATGACTCATCACAATCTACAAGGGCGCAGCGCCAAGGCTTACTAATTCTAGATGACGAATTTGAAGAGATAATCCGGAATCTAGACAGAACCTAGACTGGGGATCCCCTTGAAGGGAATCCCCCAGAGCCTAGGGAATGTGTAGCGAGTAGCATATTTACTTCCTGCAAGAGCTTCTTCTCCAGGTCGCAGATTTGGATCTTGGCGCACGATAGCTCGCGCTGCTCCTCGAAAAGTTTCGACTGTAGCTCCTCGACCTCCACGAGAACGGCCTCGTATGCCTCTCTCGTGACACCGTTAGCCTGCCATTGAGCGTAGCTGCCAGGTTGCGGCGACATCGAGGACGGGGCGCTCGACAGGGCGCTGTCACCGTCTTCATGATCCTCCTCGTCGTCCACTTCAGCTACCGGCTCCAGTTCGAAACACCGCCTGTAAAATTCCTCCTTCTTCCGCTTGTTCGACAGCTGCTCCAACTTTCTTTCTCTCTCCTTATGCAACAGGAATACACACGCATTTTTTTTCAACATTCGTCACGCGCGAGATGTTATTTAACACGCACGCATCGGCTACACAATCATATCTGAGCCAATGTATACTGAGAAAGACGTCTGATTCAATTCTGCTGCGATCTTTGATCTTCGTTTCTCATGTTGCGCAAACGTTTATGTTTATAGGACTCACGTTTCTGTTGTTGTACATAAATAAAATCGTATATTCGTAAAATTGGATACTCCCGAAGAAAGGCACGAGTCGAGATAATCTCTCAAGGCAACGATCAGCGTGCAATCTACATTCGCTGTATCCTGTCTTTCGCAGAATGAGCGGAAAGTCAAAGGTCGCAGTTCTTAATCGCTTAACTTGCATATCTACCTTAACTGTCTGTCTAAGTATTTCGATGACTTCCTGCTGCTCGAGCACGAGTTCACGAAGGCGCTCGACCCCGATTTCATTTATGGCTCTGTTGGATTCTACCATGCGGACGTATGACCCCACCTTAAACGATACCTCGTTTCAATGCTGGCTCATACGTCTTTATCACCGCGATAAACGCGCGGTCATAAAGGACGATATTTAAAGTGTCGATGGGTTTATAGGATGACAGATAATTCATATCGAATATTCAGCTCTACCGAGGGAGGAGGAGGATCGTATCGAAAAGCTAACAATTGTATACCGTATGATCATCATCTGTAGTCATCTTCTTCTCTGTGCAAGACGCTGAAGCTATCGGCCGGTTCCTCTCGTTCTCCTGTAACTTCCACAACTGTAACAAGCATGAGAATAAGAAAGTAATTAAACCGTAATTAGACGGCGCTTGGCCGATGCGAAAGCAAAGAATTCGCGGAAGGAATCTGTACACCAAAATCGAACGGCCGAGTTAAAACAGGCGGAAAGCAAAAAGTAACAATTGCATAAGGAACTTTCACGAGAGATGTTCCCGGCTGGGAAAGTCAACACTCGATAACAAGTGATAATATGGTCGGCACCTGAACCCGATGAAAAATATAACTCTGGAGTACTTTCAATTATCCTACAACTTTTACGACCGTTCATCAGCTCAATGGACTTTTGTCTTAACCGCAGTCGTAAAAATAATAATGGAAAAACCTAACCGAGGACGGCGAGACCGAAACGTTAACGGATGCATCATTATCCTCCCTCTCTCTCTCTCTCTCTCTCTCAGTAAACTGGTACGAGATCGCTCAACGGAAGAAAGTAGCAAAAACCCGACGATCATTCGTCTCAGTCCTCGGTCGGCGATCTTCCGCATGGATGTTACAGTCGTGACACGATGCAACGAGTCGGAAAGTCTCCAAAAGACAGACAGAGAGAGAAAGAGAGAGAGAGAGAGAGAGAGAGAGAGAGAGAGAGAGAGAGAGAGCGCAGAGACGCGTCGCGCTGCAATGATTGGGTTGCGGAGAGTCCCACGAGAGTCTGGGTGGACCGTTAGCTTGGCCCGCTGACATACAGCCACAGTCCCTTCCCCTCCCCCCGCCCCCTCCCTCGTCCTGCCGGCCCGCAGCTTCCTTCCTTCTCTCGATATCAACCTGCGGCGTGTGCATGTGCGTACGCGCGTGCGTGTCGCGGCAAGAGCCGCCTGCACCTTGCACACTCGGCCGGCTCTGATGCACTTTGCGCCCATATATGTAAATCGACGGACACATTGCGCGCTCGTTACGTCGCTCGTTTCTCCTCTCCTCTCCACGGATCCTGTGCTCGGATCGACCACATCAGACATAAGACATATCGGGAGGCACACAAGCGCGCGCGCGCGCGCGCGCACACACGCGTGCTACGTACAGGTGAAACGAGCGCGTCGCGCATTACCGTTATCCGCGCTTCAGCGCTCGTCTCGTTTTGTCCGGACATTTTCTTATATTTATTCGACATCTGCTGTACAGTTATCGGGACGCGCGCGCTAAAAATAATTAGCGATTTCAATGAGCGCACGAGCGCACCGGCGCGCTGTCGCGCCGGAACCACTCGCGCGAGCGAGTCTCGCCAACAAGTGAGCGAAGGAGGATACACGTCGTGCATCGTGCATCGTGCACCGTCCTCGCACCTCGAGATCGAGACTTTGATCGAGAGCCAATATCGCGAGGGTCGATATCGATCAATGGCGTAAAGAGCCCTTTCCAACATCGGCGAGCGCATTGCGTTCAATCCAGGAAAGGCGTCTAGAGAGGAAATGCGCAACGTGACGCGGGTGTAGCTGCTCACGGAATCCGATCATTCTATAAATAGATCGGGGAAATCTAGGAAAACCTGAATTACGTGTCCTGCAGAAGCTTCACGCGCGGTGTCCTCCCAGCAGGCTGCCCATCCCGTCCCGTACGGTTTCCGATCTCACTTTCACCGATCGTCTCCCGCCCCCGCCTCTCCCCTCCTTCCCCCCTCCCCTCTCATCCGCGATCTCGTAACGCGTCTACGCGTTTCCCGAGCGACTCGCGTATTCCTAACACACTCTCGTCAGCCGACGATCGACGGAGTCGGCGCGTAGCGCATAATCAGTTCTCGCCTTCTCGACTTTCAGATTCGGCTATCGCGATGAGGATTCGCGTGCGTTACGCTGAAAAATGCGAAAAACCGACGGAGACTGTCCCCCTTTGTATGCGAATGGGACAATAGAGGAGGGACTAGGAACTTTCCAGTTTTCATAAAGATGAGAGAAAACATGATGCTTTTCATGTGCCGTTTCTATCAGAAATATTCGATGATAACCTTATTTTCTTATTATCCGTTCCGTGAGCGTACATGATTTGACTTTCTTTTCGCAGAAGCAGAACAGATCGAGATTGAGCGCGCATTATGCGTGATCATGACATCAGGTAAAAAGAAACCGCGTTTCGTAATTGAACCGGAAATAATCATCGAATAAAAATCCTCTTCGGATCAAAGGCGGCCAGAGCGCCGCTGAGACTAAATTTCCAGTTCGGTTTCAATCGCGAACGCACAATGAACGTTCCGGTTGAAAACGTTGCAGAAAATGCAAGGACTGGTTCTATAGCCGCGCAATGTCCATTTTCCCGATCCGGACACGGGCGGCGCGGCATTCGCGCTCGCGCTAATATCGCGCTTGCCGAGCCCTCGTTTGCTATCTGTCGCCTTCGGAACGCGACTTTCGCTCTCATTGTCAGCTCTACTCGCTGGCACGCCTGGCCTGCTCGTAAAACCGAAATGCTCGCGTTACCAAAGGACGTGCCGCGGGTGGCAAACGGCGCGGCATGTCACGTAACGCCATTCTCGCCTGCGCGCGTACGTTATCTTAGTTCGGGCCAAGAAAGTATGCGGGTATGCTACACCGCGCATGGCTGTTATTAATGTATCGCGACCGCGATGATCGGATTGGAATTACATATGACCGCATAGAGGGGTGGGGAGGAGAGGGGGAGGCGCAACGTAGGTTCTCCCCTGCGCGAGCGATTCCCAGTCGCGCTTGTCCGGGCAGCCGGATGCTCTCGCGCGACTCTCCTGACCGCGAACTTGAATCCGCGCTGATCATCCCTCCCTCCCTTTCCTCCCCTGCTCTCCCCTCCTCTCCCCCCGCCCGTCCCGCGGATCGGGAGATTTTTCTTGAACGGCGGTCGGGCTGGGATGAAAAATTGGAACGAAGAACCGCGGGATACGGGATCTGAGGATGGGTACGCGTTGGGAATGATTCCCTATCGCGGGCGGCCGATCGTCGCGGGCACACGCGGAGGCGCCCTAAAGCGCGCGCATAAAGCGCGCGTACGTGAGCGGAGGAGCTCAGAGACCGGTTGGCCGGTCAGGCGCGAACAATCGCGCGGGTAAACAACACGGGCGTTTTCTGTGACGATTCCTCGCGGCTGGGAAACAAGGAAGAGACTCGCGATCGAGATCCCTCGCGCAGATCGCGCTCCTCGTCACGCCCACGCTCCCTCATCTTTGTAGCGTCAAGGATGTAGCGGAGGCGAGACCGAGCGAGGGTGTTGTTAAATAGGTGCACGGATAAGAGAAAACCGCCGGCTCGTCGAGGTGATCTGGTCGGTAACGATCTTGGCCGGCGGTCTCGCCGCGCGCTAATATCTGCACGTACGGCTTGGCTGGCCTCTCATGCACCGCGATGTATCACGCTCCGAGTGCATGGTATGGTATCTCTACGATTGCCGGCGCGGGGATCGGGAACTTTCTTTCGAGAAGTAGCTCACGGAACGGCGGCGCGGCGCGACGCGGCGCGGCGCGGAGAGCCCGCAACGCCGCGGGAGCACTACCGCGAGCACTACCTGTCCTAGAAGCCACCGCGGGGGGGAGGGGGAGGGGGAGACGAAGGGAGAACGCGCTCGTTCCACTTGCAATCGAGACGAATCGAGGAAGCGCATCCGGCGAAATAACAACACTCCGCCGCTCGTGGGGGATCGCTGGCTTGCCTTTCTCCCTTCCTCTCTCTCTCTCTCTCTCTCTCTCTCTCTCTCTCTCTCTCTCTCTCTCTCGCTCTCTCTCTCGCTCTGCCCGTCCGTCTCGCGGGGGCCTTCTCCTTTTCCTTTACGCGTCGCGAAGTCATTGAAATTCATCCTGCGTGCCGCCTCAAAGGAGGACAATGGAAGATAGTTAAGCGCTTGAGGCATACTTACGTGCCCGCTCGTGCCCGCGTAAGTGTACGCGGGCGTTCTTCTACGCCCGGATGGATCGCGAACACGTTTTAATGGACGCGTGCTGAATCCGCGTGTACATACTTGGACCCGAAGCTTTCGATCGAGGCTCGGACAAAGGACGAATCAAACGATCGAATCGATCGAGCCCGGCCCGTAACGGAGGCACCTGGGAGTCTGTCTCTCTCTCTCTCTCTCTCTCTCTCTCTCTCTCTCTCTCTCTCTCTGCTCTTTCCCTTTGCGACGCACCGCACCGCGCCCACACGCAGCTTCGTGTGATTACTATTTTAATTAGATTCAGAATCGTGCGCGATTACGCTTTCGGCTCTCGGACGAGCGCAACCGCGAGCGCTTGAAATTTGAAATTCAAGCCGCAATCTGTCCCGGCGCTGACTCATCGGTCACAAGTCGCGCGGCGTCGGGGGATAGAGAAAAGAGAAGAAAAGAGAAAAAAAAAGAGAGAAAGAAGAAAAGGAGAGAGAGAAAAAAGAGGAAGTCCACTGTTATTCTTCTGCGGGAGTGATTCTCATCGGGTCTCACTCGCTCTTTCATCCTCCACCTACAATACGGCTACGATAATAAATATAATGCAATACCATTATCGCGCGAGTTTCTCGCGCTGTTTCTTTAATAATTCCCTCAGCGGCCGTCAATTAGCCACAAGGCTGGCACTTCCCGGGAGGTGGGCGGGGGGGGAGCCCGTCGCCGCTCCTCCTCGCCTTCCCCCGCCCTGGGAAGTATTATCTCCAGCTAATTGCCTCGTACTCGAAATCACCGGGACTCGTTAGCCCTGCTTAATCCATGCATGGATCGGTCCGTCGATCCGTCCGTCCGCGCCTCTTTCTCTCCGAACGCGAGATCGTTTCGCGAAATGTCACCCCCGTTACGGGGCGGGCCATTGTTATCGCGACGGCGATCGTTTCTGCTAATTCTCTTAATGCGGCACCGAGCGAGATCGTTCCCACGGTGCGCCGACGACACGCAACTCGCGTCGATTTCCCTGGGAACGCGATCGGCATCGCGCTCGGTTCGCGCTCAGGGACGAGAGGGAGAGAGAGAGAGAGAGAGAGAGAGAGAGAGAGAGAGAGAGAGAGAGAGAGAGAGAGGGGGAGAGAAGGCGCCGGTGAAACTGGAGTAGCCGCGCGAAAATGTCTGATCAGCACACGTGCAGGCCGTATGCACACGTGCAAGAGAGGCTGTGCTGACTGCAGGCACGTGAAACAACCACGTGGCTACGACAGCAAGATCTTATCGGAATTGCAATCCGCTGAGGATCGCATTCACCGGCACTTCGATCCGAGTATTCGATCTCCATCGAAGACTCAAAGCTGATCTCTTGGTCGATCAGCTGAATTAATCACTGGATATCACTCACAAAGATGCAGAATCGAATGGCGAGGGGATCATCACTGTCACGAGACTCACGTTGAGAATTAAAATGCGATCGACGTAGGACGATAATCGTATTATCGCGCGCGTTATCGCGCGCGTTATCGCCGCGAGCCGCCGCTTTTTGCTCTCGTCTTCCCTACTTCTCTACTCAAGCGACGAGATCCACGGATCACGGATCTAAGCGAAGGATTGCAATTTCACGATGCACTGAAATCATGATGCGCGAACGTAAGCGAAGCATTTCTAGCACGCGCTGGATAACACGCTGATTAAACGAGGTCAGAGGAACGCAGGGGATGATTAATGTTGTTCTTACCTCGTTCCACGCTAACCCCATGAAGAGAAGAGCTATCTTGTGAATGCATATAACGCGAATAAGAGACCCGAGATGTCACTGGGCACGTAAATGTTGCTTGCAGCGCCCTTTACGCAACACGTGGACGCAGCGATCCTCTCAATCCTGTCACACTCGAATCGCACGAGACGTATCTGTGCGCACGCATGCGTGCGGCGTGCGTGTGTAACGCTTCGGGAAACGGTGCGCGCGCGGCCGAAGTCTAGACCAGACTGAAGGCGGACACCTCCGCGACGGGGCCTTCTACGCTACCTGCGGACTCGTGCGAGCGGACCCGTTCCTTCCATTCCATTCGGAAACTTACGGACGTGTCTACGGCGGCTTGGCTGACCCGGCGGAAACTCGGAGCCGCGACACAATGAGATATAAGAACGGCATCGTAATTGCCGCCGCGGGGSGGGGSGGGRSGGGGGRGGGGGRGGGGGACGCGCGCTGATTTGCGCGCTCCGCGGTCCGTTCGCGGATCGAGGCTCATCGAGTCGCGATGATGCCCCGAGCGGGCTTCCCATTCTTCGATGACCCCCCTCGGGGACTGAGGGGAACGGCGAGGGGGGAGGGGGAGAGGAAGGGGGGGGAGGAACGAAGGCTTTTATCGATCCTCGTTGCAATCGAGGATGCACGTTTGTTGCACGCGGAGCGATGACGGCTCGATGAGAGTTACGCTAACCGTTCCTGCCGAAAAGAAGCCACGTGGAACGCGCATCCGGTAATCGATCCGGCAATCGACAATCTCGATCGTGCATCGATCGAGATCGTTCAATCGTGAAGCACAGAGATCGAGGAGGCAAGCATGATGTTGAGCCTTGCTCAACAACAGAGCGCCTCCTATGCTCCTGTTTCAGGTCGAGGTTTACGAAACCGTTGGCAACCGCGGAGGCAAGGAAGACGTTTTTACGCTTTTACTGTAGATCCCGCGTTACCGTTAGCGCGATTAAGCGGGCGATAAGGCGGGAAAGGGTGGCAATTATATTGCGCGCCGCGTAACTACAAGCTCTTAGTCGCCTTAGCCGTTCGCTCGCATGGCCTTTGAGTTCCATCGAGATGACGAAGACGCGTATAATGCACAATGCGCGCCCGCGCGCAAGACGTCTCGCGGCGCCGTGACCCGGTACATTGACCCGCTGATATCGCGATATCCAAGTACCTCCGACTAAAAGCGAACCGTCGAGATACGCGGGAGTGTCCACCGGCGAGCTGTAATGGCTTCCCTGAATCGTTACACACCTCGACGAAAGTAAAGAGTCGTCTTAAAAGTAACAACCGAGCTGTCGCTGCGCTTCTTGGAACGCGTCCAAATATCCGAGCCGCCTTGACGGCTCTTGATGCGTCGGCATGCTTCGGAATCGCCTCTCGCGATGGTTCATTAACCGGTGAACACCTTTAGAGCCCTTTAACGTCTAACGCGCTTCTGAACGATTCGCTGAAGCCGGTAGCTGATGATCAACGCTAGCGACGAAAGATCGGTACGGCGTGGAATCGTTTGGAAACGAACACATCTTTGGCGGATCTCTCTTCAAAGATAGATTTCTCTTTGAAAAAGAAAGTCGATCGAGGATCCAGACACGCTGAGAGATCTTGAGATGAGGATAACGCGCGGGCCATTTGTTGATAGCGACGTTGATCGAGTTAAAGCAGCGCCCCAGAGACTTCCAGGAAGCCGACACCGTAAACCTACGCCGGAAGTCACACGATATGATAATTGCGTGCACCGGTACGGTCTTCAGGGTGAACCGTTGAACCGTTCGCGCAACGGCTTCGGCACGACAGCTGTTGAGCCGTGGATCCAACGGATCCGCCGAGGACGGATCCACGACGAGGAAAAATCAAGGGCGCGATGCGTTCTTGCGGATCGAGGAGACCGTTTCGCTCGCTCCGATCCTCGATAATACAATTCGCAGCATCCGAACGGAAGATGATGCGATTTCTAATCCCGACGCGCGCGCGAGCGGCGATCGGGACTTCACTTTTACTCTTCTCTTCTTTTTTCTTTCTCTCAGCCGTTCACGCCTCTCGCGGAAACGGAAGCGTCGTCGAGGACGCAGCGTACTCACCGTGTCGCGTTCCAGCGGCGGTGGCTTTCGTTGCTTCACGAACCTCGACAGCTTCTCGATCTCTCGGCTCTTGCCTCGCAGTTCGTCCATCTGGAAAAATTCGCCAGACTCGTTTGAATGTGCCGGTGATCTCTCGGCCACGCGTGGCGAAAGTTGCAATGAGAAAAATTAACGTCGGCCGGCGATCGCGCCGAAGAATGGGATACGCGGCGACGAGGAGGCGAAGGAGAGACGGGAGACGGTGGCGGCGGCGATCGGTCCCTTTCGTACCGCTTTCGAGAAGCTCTCACCTCGTCCCAGCGCGCAATCAGGCTTGTCAGGCCCGCGGGGCCTTTTGCCTTCACCTTGTCTGTGCAGGTGGGATGAGAGAGAAACGCGCGGCGCGCTCTGTCTCACCGCTTCGGCGCGATCCTAAGCGCGCGCGCGCGCGCGCGCGTGCGCGTTTTGTCTCGATTATGCGATTTCCGAAAACGGTGAATCATCGGGACGGAACGGAACGGAAGTGCTGTATTAATTATCAACTGGCTTGCGAGTCGATGCAGTCGTCGGCGAGCGAGCGAGCGATCGATACTCGCTGCGAGCGGCATCGATCCGGCATGAATCCCCGTAAAGGAGATCGGGACACTTTTATCGCGGCTATTACTTTCGTTCGTGGTCGTCGAGTAGACGCAAACTCCACGTGTGGATTTGTTTCTATCGGGCTGCCAGTCAGCGACCTCGTTCGCTGACTCTCTCCGTTTCTCAAAGTCCGACGAACAGCAGCACCGCTCTCCTTCTCCGCTGTTCGATCTTCGGCATTTTTGGCTGCCGGCCAATGACGATCGCGTTGATCGTCGCCGGCAATGCGGCAGACGAATCGACCGGACGTGAAGCGCGCGATTTCGAGCGCGGTCCGGCACGCCAGGAAGCGGGAAGTCGAGCCCGCCGAGCTCGCCCGAGCCGATAAACGCGCGGATAAAGCCGTTCGGATTAAATATAGCGCTCGGCACGAGCCGGATGCTTGGCGCGACGAGAGCTCCGGGACGGATTACGAGAGCGAGTGCGATCCCCGAATGTTTTATCGCCCTCGAGATTATCGTTGAGACAACACGACGCACGACGAACGCGCGAGAAACTTGAGACCCTCGCCAATCGGGGATCATCTTTATGGGAATTCGGGGGGAAACGAGCGAAAGCCGAGCGCGTCCGCGACGTGTCGACGTGGGAAGGGCTAGATTCGATGGGCTAGCTGGTCGATTATCGTAATCGATATCCCGCGGGAATATGCGCGTGCTTTTCCATATTCATGCCCGTGGCCGGGCAAGTTCCGCAATTTGCGAGCAGAAATTCCAAGGCTCCGGAATAGCGTGGGAAAATCATCGTGACCATTTTGGGTAATTACATGGCGAGGGCATTCTCTCGTCGATGCCGCGCCGAACGCTCGCCGTGAAACTTTTGTCTGTTGACGAGACAGCGAGACGAATCGCGCTGGCAGAGTATCGGAGTATCGAACAAATCTTTTTGTCTGTTTTTTTTTCCTTTTTCTTTTCTTTGGTAAGCCGATACCGACTGATAGAGGTATGATGATTCTCTGATAAGCAGATCCTCGATTCGCGTTTGTTTGTTTCCCCTTCGCGCTGTTCAAGCGAGGAACGTTTACGCCGATTACAAATTCATGCCGATTGTTTGATTGTAGTAGCACTGCGGCTACTCACGTAATTATCAGAAATCTTTAATTTCCTTAACGGCGCTGCCGTTGTACACTTACCATTCTCATAGTTTCGCTGCGAAACGATTTTCGCAATGCGAGGAGCTCCGCTTCGTGGTTCTCACGTTGGACTCGTATCTGGTTGATACGAGTCTTATCGGCGATCTGAATATAAAAATAGATCTCATAAACGTAAAAATATACGTACGCAACAGAGATTAGATAGGATTCGTCGTATATGCATACGTGATCATCTCAAGATAAAGTATCTCCTTCAGCAAAAGAGGATCCTTTCAATGATCGTTCCTTCCGCGAGCAAAGCGAAATTAAAAATTGAAAATTAAGTAAGAATGTTCAAGCTTCAAAATTCACGAAAATTCTGACAAAGAAAGTGAAAACTTCAGATTTTGCAGCATCCAAGAAACTCGTCGAAATACTCGGAAGGTCACTGATACAAAGTCTCTATAAAGAGACACGAAGAGAACAGAAGATGTACCGAAAGGAAGGAAGAAGAAAGATTTCCTTTTTCTAAAGAGGATTAAGAGGACTTTTCCTAAAGAGACTCCTTACGCGTAATTTCTCCTCGAGCTTTTCGTTTTCGGCGCGAAGACCGCGCACTTCCGCTTCCAAGCGGCGCGTGTCGCCGGCATTGGTACCGCGGGCGGCGTTCGCTGGTGATTTCACCGATCGCCACTCCAGCTTGTGTTTCGTGCTGTCAGGCTCGGCTAAGCGTTTTCTAAGAGTCGACAGCTCGCGTCTGTCGTCTTTCACGGGATCCGACTTGAATGACGGCGACGGCGATGGCGGAGGTGGCAGCGGCCATGCGGAATGAGCAATCCTGGACAGAACGAAGACGGACCATTGGCGGTGGCTTTGATCAGGCTGATGGGATGATTGGCGAGTTCGCGAACGCTCTTCGTTTCAGGTCGCTACCAAGCCGCGAAAGATCAATGGGACGGGAAAGTCCAGGAGAACCGGAAGAGCAGAGGGATTCGCGGGACTCGCGAGGATAGTCGGAGCGATAGTCAGATTCGGGCGATAGACAGATCACAGATGCCTACCTGGTCTTCAGTTCGGCCACGATCGGCTGATACTTGGCAGCCTCGGCGAATCTAGCCTCCCTGAGGGCAGCCTCGAACTCCCTTTTGGCGATCTTTGACGCCCTCCGCTCCTCGTGCAGTTCCGTTCGCACGTTCGCCAGGTCCTCGCGCAGCCTCCGCGCTCCCTCTTCAAGCCATTGTATCGTTTTTCTCAATCTGGCCGCGTCACCCGCTCCCCTGCCTACCTCGCAGCCTCGCGGTGCACCCTTTGCACCCTGCGAGTTGATCGGCGATGTCTGATCCCGCTTTCTCCTCAGATGCGGCTCCCTTCCATCCTGTTCAGCCTCGATTTCGCTGAACGTCTCTTCGCTGAAAATAAAGAGGCAAAGATCGATCAGCCCATTCCAGAACGTCCTCGAAGCACTCGAGACATTGCTGGTCGTCGCGTACAATATCCTGTTCTCGCATCGAGTGAATTGTGAAACTCAGCCGAGCGACGTGTTAGTCGAGAAACGGCTTTCCTGACTTGCGTCTTGCGTCACTAGACCTCTCTTCCTCTCGTTAGGTTAAGATAGAGATCTTTTTTTAGCCGCATCATCATCGCGTTGATTGTTCGATATGCAAATAATCGAATGCAAGAAGAGTCTATTGCAACGCCCGCGAGAAGTCTTGCCCAATCGCTGTATGCTTACGCGTTGGAGTCGCACGGCTCATCGCGTCGCTGCGTTTTCTTCGGGATCTCCGAGTTGGTCGTCTGGGATTCCAATCGTCGTCGTTTTCTCGCACCCTTCGTCAGTGCGAGAACGTTGAGTCCACTCGTTGATTTGTTCGTATTCGTTGGCTTGACGGTGTCTCCCTCTGAGGAGCTTGCCATCGTCTCGCTGGAGGTGTAAGTATTTATAAACTCGTTTGAATATTTATATGTACACGTGTATGCGTGTGCGTACGCACACGCACACGCGCACACGCGGATCTTATTTTATCTCATTAGAATTTTCAAGCTCGAAAGATCACTCGGCTTCGCGTGAATGAGATCCGGCCGTTCAAGTCGAAAGTATAGGGATTCTCTCCGGAAATCTCGCTGGCTTTTACGCACGATTACGTGAAGCGATTACCGCGAGTAACGCGTACAGCAAGTTTCAAAGTGACACTTTCGTAGAAAGCGTGCATTAACGGCGCGTTATCAAGTCGAATGTAGCTCGTGCATGCTTTCTCTTTAATTTATACAAAGTGCAGGCGTGTCTCTTTTGAATTGCGGATTCTTCGAGTAATTTTCAGCGCTGCAACGAGAGCAACGGAAACAAGGTCGGGCTTTCACGCGAGCGAAACGTGCTTGAGTTTAGCGACGTGCAATTACAAGCCGCCTCGTGTCGTAATAACATTAACATTGGTTTTAATATTTATCGAGCGATGCACAAGGGGATGCAGGAGGAGCGTCTGCTTTGTTCGCGTTCGCGATTAAAGAGACGAAGCCGCTGCTGCGCTCAGCCGCGAGCTGCGAACCAGCCCACGATGACTTACCGTTTTCGTGAAGGACGCGAAGAGATAGGCCTCGGCCGACTTGTGGGATTCGCGAGATGTGTTTTCGACGGATCCGATACGGCGCGCGGGGCTGATCCTCCTCGCGAGAGACACCGTCGCCAACTAAGATAGGCCGAGGCCCTAAACTACACCGCGCTCGCGTCATCTCGTCTCTTCGGCTCTATTTAGCAGCCTCCTCTTGTCCCCTGGCTCCTCGCCGCGCGAAGCGTCCACCTACGCTAACTTTGACCGGCTATTCACGTCCGCTTTTATTCACACGGGCCTGCCCGCACGACTGGAATCATTCCCGACAGCGTCCCGGCATTCTCTAGCCTTGGTTGGCGAGGGAGACACATCCCTCGCCTGTTTCAGCATGGACCTTAACGCCCAAGCCGAAGCTAGGATGACCAGTCGCTTTGATAATCCTCCCCCTCCCCCTCCCCTTTGATAATTGACTCCCTGATTGAGTCCAGAACTCGGGACCAACCGCGAGCCTCTCGATCCTCCCGACAGAATCGGCCGATCCTCGGCCGAGGATCGCCTCATCAAGCGAACGAGACGAGCTTTGCGGGCTGACAAAGATGATGGCTTTGGATTACATCGTTTACTCATTGAAGGGATGATCGTTTTGCATCCCGGATCTTCGCCCCGACTTCGCTCTTCTGCCACGTGCGGACTAAATCTGCAGTCCGACTGATAAACGATAAGGAAGGGATGCGGGAATCGGCTGTTAGCTCCCTCGCAGCGAGAGGAATCCGCGTGGGGCGCGGCGGGACTCCGAGAGAGAAAGAGAGACCCAAGGAGACCAGCTATCGATCGATAGCGACGCCTGTGCAGTGAGCGAGCCCGCGGCACGATCGACGAGCATAGAGGGTGCCCAGGGGAAACAATCGCGTCGTCTCTTCGATGCAGCTCGCGGTTCGGCGCGTGCAAGCGACCACGGCTCTTGTTGTTGTTCCCCTTCACGTGCCCGCGCGTAGTGATTCCCGTGACCCGCATTGCTCTCGTTTCCGCTCGAGTCTCAACGGTTCAGCCCTCCTCGGACCCCGCCAGCCATACGACCTGGTGGACGCATCGCGTTCGCGGCGACCACGGCATCCAGCACGGTGCGCGTCATCATGTAGCGGACGTGTAGTGCGGGATACACTAGGTGCGCCCTGGACAAAGAGAAAGAGAGAGAGAGAGAGAGAGGAGGGAGGGRGGGGGRGGGAGAGAGAGGGAGAGAAGGGAGGGGAGGAGTGAGAATATTCCGGGGTATTTATAGTACCGCGCCAGCGTCATCCGTTGTCGGGATGTTCCATCGTAGGCGACGACGTACGTTCGTATGCTGCGACGAGAATTAACACCGGAATGGAAACGCTGCCCGTCTGAAAGGCAGTTGACGTGAATTGGCTGAATGCGTACATTGTTTCTGGTTTAATTAGCGCGGCGCGGCACGTATCCACAATCGTCGACGATAACAGCCGGTTCATGCGGCAGAGAAATGCGTTTACGATTATACGCAGGAGAGACGCTGAATAAGAGAGCGTTCAATTACGGTTGAGAAGTTGAGAAGTTCAATCGGCGAGTCGACAAACGAGTCAACAAACGTGGCGGCGTGAATTTTCTTGCTCATGTTGCCGCCCGTGCGAAAGAACGAAACGGTGAATTCGAATTCGGGGCAGATGAACAGTCTCGGTTTGTTCCGTGGGCAACTTTGCCGAGTTGACGGAAGACTTGAATAATTTTCGTTTAAGAGCCAACTGCTACGATCCACGAACATCGAATACATCGAGATTTGGAGTCGAGTCTTTCGTCTTCGACGAAAAGAGATGCTGATTCTCTACTCGCTATTCTCGAATTCCGATTGAGCAATCGAGAACAACGTTTATCTGATCAGCGGATCTCCGTTGCTCCGCTGAATTGTTAAAGCTACATCTTGTAAAATAGTCTTCTCGCGCGAGAGATTTCGCTATCCGGATCGTTAGCGCGTCTGGAATTTTACTCAAAAGCAGTACAGAATGCGAATTGATATTTTCGTCGAGTAATTTCCCGACTAAATCTCTCCCTTTTCTTTTCTTCCTCTTCTTCTTTAATTCAGCCCAGTCGAGCTGAATGTGCTTTTGCTTCTTTTATGACTCTATTGTGTGTGTACGCGCATGTACATTACACGCGTATATATTCTACCCACGCCCACGTGGTGACGGCATTATAAGACGTTCAGCATCTTACTTGCACATTTCAGCTCTATAGATTAGATAAAGGATTCGCGGATTAGATAATACTTTCCTCATCTCGACGCTCGTATCAAGCCGCTCGGGCATGGCCACGTGTAATAACGTACACGTAACTTTCAGCGATACGGTCTTTCTGTTTATTTATCTTTCCGGATTATAATTAACATAATTATTCTCGTGATGCATGCGTGTCGTATATACTTTGAGGTATCAATGCAAGCTTCCGACGTTGCATGCGCGACATTCGAAAGGTCATTTCCACTTATTAAAGAGAACATTTCAAGCCGCGTCCTTTTTATTGCGATCAAACGTAGCTGAAATAGTAAAGCGGACGTATTACGTGCCTTTCCTTAACCTTGTTATTTAATCGATAAAATAGTTTTTCTCCTACACTCGGGAAATCAAAAGCGATTCTTATCGCGATTACTTTATCTACGAATCTCGTTCTTTATTATCTTTAGCATTTTGTGTCACGTACAGTCTGGAGATGAAGAAGAAGCGAACATTCGTGACGTGAAGCAGCTCTGACCAACTCTAACAGCCACTTGGCGAGAAATTGGAACGGGCGAAGCGCGCGCGATAGAGAGAGAGAGAGAGAGAGAGAGAGAGAGAGAGAGAGAGAGAGAGAGAGAGAAAACTAGAGGCGGCACGAGCATCGACGAGTGTCCGTAAGATTAGAAAATGTCTGAGAGCGAGACGAAGCCAGCCTCGCCGATACCTACGGTCATATGCGCGCAATGCTGTGGCGGTAACGGCGGTGGCGGGAACGGTGGTGGCGGAAACGGCGATGGCAGTCTGACCATGCAATGTCCGGCCCTGCAGGTCACCTCGCGGATGCTGCGCTCGCCGAGCCACGAGAGCGTCACCACTGACCTGTCGCTTTTCAGCGTGTCGTCCATCGCGAGTGATCTGCGCGGCGCCAATAGATTGGTCACTTTCAAGTCCTACAGCGATGCGCAGCTAGCCGGACGCGGGCCTTCCCCGAAGCCAGACTCCCGACAGATTCAGGGCAACAGGTTCGTAGTGCTTGCGCTTGTGTCTTCTGGCACGAGGGAACATGATCATGTTCACCCGAAGTGTATCTCTCCGCCAGGCCAGCCGACATTCCCGAGATCCTATGGTTCGAGGAGGAGAACGAGCTGATCCGTAGTTGTGGAGTTTTGTCATCGGTGCTGGGTCTGCGTAAGAGCTTCAGCACCAGCGATGTCTCCCAGCTACCCAGTCCAGACGCCATCGGAGTTGGCGGCCTCCGAACAGCGGTGTCTGCTCTCGCTCTTGATACCGCTCAGCGCAATACCTTGTTGCTGGAACACGCTAGGCTTGATCATGCCTCGAGGTCGTGCAGCACCTGGGTTGCCGTAGGCGAACCTGTGGCCAGTACCTCTCAGCTACCCAGTCCGCACGGTGGTGCCGCACAGGAACAGCAACAGCCGCAACAGCAGCAGCAGCAGCAGCAGCAGCAGCAGCAGCAACAGTCGCAGCAACAGACGCAGCAACAGCCCTCCTCGAATGCTCAATCTGTGCCGCAGCTACCGCCGCAACCCCCGGCACCACCCCCGCCGCCCGTACCTTTTACCGGGGCTGATTTTGTGAGGTCCGTTAACAAGAAGGTCCGACAGAATTACATACGACGAAGGTTAGTAATCCAGAGACTCATCATATCTCGAATAGTGGATCTTATCCAAGCGACGTGGATGTATTCGTTGCGAAACATATGTATCGCTGAATCGAACTTTTTCAAGTTCCAAGTTACAGAATAAAGAACGTTACGTTCCGTTTGCTGTTGCTCCATTAGGCTGCTAACCACGTACCGTGCTCTGGAGCGCCTCTCGCAGAGTGAATTTAATCTGGACCAGCTGGAGGCAGCTGCTACGGCGGCGCAGACTTCGCACGGAACCACTTTACTGGTGCCTGGCACAGCCGCGGGAGTGGCTGGTGCTTCCTTGATGGGACGAAAGGAGCGAAATCACGCGCTGACAGTCCGGGACGTCGAAAGGGAACGCGGAAACCAATTGTCCAAGTACGAGAGGAACATGATGATCTTCAACTGGCTGCACACTCTAGACGACAGCGCGGTTGTAGACAGCGTTGAATAAGAGACGAGGGAATTCCCTCGGCATTTCCCGCGACTCTGACAACATGCGACCTATCGTGCCTAAGTCCTTTCCTCTTCGATGCTGCATGTTATCGAGGATATAGCTGCGGTGATACAGACACCACAATATCTTGGAGGACACGGCTAAGGTTTGAGGCTTCCGGGTCCGGTCGTACCTGAATTATGACATCCAAAGTGAGAGATTATATAAAAACATTCATCTTGCGTAATGAGCTAAACATGAGTTCGTTCCCATGGGCGCGCGTGCTGAACAATGAGACGCGCTGAGACTTTTGATTCTTCCGAATTCGTGGACGCGGCTGTATAATTTAATTCATATATGTATCCCGGATTTCTAGCTGAAATGAAACTCCCTACAATTAATCGAGAGTTCCCTTAATTAATTTAGACCCGAGAGTCAAAGAGAAAGCTCAATGTGTTCTCCAATGTTGTTCCCTTGAACAAGCTTGCATGCTAGCACGTAAAGAAGCTAATTTACTTCGGCATATACTGCAGAAGCAGACTCCGCTCTCGCATACGAGCGAATTGTGCAACGCGACATTACATAATCTCTCATTTCTGATGTTATAACTCAATGGCTGCACGGTCACAGACCAGAAGCTGTGAGCTAAGGCAACTGATATAAGAGTTCCGTCCCTCCTCGTCCAGCATCGGCTAATCGTCATTTTACCGAATGCGAAGCCAAAGCATCTCGTGTAAAGAGCGGAAATCCGTTTTACTCTGCATACGATACAAGCATGCATGCACGTACGCGAGATATAAAAGCTTAGTCACTGAACTGGCTTGGGAATATCCTTGATATTCAATGACGTGCATATGTATGCTCCGCGAACGCTAGTGACTAGCTGATCATCATGATAGAGGTCTTAGCTTCGCGCTGATAATTCAAACCGACGAGCGACGTTTGGAGATATTTATACGACGCGATAATATATTACAATGATGTATTTTTCGGCGAGGCGACGTTTCATCGCTCGCTCGAAACTCGTTCAAAGCTCGACATCGCTTGCTTTCGGTTGACAAGGAATTCCGATGGTACAAATTTAGACGCTAATTTTCATAATCGATAACACTCAGCGTGTACGTGTACGCGATTCTACAGCAAAGCTCGCGTTGAGGGAATGATATGAACCGAAAGGACGGGCATCTCCTGCGTTAAGTACTTAGACATATCGATAAGGGAGACCTTTCATCAGTATTGAGACATAAATGTATGTCGAGAGTCACCGAGAGCCGTTGCTTCTCGAGATTTTATTAATCATTCTAGATGGAGAGCCTCGCAGTGTTCCACGATTCTAGTCCGCAATTAGCGCATTAGACCATATCCGAGTTGCGTACGTTGAAAGAACGACACGAAGCGAGATGCAACTCGAACAAGTCTACTTGCAAAGTGTGAATGGAGCGACGATTCAGCAGCGCATTTCAGCGCAGCGCTTGCCGCGACATTTGTGATTCACTCCTCGATACGAGGAATTAGTCATCCGGGATTAATTGCATTTACGATTGCAACTGGATCACATGAAAGACCGGCATTAGAAGCGATGAGAACGTTAGGACATGTGTACGAGCGAAGATGTTTCGATGATAATGCGTGTTCCTTGAAAACGCCTTAATTTGCTCGTAAACGTAAACGGCATAAACGGCATTATGAAATATTATTTTTAAACATTACTTTTCTACTTTCTGCCCGAGGACCGATTATATCAGTATTATGCAAGATACTCGACTTGTTTTTGGAATATATTAAATGGATGTGCGATCACACGCTTTCATGTATATTAAATGTTCCTTCCGAATGTAACGTTCCGCTGGCATCGCGATATTACGCAAGGCAAACCTCGGAGAAATATAGGATTTATTGAATATTCCATGCTCCTTTATTCTTCTCCCAAATATACATCTTATAGACATGTATTTATTAACAGCGCATGATCCGGTTACCGTTACTGGTTACCGACCTGCAACAGACAGCCAGTTTATTGACGGTCGGTAACCAAAACTCGGTAGCATTAATGCGATTGCATTTGTAAATACGCAGAGAATACGAATCACTCCCAAATAAATTTTGTGATATGACAGAGACAACAAAATGTACATTTAGATCTGTATATACATGAGAATTATGCCTCAATTCATAAATGCGAGAGTTCATAATAGCGCGGATGCAGTGATTTTGCCGACAGTGAAACCGGATGCGGCTACGAAGTTCTACGAATATGAGAAACGGTGAGATTTGGCGCTGAAAGACGAATCGCGATGTATTATCGATTGTAGTTTACTTTTTAAAATTCCATGAAGAGCTTCTTTTCTTAAAAAAGGAAAAGAAGAAGAAGAAATAAATACAACAGTTGATACAATAGTTTTCAAACTTTTTCACGATAAATCTATAAGAAGGTTCATGACTCGGCTGTATTATCGACTGTATCTGTTTTGCATAATGAAATCAAGCATAGCATAGTGTCAAGTGATGTCGACAATACTGGAGTAAATTAATGCGTTCAAATATTAATTTATTGTTTTTCTTTTGTTTAGGATGCTTGTGTTGTATGCATATATATATAAATTATACATCGTTTATTAAAAATTTATGTTTTGCAACAACGAAATCACGCGTGTAAACGTAAATGACCTCGCTATGGCCTCGTTACACATAAATCGCACAATTAATGACTCCACAGCACAATTTTTTTCTATAATTGAAAAAATACTATCGCTAACCAGTACAAAACTCAGCGAGAAGAAACAGCTCAATGCGTGCCTGAATGATCTGAATGAATTGGATTATAGATGTCTGAATATTGTAAATAGTGATGTAAGATACATCCTTATCTAATAACTGGTGTATTTCAATGATCATTTCCCACAATTTTTAATTTCTTTTTTTTGTTTGTTTGTTTGTTTGTTTTTTTTTTTAGATGGTTCCATTGCTAGTGAATCAACTTTGTGCGATTATTCAACCTACAGAAACATCTTTGGTCCAAAATGCTTGTAAGTTTCTATGTAATTTAGCTCAAAGTGACATTAAGCTTGAGGATCGGACATCTACGATATGTAAACGATGGACCTTGAAGATACTGGAACTTTCTGATCCATTAGCGCAGGTCGATGTGCTAATCGCTATAAGAAGTTTTTTACACAATGATTATTTCGATAACATCAATCATGTTAGTATATCTATGAATGAATTATTTAAGTAAATTGTGGCATTGTTAAAATTAAATATCTCATCTTGTTTCAGTATACAAAATTATTACTCGGGGAGACTTTATTAATGCGGCATTTAAATCCATTGTATAATCCATGGTCTGAAATCAATATCCATACGCTTGAGTGTTTAGAAGAACTTGTTAAAAAAAATGATGATAAAAATTTCTTGTCGAAGGAACAGATATGTTTGATAAAGGATATTATTTTTAAGATTCTATCATTCTTACCGTATCGAGAAGATGACAAGTTTTATTACAATAAAGTAGGTAATTTGTTTTCTTTTAAATACATATCGTTTTCCTAAGTTATATACTATTTCTAGATTGTGCATTTGTGTTTGCGTATCCTGCATGACATAATGCTGAAAAAGCCAATTTCTAATTCGCCTGGTCTTGTCGGTGAAATATTGGGAGTGGTGCAGGTATTTCTGTTTCACGGTATCAAGGATTACTCGGTGATAACGCCACAGTTACTTCGTCCTGCTGCGATGAACCTTCCAGAGCGCGTTCACATAGTTCCGAAATGTAAGAATCTGAAAAACCACAAGGCCAGACTGAAGAAGACACATGGCAAGAAGAATTTGTCTGACATGAAAAACAATGCCCTTCCGGAACACGGAATCGCGAAATATTCCAGCGATTCGGATACGTCGGATACGGAGATCAATAATTCTGTCCATATCGAATCCAAAGTCAGATTAGAAGCCATACGTTTAATGCAGGCTCTCATCGAAATTAGGCAGAGCAAAGAGATCTTTGGATATTGGTCGCAAATCGTAGCTACCGGCTCACGAAGTGACGCGCGGGTATTGACGAGAAGCATTCTGGTGGAACCTGTATCTAAAGTTACGCAAAATGTGCTAAGTACGTTAACCGAATTGCTGATAGGCGCTAAATTGTTTCTGATACACGCAGAGGAGACCAATCATACCTCATTTATCACGTTTTTTGGCACGGTATGTCTGATGATCAAAGAATTGCATTTTGCGTTATCGTTGATCCTCTTTACCGAGAAGAATGTGGCCGTGTTGATGCATGCATTAAAATGTACTGCGACTCTTGTGCAAGGCACGCCATATGAACGATTGAAACCAGGTCTGGCTACCAAGCTGATTAGAAATTGCAAACCGTATTTAGCTCATAAAGGTAAATGGACTATTTTACATAATTTTTTATTTATTATCGTCATTCGTGTACAGCTGAATTGTTAGCGTAGATCCAACCGTACGTGTTGCGGCGTTGTCCGTTTTTGAGGCATTTGCTGCAAGCGAACCTATCACTCAGGAAATATTAAATATGTTAGCCAAGCAATCTGCAGACAGTATAGGAACGGAAGAACTACAGCTTGATGTTTGTTCCACCAGCGATGTTGGAACGGAAGAGGAAGAAATCGATATCGAGGACGTCGATAATTCGATGGACAATTTTAACATGATTAAAACATCAAGAAACGAGAATGTTTGTCTGTTAATTTGCGTGTGCCTAGAAAACATTTCGAACAAGGTATCGCGCGGTCTATGCTGAAACTGTTATTGCTGAAATTCGATCGAAGCAGTCGCCGATCAAACTAAAAGCTTATTTCATTTTCAGACGATCAATACGCCTGTACGACTTCAATCTTTAAAACTTGTGGGAAGATTGGCATTTAATATGAGGAACCTTGTGTTTCCTCACTTGGAGAGGGTAACCACGACATTAATCTCAGTTATGGAGGAATCAGAGAGTCAAATTGTCTTACAAGCATGCCGGGCATTGGAAATTATGTCCGGCTGCCTCGCAAATATGGAGATTCATCATAGCGACGGTATTTTATTTTGGGACATTATATTTGAACCCATAATATCGCTTTCACAAACATCCGAAACTATACTGCGAGAAGCCGCTTGTGATTGTCTGGGTAGCATGAGTGAAAACGTGTTTACGCAGTTACCGGTAAGAAAACCAGAAAGAAATATGATTATTCAAGTTTCTATCCGAAAAACATAATTATCTTTTTAACATCAATTTGCAGAGACAAAAAATCATACTGATAATTACGATATTATTTGGAGCAGTTCGTGATGAAGAGAGTGGCGTAAGGGCTGCTGGATTACGTGCATTAGGAATGTTGGTAAATTTGCCGGCATTGGAAGATGACACCGGTTTTCTCATGGATCTGGTCGACACAGGTTGTTCGGCTTGCGATGACAAAAATCTCGGTGTTCGCATAAAAAGCATTTGGATGCTGGCGAATTTGTGTGACTGTCTTTCTAGACAAAAGTTTGTTATTCTATTTCCTTCGCTCATTTGACACAACTGTTAATTCTTTTACGATATAGCTTTCTACTTATAGTATTTCCTTTCAGACACCGTGAGGAAATAGAGCCCTTTCCTTCAGAAGTTTTGTTACCTAAACTCTATCACGTAAGCGTCAAGGCTGCAAAGGATAATAATAAAGTAAAGTGTAATGCCGTTCGGGCAATCGGAATCATTTTACATCTGTGTTCATTGAAGCATATACTCTTCGATACGGCCTTAGGATTGGATGCACTTATCAAATGTGCTATTTTGGGAAACGACATGAAAGTAAGCCTCGAATTTTAAATTGCGATTATTACACTCATAGATAAAGCGAGTGACTCATACACGAATCTTACAACTTTAGGTACGATGGAACGCTTGTAGAGCTTTAGGATTGATTCTTAATCATAACCCAGACGCGATATTACCGCCTTCGTGGAAAGTAAATATTTCAAAATCAGTGAATTTGTTTTTTGTTAATATGTAAAACCAGATACTTTTTAGGATCAAGTATTCCCAGCGCTCTCCACTCTGATATGCGATAGTCCTAACTTCAAGGTGCGCATCAATGCCGCCTGGGCATTATCCTCTTGTAACTGCTATGGCAAATATATCGTAATGTTATGGAAGAATATCGTACTGGCATTTGAAAATGCTCAGCATGTGCCAAGTTACGTTGAATACTCACATCGAGATGCACTTATCCAACAAGTAAATTTTGCCATATAATACAACTTCTTTCCATCTTTTTTATCTCAGGTTGATATAAAATATGTTTTTTTAGTTGTGCCTTACTCTTAGCCATCTTGCCACTTGTACCGAACAATCTGAACTACAGAATCTCTGGATTGAAATTGGCAGCCATATCGAAGAAATTTCTAAGTTCATGAAACAATTTCAGGTATAGTACAAGACAGATTAATTATGAAATAAGATATATATATATATATATATGTACATTCGAATAATGATTTTCATCTCTAATTCTTTTAGTTTATATCTTTTCTTAAATCTCTATGCATTGATATTTTATAGGAGACCATCTTGCCTGAAAAACTGGACGATTTGGTCAAAGCAAAGGCTCAATTAGAACAATATGGGAAGAATGCACGTTCCACCGAAGAAAGAAGAATCGCTCAATCCCTAGCGAATGTATTCGAGAGAACTAATCGCTCTGACAATTCAGATACCATTATACCTGTAGTATAGTTTATTGTACATTACACCTATAGGTATTATGAACAAAACTAAATCAATAAAAAATAAAGTAACATAACATATTCTTTATCTCTCCAATTTAAAATTTAACGAATTGGTATATTACATATTGACAGGATATATTAGATGCGATGATACATATTGTATGACGATGTTCTCACACTATATAAATTAATTATATATCTTGACAAATACCTCTGATATGTGCTTCTATCTTTCTTCCATACGTGACGATTCCTCTTCTTCTGTCACTGCTACTGCTAATGTCTTTGTTTCATTTTGGTCCGTAGATATATTGTCTGGAGATTCCTGAACATTCTTTTGACTTTCCTTATTCGTTTCGTTGCTATCTACAGCTTCATCCTGATCGTCCGAACTGTCCTCTTCATCATGATTTTCATTCGTGATAATATCATCATCCTTTGTAATCTTCATTCGTTTCTTTTGATTGCGTTTTTGCTTCTTCTTTAACCTTTTGGCGCGTTTTTTTGCCATCGCTTCTTCTGCCAGCCTTTTATTCTCTTCAAGCTTCTGATGATATTCTTCATCTAAAAGTTCCTGCAAGAAACGCAAGAAAAAGATATTTACAGGATTATACGATTCTTAAATCTACATAAAGTTCATACAAATCTCTCATGATATGATTATACAGCTATAACATTTACAATTACCTTATGAGCTTTCTCTTGAATAAATTTTTGTCGTGCGTATTCTTTGCGTCGTAAATGCCTATATACATGAAATTCTCCACTGCCTGCTCCGGCACTACTACCCATTACATTACGAACAAACTCCGGTGCGGAAGGTGTATTCTTGGCCTTGGGACGTTCTGGCAATACAATCGGCTTATCCTGTGCAATTAACGCGTGAACAATTAAGAGACAATCATTTCAAGAATATTAAACCTAAAAATATTAAAAGAACATTTAAATCAAGCTTCCCGAACTTGACATATGACACTTACCACATTTTTCATTAGTTTCTGAAGTTTTAGTCTTTGCAAATCTACAGCTGTCTTTGCCACCACAGGCTTCTCTTCATCTTTCTCCTTTATTCGTTCTACATTACTTGACATTTTTTTCCGTTCGTTCATAAAAATTCAATACATAATCTATCCTTAAATATGTATCTTTCACTCTTTTTCACGTATAGATTTATGCTTCCTAATTGACTTCACAACTTCATAACAAATAATACAATGAATGTCCACTACTGCGCATGTACTGCTATTGTGCGCATGCGCGGCTATTATGTATGAATATGTTGTTTTAATTATGATTAATCAATAATCGATTTGTAAAATTGCGAATTTTTATTTTGAGATGTAAGATATTGATAATGCAATGCCTGACAGAAATGATATAATTACGTTTATCAAATCGCGTAATTATATATGCAAGCAATAATTTATTTAATAATTTAACCAGTCTTTTCAAAAGTTTTACAGCAACAGTTTTACTTAAGGTTAGTTGCTCGACTACATTTTCGATTGTATTGTATTGTGCAGTTTCGATTATTATCGATCACTAGTGTATCATTGACGGGAGATTTAGAGTTACTAGTTGGATATTGGGGATAGTTTGATAGTTATGCGAGTTAATTCCTTGAGTTTTTTCTCATTGCACTGTGTATTTTGCATTTGTAGTACAATCTGCGATTTTTTTATTATTGATATCTATTTTATGTTCGTGAGGTATTTTTTAATAATGACAATAATTTTAATAATAATTGCAAATGTGTCTGTATATATATAAATTTCTATGTGTTTTCCGTTACGATTCGAGGATATTAAGAAATATTATATGTTTATCATTTAATTTAATCTCCACTTTTTAACCTATGATTCAGTATCGCTCAGTATTTATACTTACGTAAAACACAATTCTCTCTCTTTCTGCCTATTTTACCGTTTTTCTTTTCTAATAAGAAATATAAAAATAAATTTAATTTGTCTAAAAATAACGATTATTGAATATAGAATATATCAAAATATAGAAAATACTTGAAAATTATACTTTATATGTTATCAATATTTTAGATAAAACAAATTTGAATATAATATAATACAATGGAACATAATGTAATGGAATCCGAAGAAGTGATGGTTAGCGATGATTCAGGAATGAATGTGATTGATCTTATTGATTTGACTAAAGAATCACCTGATGCATTACAATCATATCAAAGGCATCAAAAAAGTATACCTGCGTATCGTAACAGGCTTCGAAGATCTAACTTTCCCACGCAACGTGCACCCTTTTTGACTAGTGATGATGAAGATATGCTAGCAATGTATACATAATTAATTATATGTTAATTATATGTCATATCCCTTAGATAGAGATTTATAGTATATATAAATATATATTTTTGATAAAAAAAAAAATATATATATATATGTGTAACAAAATATTTTTTAGAGTGAACTATATAAGAAGACGCGAGGCAAGTTTAGAAGAAACTATAGAACTTGATGATAACAGCTCCGATGAAGAAGACAATACCAATATAAATCATACAGTTCAGTCAGATACTGGAGAATCAGTACCTCTAACGTGTCCAATATGTTTAGATTCATTATGTTCTAAACAAAAACCTGTTGCTACTCGTTGCGGGCATATATTTTGTAAAATGTGTTTAAAAACATCTATCCGTTCAACTAAGAAATGTCCAACTTGTAAATCAAACGTGACGTTAAAAAGCTGTATTCGTTTATATTTTTAAGTGATATATAAATGATATATTAAATGATATATAAATGATAAATTTAAATGATATATTATACAAATTTAAAAAGGAGCAAATGCAAACAACGCTACAATTTTTTATAAAATGTAGTAAATCGTTCTTCTAATTTAAAGATATTATAAATTCATTTCAATTAGCCTTTTTAAATCTATGTATCATCAAAATTTTTATTAGAATACTTTGATACTACTAAAAAACATTTCTGATATGTACTTTTTCATTTTTTACTCATTATGATATATTTTTGGAAATAATTTAGAAAAGTAGAATTTCATCAAATAGATTTTCATCATTAAGAATAACTTGAAAAAGAAACTTACTAAATTAAAGTATTTTGTTGTATCAAAATGAGATTGACGACACGTAATATGTATTGTACTTATATCCTAATACAATTACATGATCAAAAGTATTTTGCGTTTTTGATACAAATAATTTAATTAACTCTTAAGTTTATTATCATTTTGGACCTAATAAATCATGTTTTACTTCATTGTATTAGTGTATTTAATGTATCAGATATAAATGCATTAAAAATTTTGTAATGTTATGTATTGATACGTTTATAGATGCATAATCACTAATATATATTTTTTACTTTATTTATATAAGAATATACTTAAAAGAGAACCATATTTTTTTTATCATTTTTTAATTAATTCATAATTGTTTACATTAAAAAGAAAAATTAAAATGTATTTTCCATTTTAAACATACATAATATTAAATATATTCATGAATGTGTTTTTAAAACATTAATATTGAAAATTATTTATATTTGATATTAATTTTTTAATTTATTTGAATAAATTGAAAATTTAAAATTCAGATTTTAATTTGTTTTTTTACAAAATAACGATATCTATGTCAAATTCACTTATGTTTATTTGATCTATTTATGTTATGTTCTGTGATGTTGAGCTTTGCGACATGACCTACCTTTTAGAGTAAAATAATCATCTATGTATCATCATCTAGACAAAGCAAAATATAGATTAGTTGAAATATAGATTTGTTGTCTGAGAGAAGTATAAAATTTATCTCAAACAGATTCAACATTTCTTCGATCGTTAAAATAGTGAAAATATAAGTACTGTTAGAAATAAAATGATAAAGAAAAAGAACAACGTGCATGTTCAATTCTACGCTGCTACTGCTGTAGGAACAACAGGTAAAGAAATTAAAACAGAAAAAGACTAATTGAGCAATTTTAATTTCTAATTTTTATTATAATATGAGCATACATTTATAATAGACTTACTTGCTGAAAAATTCTTATCTGTAAACGCGTTATCCAGTGATAATGGAAGTAAATCGTTCCAAATATCTCTGTTTATTGTAACATTATTAAAAGCGTCTGCGTTATATTACTGCGTTATATTTACTTTTATAGATATTCGAAGTTCAGTTCAACAAACGATCGGCGATGTATCGAAGGATGATAATGTATTTATTAATAAACATAAACTTCGACCACGTTCTAAAAGTGCTTGCCGATATAGAGGTAAAATTTTTGAAGATTCTGCACTTCTAGCAACACTGTCAACAAGAGCAGAATTAAATGATTCTAAACTAAATATTAACGGTGCGACACCGGAGAAGGAAATAAAATTGCACAAAATACCATCAACAATTGAACCCTGTCTAATTGCAAATAAAGATAGAAGCTTATCGCCGGATGTGGAAGAATATTTCCTTAACAAATCCTGCAGTCTTAATATAGAAAAAATGATAAGCGGTACTATGTTAAACGTGCAGGACAAGATTCCGAGCGATTCTGTATTGAAATCAAATTTATTCGATTTGAGCGAAATTAATGACATCTCAAGATATTCATCTAGCAGACGTTCATTTAATAGTTTTGATAAAAATATTCCTTTCCAGACAGATTTAACTTTTACGCCAAGTAAAAGCGCGAATTTTTAAATCTCACGCAATATGATGAATTCAATGAACATGATTCAATATCTTCTACGAAGCTTGACACGATTTCTCTTTAAATCTAATTTTCGATTACGCATGAAGTATAATATTTACTTTTATTATGAATTATTGTACAGCTCTCGCATAGCTTATAGCGATGTACGAAAATTTCATGAATAAATACGCGATAGATATCTGAAATGGGAGATTTTTTATCATGCGGAGTTATGAATAATTGATAAGTCCGGCATATTATCAACGATGAAATTTACGGTGCGAATGTCGCGCCTGCGAAATTCAAATCTCCGCGCTGTTACGAGCGCGATCCTACTCGCCAGCTTCTCGTGAGTCTCATTGGTCGAACGCGTCCAGGCCACGCCTACGTTTACGTTATGGCAGCGCAGTAGAAAAATGAGACACAGCCTGTTGTTGAGGAAGGGCTGCGATGAAGACTGCTCCCGGCTTTGTTGTTTCGCGCATTGAGGCGAGTGTCAGTGCGTTTTTTCGCGGCGTACGGTGTTGTGTGCACGTCAAACGTGCGACAAGGATCGAGTAGGGGCAGTCGTTCGCGTAATTGCATCGCGAACGCGTTGGCCGTGTTGTGTCATTGACTCGGGCCAGTGTTGAAATTCGTTTCGGGACATGATTTTATTCTGCCGACTACAATTCTATTAATCCCGTCGCCTGACAGTCTCAACGCTCGCGATTGTCCTTGTAACTGCGGTGGGCAGGGAGACGCAACTCGCATGACTGACATCGCCGAAGTAAGAACGCACAAATGTGTGTATATGTGACACGCCAATGCGCTTTGTTTTCTTTCTCTTGCGACCTCACACCGAGTCTGTCGCGCGCGCGACGCGACTCAACGAGTTATGTTCGTTGACAAAACGGAAAAAGTCTGCGACGCAGTGCGACATGCGCCAGTCATCCTTATCATTGTTCGCGCTTTTTCTTGTTTGTGACAACTGACTCGTTTGATGTCGCGGTTATTATTTCCAGAGTTCCCTCATTGCGCGAAAAATATTATCTGCGATATTCAGTCTCTCGGCCAAATGTCATTGGATCGTTGTTCGAGCGATTGCGAGTTATATCGTTCAATCGATTCGAGTCCGAATATATTCAATTTTCATTAATTGTTATATATAGACTGTATTAACGAATTCTATTTTTTTTATTGATATCATTATCGTTAATCGCGAGTTAGTGTAGCTTAAGAGAAAGTTGGATGAAAATGTTCAAGAGGAATATCATTTTGTATGTTTACTTTCATACGTTTGTATAGAAATTATTACAAACAATGGATTATACGTATCATTACATAATTATGTAGAGAAGTTATATTTGAGTGTTTTGGCTCTTACAATACTCGCGCATAGCTACTTTATATATATAAACGGTAATCTCTTATATGTCTATTTATAAACACAATATTTGTGCATGATTTCAGGTTGATGCTAAATGCTGAATAGTATTTAAAAGCTTTAAATGGGTATATAATATCGCAATTGATATCGACACATGTTATCAAGAGAAAAATGATCACGTACTCAAGATGCATTTAATAAGATTCATTTATCAGTGATTGTATGTTCGGTGAGGTTGGAGAGTGATGCCGGTTCATCAGATCAATGTTAATCCGCCTGACTGGCAACCACCTTTGTCAATTGGTCCTTCCAGTAATACTAGCCCCGCTGGTGGAGAAAGTATACCAGAATGGACACCACGGGTATATACCGGCGCTTTATTTGATCATTCGATTTTAATCTCAATTTTTTGACGAAATGCCGAGAGCTGCAGCATTAATGAGTTCCTCTTATTAATTTATTTAAATTGTAGGTTCTTTGAACGTAGGTTTTCAAGTTAAATTTTTCTTTGATGGCTTCCGATCTCTCTTGAGATCTTCATTATGAACATATTGGCTAAAGAATTTAAATTTATAATTTAGTTATTAAGTTATTTAGTTATTTATAATTTAGTTTAGGCTTAGTTAAAGGCTTTGTATATCATGTTGAAAAAAATAAATTGCAATTACCTATTCAAATATTGTAGCGATATTAAGCATAGCGTAATATTACAGTAAAATATAACATGGAAAATGGAATCCTAAAACGTTAAATATTATAATTTTATGTCGTACTGATAATTATGTATGTACTTCGATAACGTTAACTAAGAGATATTTATTTATATCCTTATATATAACTATAAATTACACGAAAGATAAGGAACACTTCTATGATGAACTTTTGGAATATTTATTTCAGGAATCGGGTTATACCACAGTAGTCACTATAATACCAGATCATTGTCATTCGTCCGTAAGCACATTGTCTTCGACCAATCATGATATATGCAGGTAAATTAATTATATTATCATCAAATAGAGCATCAGTCATATGTAAAGTCAGCAGCTGAAATGCATGTTTATTTTCATCTCATATTGATTCATTTTTAAATAGGATCTGCCATTGTGAAGGTGAGGAAGGCGCGCCTCTATTAGCACCCTGCTATTGCAGCGGCAGTCTGCGTTACGTACATCAAGCTTGTCTTCAGCAATGGATAAAAGCTTCGGATACGCGCGCTTGTGAATTGTGCAAGTTTACATTTATAATGCATGCCAAGACAAAACCATTTTGTGAGGTAAATCAAGTTGTCTAGAAAGTGTGTCTTTTGATTTTGATATATATATATATATATATGTATGCATTCTTTAATCGTAAACTCAAACAATATATACATAACAACACTTGCAGTGGGAAAAGCTTGAAATGTCGGCGTTGGAAGTGCGAAAATTATGGTGCGCGGTTGCTTTTCACGCCGTAGCTGCGCTTTGCGTGGCATGGTCATTATACGTGCTCGTCGAGCGATCGGTGGAGGAAGCTCGGCGCGGATTTGTCGACTGGTCTTTCTGGACCAAGCTTATAGTCGTCGTAATCGGTTCCACCGGCGGATTAGTCTTTATGTACATTCAATGCAAAGCATACATTACATTATGCAGAAAGTGGCGGGCATTTAATAGGTACATGTACCACATCGTATTTTGCAGTCATCTTTCAGCAATCTTCCGATTAATCGATCAATTAATCGTATCGATCTTTGTTCCAGAGTAATATTTATTCAAAATGCTCCCGAGAAAGTGGTGCTTCCGCCATCACCTGCAGACTCTTTGAGAGAGGTAACCCTGCCGCTGAAGGATCCGACTGCCTCGATGGCCGAGCTCAATCGTACTCTGTTGCCCCGTACCATAGATCCTCCATGTGCCTCGCAGATGGCAAAGTCGGACTCCGCCGCGCCGCCGCAAAGGCACGACGCTCAACTGAAACTTTACGTATTCGACAAATTGTCTTCGTCTGAGGATAATCTGTAATATCTCGGATAGGGAATCAATCGTTGATCGCGAGTTAAGGGAGGTGGTTAGAAAAAATTTTCAGTTTGAGATAAAGAGATGCGTTTCGCGGATGGAACGGATAATGTTAGACTGTGACTTTTGACACTCGGATCGGAATTGCCCTCTAAGTCGAAATCGTCGAATATCCGCCCTCATGCAGCACCTTTCTTTCCGGAAACGTAGTACTTCAGTGCTTACAGTGTTGACAGTGGGATAGAGACGGAAGTGTACAGCCCGAATCGCTGGCGCTTTCTCAGACAATTATGTACATAATTATTGTATCTGTGATGTTATTAAATAAACTTTACCATATTTAAAACAATTATCCTAAATCTCTTGCGTTGTAATCTCCTGTCCCACATCGAATACCTCGACATCAAGATTCCGTCAACTCCATGCTGCGAGTCATGGTCGACATACGAGATAAAAGATCAAATAGAGCTTTTCTACATAATCGTGCAGCAAAACCATTGCATAATTATGTATCCATTATTTGTAATATTTTTTATATAAATACGTGAAAGTAAATGTGCATAATAATGTCCTTCTCGAGCATCTTTATCGAACTTTTTCTTGAACTGCATACTCATAACTGATAACATGAACAAGGTAGATAAAAATTTCAAATTCCAAGGATTTAAATTCCAATTGGGATAGATAGATACGGACATGGTTTTCTTATTTTTATAGAGGGACAACACATATTCTGTCGGTTAATTCGCACCCTCGTGCCGATATTAGCGACACTAGCGCAGCGGTGGCTTGTGTTATCGACAGCAGCGACATCGAGTCAACTCCATGCTGCCCTATCGATCGGTTGATCAGTATTGCGCGTGTAGCCGAAACGTTTGGTCTAGCATTACTCGCTAACGGACGACAGACCACTCTAGAACGTGTAAGTGTACTATTCGTTCGAAACGGTGTGCGTTTCTTCGCATAGTGATAACAGTCGGATCCGGTTCTATTGTCGTGAATCGCCGGAAACGAGCATTCAGGCGGGAATGCTCATTCCCGGCTCTTGCTTCGGCAAGCGGCCACAGATTAGCATGCTGACATGTAATGCCGGTGTGTAAATGAAGCGGCGGCGTATATCGCGTTCGCGTGCCGAGGGGAGGGTATCGTCCGCCGTAACCGCGGTCGCGGCAGCAGCAGCGGCGCCGCCGCCGACAGCGGGGGCGATGGGAATGGCGCGCAAATGCTGCGTGCGTAGCTGCAAAGCGGACGTACGGGCGGCGCGTACCAAGGGACTACCGCTTCACAAGTTTCCCAAGGACGCTGTATTGCGGGACAGGTGGTTGGCCAGCGGCGGATTTGAGGAGAATTTCAAATCGACACCGGCCCAGGTCATCTGCCATAGGCATTTCAAACGCGCCGACTATGAGCCCGCGCGCAGCGGTCAAAAGTTCCTGCTAAAGCGCGGCAGCGTGCCATCGGTTTTCGCGGACTATGACAATCATCCGGGTACGTGCGATCGTGCACACGCAGCCGTCCGCCTCGTGCCGCGAGGCCGAAGTGGACGTCGTCAGGCGTAAAACACAACGTAGTTGCCTACGCGCATCTCTCTCTCTCTCTGTCTCTCTCTCTCTCTCTCTCTCTCCCCCTCCCCTCTTTAATCCGCTCTGCCATCGCTGTTATCCCCTCCAGTCTACGTATTCGGCTTTACCGTTGCATCGTGTTCGTTGCATGTCCACTTACAGCTTGCTATGCCGTATCACGTCATGCCGGTAGCGTGACTTTCGAGCGCGCTTTTTCTCGTAACAATGTCTTTGTTGTTCGCGATGCCGGTAGACGTTCGCAAGAATGGATCGAGTTGTTGTATTCGACGAACATGCGAATGTCATTGGAATATCCGGCGACTTTCGGGTGTTTATCGACGCAAACTCGTTCTGCCGGCTTTCTTTGCCTGACCAAGCGTTATGTTTTGACTGGCATTCTTCATTTTTATTGAGAAAAGAAAAACCGCTGTAAATATTAGACGGAATCTAAAAATCGAAAAATCCTGTTTTCATGCCCTTTTCATATACGCCCTGTCAGCTTTGCATTTGTATTTACATTCATGAGAATGCTTGAAATATTTTCTTCATCATTTTCGTCATCTCTCTTTTCTTTTTTTCTTCTTATACAACTTAAATTGTCTCAATCGAATTGCCTTTTCTTCTACAGATATTGTAATTCTGAATTGCTTTGCACGATGGAATTATTACTGGAAGATTTTAGTTTACTTTATTATGTCTATAAAAATAATATTCTGTATATTGTGTCATAAAGTAAATAAAGAGGAAAATTCTTTTTAAATAAACGTGTTCTATGCATTTGGATTTTATTCGAATTAATGATTACTATCTTTCCATTATAGATCCTGTAATTATGTCACTAAAGTCTTCTACATCTTACGCTCAAGAAGATTTAGACTTGATAAATTCAGAAATATTAAATTTGGAACATTCTGCCTCACCATTACTGTCCGAAGCCAGGACACCTAAATCTGACAGTTGCGGCGATACTTGTAACTCCGGACCTGCATCCTCCGTCGATTCCTTAAATCTCCATGATAGTTCTGATATAACGGACAATGATACTAAAATGGCAATTTCGAAAGAGGAAACTGCAAAAACAGTCAAGGACAGATCCGTCATAAATTCGGATAAAAGTTATTCAAATAAGTCGGATAAAATTCACCTTAAAGCTGATACAGTGGCGATGCAGCTTGGCATCGTTGAACCAGCAATGACCGGTACCAAAGATCTGATAAAAAATGAATCGAAATTGTCGGATGAGAAGGAGTTCGACAAATCGGAAGAATTAAAACCAAAGGTTCTAAATCGCGGTGGCTTGAAGTTTTTTACTGGTGCAAAATTGGAAGCAAAAGATTTTAACGAAAAGTGGCAAGTATCATTGAATATAATATTAGCAGAAATATTTAAAAAGAAAAAGAAAAGTGAAAAATTGTGCGACGTGTAAGAGTTACAAATGTTTACAATGGAACAAGATTGTAAACAGATGTAGATTATCGGCCCGGAAATTATAATTGTGATAGATTCAATACGTATCGATTCGTATTTATAGGTATTCTGCGAAAGTGGTGGAGACGGATTGGGCTGAAAGAGAAGTTTTGATACATTTTGATAAATGGAGTTCGAGATTCGATGAATGGATACCAATGGATAGTTCCAGGCTTCGCGTCTTACAAACTCCACCAAAGTAAGTGAACAATCCGATATTCTGATCATCAAAAAATGCATGGCTCGCATAGTCGTTTCGAAAAATTTTCATGATGAAACTATTCTTTAAAACTATTCTTCCTTTAAAGTGAACAAACTTGGATCCTGCCATCTTCGTAAGTGAAAATTGCATAATTAATAAATAGATGAGAGAGCGGAAAGTATAGCATTTGTTGCGTTAGATTTATGGTTTTGTACTGTTTGTTTATTGCAATGCATTCAAGAATTAGTAATAACAATATCTAAAATCTTATACTCTTTCTCTCTCTCTCTGTTTCTCTCTCTCTGTTTCTCTCTCTCTGTTTCTCTCTCTCTCGCCTCCCTTCTTTCTCTTTCTCTTTCTCTTTCTCTTTCTCTTTCTCTTTCTCTTTCTCTCTCTCTCTCTCCGTTATGTTCACAAAGGTGATAATAAATATCGAACCTTTGTTGAACACATCGAACAAAGGAATGTGCAAATAAAAAATAATTTCTTATCATATACATTGAATTCTATTTATTTGCTGATATATCTTTGTAAATATATCATTAAAATAAAAGAACATATTGTGATTGTGAAGTGTAGAAGACTTTAATTTCTTCAAATTGTGCAACAATAGTACAACGCAATAATTGCACTTCGGACCGTGTGCTACGCATATATCGTTTGACAGGAACGAACAATCTAGTCATTTTCAAGGATATATGCCATTGCCATCAATACGCGAATGAATCAAAATGACATTCCCTCTGAAATCGATCTAGCTAAATTTCCCACGTGCGATCGCTTTGATAGACCGAGTTTTGATAAACACGCTACGAGTCGAAGTTATTGCCATAAAAGAAAATCTGAAAACCTATATTCTTCTCTTGTCAGTTGTCATACTCTTGTAGCTTTTAAGCCTCATTTCGTTGAATTTTATATTTTGTATCGTATATCGCGCATTGAATTTGCCATATAATGGGTGGATTTCGCACCTTCAGGGAGACAAAAGTGAGAGAGTTTTCAGTGGGTGAGAAGATACTCGCTACGTGGGTGGATGGTAAAAAATATTCAGCCAAAGTGAGCGCGATCTTGGCGAATGGTAAGCGACCTAACCTTAACTACGCGGAACAGCGACAGACGGTGTCTCTCGTAGATCACCGTTTGACGTTTGCTCCATGTAAAGGGAGGGTGAAAAGATATATATGTAATCTTTTTTATATCTTTAGAGATGGGAATTGATTAGCAGTAGCCTTAAGTAAATCTTTTTCGCAGATAGGTACCGTATATTATTCGATGATGGATATACGAAAACCGTTAAATCGTCCAAGATGACTAAAGTCGCAGCGAATCCGACCAAGGTATAGATTTGTTAATTGAGGTTATGTTATTGTTTCTTTGTATCTGCAAATTGAGAATTGCATCCAAGCTAGTAGAACGAAGTTCATATCGAGATTTGATCTTCCGTGCTGTTGTTGCACTGTTATTTAAACGAGTTGTGACAATGTGCAAAGTAATGAAAACCTAGAACAAGCTCTGATATGATGAATGCAATTTTTTAAATTGACTTGATCTCATGTACGTTACATAAAACATTACTTACTAAAAAATCATTTCTCTATTCATTTCTGAACAGCAGTCAAATGAATTGGACGGATATATTGGTAGCAAACAAGAAAGGAGAGATAAAAAACGGAAGCATACAATTATGGAACTGTTCAATACTCATTCGAGGAAACGTACGAAAAATGACGTCGACAAGGCATCAAAGAAAGAGGAAACCATCGTCAAGGAGAGTAAAGATAATGCTACGGAGAATAAAATTGAGATGGATGGTACCTTATTTGGTCCTTGTTACGATCCGGGCACAGATTTGCTGAGAGGCTTCGATACTAATGTATCAAAGATCAAGTCGTATTCGAAGAAGAGCAAAAAGGAGATGCCAAAAAATGATACGGATCACGAGGAAGATGTTGGTCCAGAATGGATCGATGGAGAACCACAGGGAACGGAATCTTATATTGTGGATAGCAACGATGGTAAGTTGCAGTGTGAATGAGATCTTCTGTATGAAAGAAATTTTTTTGGCATTTCTGAATAAACATGCATGCAACAGTGTTGTTACAGTGACGTAATAACTTAACTCAACTTTAACTTAATGTAGTATGAAATCTTATGATTTTAGGACCGCGCCGATCCATAATAGTTGCAGACAAAAGATTACCTCCTGGTTGGGAGAAGCACTTCACACAAAGAAAAGCTGGTACATCTGCTGGAAAATGGGATGTTCTGTTCATACAGTAAGAAAAAAGATATCCGTAAAAAATGAGTCTATTTATTATTATTATAATTGTTATAATTGTTATTATTATTGTTATAATTTTCTTGATTATCTTTTAAAGCAAGCAGACCGGGAAGAAATTCAGATCGAGGAATGACATTAGAGTGTTTATGGAGAATCAGGGGCAACATAATTTCGATCCTGAAAGGTTCGACTTCTGTATACATCGCAGAAAACGGAATCAAACGCATCGCGTGAAACCAGAAATCACACCGGAAATGCCAAAGAAGATCAAAACTTTATTGCCTAAAACGAAAGCATCGTCCACACCCGACACATTACTTACTACAGTGACGAACAGTTTCGATTCTTCGCTCAATGTCTCAACGCCTACGTCATCTGCTCCTGATGGTGGTAAATTTTTTGTGATATGCTATCTCTTAATTCATGTCATAGTCATGTTTAATCTTTGCGATATGTCTTTTACATTTCGCTAATACCTCAGAGATGATTTATTGTAAGTACTGTAGATGCTTTTACAATGAAATTCGATACAATTGAAATAAATTTCAGTAATTAAATTTCTCATACAATTATAATAATAGAAATAAATAAAGCATACGAGCGAATATCTTATTACAATTTATTTATTTTCTATATTAGCCGTTTTCATTGGTGGACTTCGCGTGGAAATGGAGGACAGTGCTTATAAATGTCCCAAGGAAGGATGCAATAAAAATTTTCGAAAAGAAAATTTATTGCAAATGCACATCAAGCATTACCATCCCGAATATTCCAAGTTTCTAGGATCTACTCCAAAAGTTGAAGATTTAGCTTACGCGAGAACGATCGGGGAATCTATAGAAGACATTATTCCGAAGAAATCGACGACCTTCTTAGAAAAGATAAACAAATTCGGGAAGAAGAAATCTCTCCCGGAAAAATCGTCGTCTACTTTATTACAGACGACGAATTTGAACATTGTGCAACCTACATCTCCCTCGATACCTGGTTCAATAATGCCAGAAGCGGAAGAGGAAGATCAATCGGAAAAATGCAGCGATTCGCAGAAAGAGGATATGAAAATCGAAACGATGTCTCCGATGTCTAATTATAGCGCAGACATGGACGAGGATATAGAGAGAAAGAGGGAAAATACATGCGCATTGTCTCCTGGCACATTATTTGACATGAAACTCAAAGAAGAGAAACCGCAAGGTGGAATCAAAACATTATTGCCTGTAAGACCAGCTGCGACGTCGGAGACACAAAGAATCGATAGAACGAAATCTTTCGATGAAACGATGCACGTTGAACGCTCGAGAGGTCTAAAAAGAAAGCAGTTTTCTGAACCTAACATAGAAATACCTGTTAAAGGAAAGAAGCGACACGGTAAAAATCCTTCATTAATCCTTTTTCAGTTAATCGATATGTTTATATCTTGATATTTCATTAACTTATGAATAATAATCAAATTGTCGTAAAATATTCTGTAGATGTTATATAGATAGATATTAGATATGTAGTAGATATTAGATTGTTGTAAATCAGTTTTGATATTTTTGTCGGATAGGCATGTCAGATCCTGCTGACAGTTTCGGTGATCTGGACGACAGTGCTATGGACATTGAAGGACCCACTGCACTTATGTACAGATATAGTCGTAGAAAATCCGATTCGAAAAGCGACGAGAATAGCCAAAACAGTAAGCATAAGTGTTTAGCCATATTTCGTAAAACGATACGCTATTAAAGCCTTGATTTAAAATTGCTTTTTTTTTTAAATTTAGGCTTATGTAGTTAGGCAAATGGGATTTTTTCAAGCGGTGTTATATGTTCGGTGATATTTACTATTGTATTATTTCTGTTATCCCTTAGGTCAACTAAATGATTCTCGCATTGAAAAAGGTGATCCCTTAAAAGGGGATACAACCAAAACTGATATAAATAATGATACTGAAGGTACATTATTTATTTTTTTTATCTTTTATTGTCTTTGCTTCATTATAATTTTATATAATGCCGATCTCATTTGTTTGCATTTATATTTTACTTTATGCTTATAAAAAACATGTACATGGTTTTCACTTCGCTGTGTCCTTAACTGTGTCACTATAACTCTGTTGTATTCGTTAGAAATCTTTTTCTATCTATTGACTGTCAATGATATTTTTTGACAGAAAACGAAGGCGTCATGATGATGATCAACGGCGAACTAGTGAAAGTGGAACAACTTCGAAGAGAAGAAATAATAAATTGCACGTGCGGCTTTATGGAAGAAGACGGTCTGATGATACAATGCGATCTTTGTCTCTGCTGGCAACACGGCCACTGCAACGCGATCGAAAGAGAGAAGGACGTTCCTGAAAAGTACATCTGTTATATATGTCGACATCCGTATCGGCAACGCCCATCTAAAAAATATTTTCACGATCAAGACTGGATCAAAGAAGGAAAATTGCCAAGGTAATTTGATACGTTAATTAGTACGTTAATACGCGATTATTCGATAAAGTAATTTTACTTAAATATTGATTTTTGAATATACAGTTTACCGAATCGAACTCGGAATCAATACATCATAAATCAGAGAACTGCAATGTTAAAACGCTCCTATGATCTGGTTGCTGCACTTTTACAGATACAACAACTGCTTCATAGTCTACGCGTAAAGATCAATGTAGCTCAGTAAGTAATATATATTTTATATATATATATATATATATATATAATTTTTTTTGTCTGTTTCAAGAAATTATTTATATCATTGTGAATGAAATTTACCTATAAATGTATAGAAAAAAAGATCATCCCAAGTTATATCTTTGGGCGAAGAATTGGGAAAAAATGGATGTACCAAAAATAGATATCGAACCAGTGCCGGTAATGGAAATGACCAAATTGGGAACAAGTTCTACCGATACGGGTTCGGAGATGTTGCGTCGCGTCGAGATCAAAACAGAAACGAAGCTATCTCTGAAAGATGATCAAGATGAAAAATCGATTGCTTCGGATTCGGAATTGATGAAGATTTTGGAGGAAGACAGCATGCATTCAGACGAATCTAGAATTGTCAATAAGAAAGAAGGCTTAATGAGTTCGAAGGACAGTCATATACTTTTAGATGCATTAACTAATAGTAATTCGGATACGAAGCAAAGAGACGCTGTTACTACAGACGTGGAAAAAATAGAAAATGGTAAAATATATGCAATATACATAATGGCACACTAATAAAACAGAAAAAAGCTTTATTTTATTATATTTTTATTATATTTTTTGTAATGTCTGTAGATTTTCTGGCAGACAAAACCATAATTGATAACTCTGCATCTGAGAATCTCAACTCGGGACCGTTAATTAATAGTGATCAACAAGAATCGAACATTGCCGATATCGACAATGAAGTTGCTGCACCTCCGCTGCAACCTTTCATACCAGAACCCGAAGCACCGATTGATCCAACCGAGTGTCAAATGAGATTATTGGAACATATTGAACATTTTCAATGCCACATCGATTCGAGATTAACATCGATAGAAACGCAAATTTGTGGTATTAAAAAAAGATATATTCTAGAGATTCGATTATTGTAAAAGTTCGAAATTTAGGATCTAATCTAACGCTTCAATTGCAGCCCTAGAAGCGATGGATTCGGATGAGCTTTTACCAGATCTGCATGTTCAGCCGCGCACTAAGCAGACTGTTCAAATGCTTCTTCGTGATTTGAATACAGTACGCAAACTAGCAGCGCTATGTTGAAAACTTAAAAATCAGTCAAATATTACGATATATGTAAAATATAGGATATATAAAATATAGTATAGATATAATCTTATCTATAACATGTATGTATATATAGATTATATTATATATGTACATAAAGATGTATATTAATTTCGACTGTTGATTTATATATAGGAATTGCTAGTTTTTCTCTTTTATTTTATATGCGAAATAACGTCACCAAAGTAAAACGCGCAACATGGTATAGTTGCATATACTTATATATATACACACACATATATGTGCATCACCAATGTAATAATAATAAGAATACTGGAAGATTATTTGAAAAGAAAAATTATGGACTTTGATATACATTGTGTGATGCCAATGTATATCATGGAGAAAGACTAGCTCTAGAAATACTAATATATTTATGATAGATCAACAGTAATCGGATATACTATTAAGTTATACGTAAGCAATATAAATAATCGTCTACCTCTTTTTTTTTCAAAGGCTAGATGATTAATATATATATATAATATATATATATATATAATATTAGACAAAAACAATCGAATCTTTAAGTTTTAAAGATGATGAGTGCGTCTTATTAGAACAAGTGTAACAAAGTTGTTAATAACAAGAGAGATGGATATTTTTAAAGATGTTAATAAATTGTACATATATATCCTGATGCCAAGTTACCTTTTTGAAATATTTATTGATACACGGCACATTATGTTTCATTTTCACACATGTAAGTACATAATGTACATAATAAAGTTTCTCAGCTTTATTTCGCAACAAATCGCAGGAATCTTCATTTCATACAACGAATTTAAAGTCGAACAATTACTAGATGTCACCACGATGCGTTCTGTGTTTACCGAGTTTACCGACCGTCACGCGCGTACACATGACATATATACTCGCGATAGGGCGGCGGCGCAGCGAGTAGTACGAAGCAAGTAATGCGAATTTTTGTGTCGTACTGTCGCGTCGCCATGTTGGTTTAGCCCAGCGGCTGACGTCAGCGTGCGCGTAGCGGTATGTAATCGTCCGAACAACAAAGACGGATAGACGGCGGACGGCGGACGGCGCGCTGGAGGTGCGCAAGCTTCGGAGAGAGAGAAAGGGTAAAAGAGGCGTGCGCGATCCGCGGCCGCGGCGGTGCACGGCGCGGTGCGGTGCGGTCGTCGACGGGCGCAAAGGACAGGACGCAGTGTGTGGGCTTGGTTCGGTTCGGTTCGGCTTGTCCCGCCTGGTTTCCGACTCTCCCGCATCCGTTATGACGGTACAGTGATCCGACGCAGCGCCAGGCGCTCCGCGTCTCTCCGGTTAGCATAGTCTCTCTTCTCCCGGCAGAGAAGAGAGCGCGTACGCGCTCGAGCTTGGCTCGTCGTGTTCGTTCGTTGGTCGTGTATGCGTGCGTGCATGCGTGCCTGCGTGCATGCGTGCGTGGTGTGTGCATGCGTGCGTCCGTGCGTCCGTGCGTGCAAGAGAAGAGACAGAGAGAGAGGGAGAGAGAGAGAGAAGAAAAAAGAATCCCGAAGGAAAACGCGCGATGGAGGCGCTACGCTGTCCGGTTTGACCGCTAGACGGCCTCCGGTGCATCTCACTCTCGGCAGTAGTTGGTGGTACAGTTTCCTCAAGCGTGTTCGTAGCGCGCCATGTGCCCTTTCGTCATCGCTCATCCGCGTGTGTCTCCTCCCTGCGGATCACCATCGCGTGTATCACCGTCGCAGTTCGATAAAAGTGCTACTCGGTCTAGCCACGCGTAGTTGGCTCGATTACCCGTAACTAGCTGTGTACTTCATTCGTCGGCACTAGCTTAACCCCCGCCCCC
>JAHMML010000079.1:111683-233678 GCA_020341155.1 Eciton burchellii
CCCCGACCCCCCGACCCCCGCTGTCGCGTTCTCGATGTGTTGGTGCGTTCAGTGAACCAAGTTGCGCACTTCTCTCTTTCTCCGCCCTTGTATTTTTGTCTGGTTCGCGAACGGCGAGCCCGTAAGAGAAAAAGATACTACAAGGGGAAAAGGGAAGAGAGAAAGAGAGAAAGAGAGAGGCGGGTAGCGGTCGAAGAAAAAGAAGGGTCGAGCGAGTGAGCCACACTCGTGTCTCGCCGTGTCGTCGGTGACGGCGAGCGAGCAAGCGAGCAGCCAGCGAGAGCGAGAGAGATAACGCGAGGGAGCGCGAGTGGCGTATCAAGATGGCGCATAATTTGGCACCGAGCGTCAACTGCTCGCTCGACGACATTGACCTGAACGCTCTGAAGGTATGTAAATATGGGAATTATTCGCGACATGTTTTACATATAGCTGGAATAGCATGCCACGTTGTAACGTTGTCTGTCCGGTTCGCCTGGATTCGTCTGATGTCACCTGATGATTAACCTCCCGAGAACTTGCGACGAGATGACGGGACGAGGAGATGTTTCTCTCTCTCTCTCTCTCTCTCTCTCTCTCTCTCTCTCTCTCTCTCTCTTCTTGATTCCCTCATCATTGATATCACGTGTTTCATCGGTCTGAATCGTTGAAATCGTCGAGTTGCTTGTTCGTCCTGAATGCAGCCGCGTACGGTCAGTCAGTGCTGCCAGACTCGATGCAGCCGAGTAGCATATTCTCGCGTTTCACGGATGATATTGAAATATCTTGAGCGGTGAGATCAGGTTTGCACACAAGATTTTCGCCTGAGAAAATGCTCTCGCTGCTTCGACGCGTTTTCATGTATTGTTTGCACGGTTTTAATGTGGGAATTGGCCCGATTGTATGCCATCGATGTTGACAGTTTGATATCGTGCGAGATGAAATCTCGCGGAAGATTTTTTTATAGGTTATATAGTCGGCGAGCTTGCCGGCGATCGTGGAAAACTATATCAACAGACGAACTGAATAACTGAATTGTTAACTGAATCGATAAAAAGTCGAAAAATCATTTATCTTCTTGCCTTTAATTTTAATCTTGGACATTTTTCACGTGAACGTAATGAACGTGATTTATTTAAGGAATTCAAGGTTTGATTCTGTCAAGGCTTGAAGTTATCCGCAAAACACGTAAGAACAAAGTCATTAAAACGTGCTTTGTTCTGTAGTCTCATGTAAATGTAGCGTATTTATTCACATCAGTATTAAGTTGCATCTAGTAATTTGACGATTCATTTTTAAATCGGCGATCATATTTATTTATCTTGGAATATGTATATCGTACAGTTGTATGTATCGTATGTATTATATGTATAATTGTACAATTGTATGAATTGAAATAAAGATAGAAATAAAGCATATATCTCGTTTCTTTGTTTCTTGAAATTCCGAGAACATTTTCTAGTGACTATTTTTAATCGAGGTTAGATTAAATCGTTTTAAACGAGATAAGCTCGCGCCGATAAAATCTATTGTAAACGTATCTTTCTTTTTTTATTCCTGATTGTGCGCATTGAGATGAGTTTAATTCTCGAAACTCGTACTATTGATCCGATGGCTATTTAAACGAAAGCGTCATATGTTCCTCTCATCCCTCATTCTAATTTTCTAATTTTCTAATTTTCATTACCTCAAAAACATTCTCCTTCTCTCCAGAGGAAAATGTTGTTCTTCATCTTGGCCGTTCATCCGTGGATATTCATCCATCCGTTTTTGAGATTAAGCTCTAAATCTCGGCTCGTTTTGAATCACGGGCGATTAGATAACGGCGAATCTATCGGATTGACGTTATAATTTCGAAAGAAAATGATCGTTATGGCTTGAAAATTAATTGGCCGTTTATCTTTCAGGAGCCAGCTGGAATCTTCGAGCTGATAGAAGTGGTCGGCAATGGAACATACGGCCAGGTTTACAAAGTGAGTATCTTAAAAACTCGCTCTTTCTTACGATAATACTATTAATATAACTTAATATAAGTTATTAATAATAATAATAATAATAATAATAATAATAATAACCATCTATAATAGCGTCGCTGCGCCGTAGGACGAAAATAATCGCGTGATATTATCTCAATATGTCTCATATATTTGCTGATGGCGCGCTATTCTCCGATTCGATTATCAATTATCGATTTCACGATGCGGCGTGACAACCTTTCAGCGCGATATTTAAAAATAAGGCGAGTAGGCGAGAGCGAGAACGAAAAAGAAGAAAAGCATGCTGGGAACAGGACGGAGAATCTCAAAAGGATATCGCGAAAGGAGCTCGTCATTCGGATCTCTCTCTCTCTCTCTCTCTTTCTCTCGATAAATCGAGGGAAGGCTTTTAAGTCGAGCGAAGAAGATTGCAAGAGCGTCGCAATTCACAGCTACATGTAAATTAAAGAGAGAGCTGCCACTGCCCCCCGCAGCAGCGGGCTTATCAAGAAAGTGGCATCAGGGTACAATCCTCGAGTTGCGATCGAGAGCGCGGCTACAATGCTCGATTTTACATCAGAGAGCCGCGACGCGGCTCTAATTTCCGTCATTACGCGACGTTAACGATCGCGCTCGTCGTTGATCCATAATCCTCGCCGGTGCCAGAAGCGCCGTACCGGCGGCGCGTTTCTGTTATTCCCCCGCTGCGTTATCGCAACTCCCGTATCCGTCGTCCCATCCTGTAGAAACCTAAAGCCGCACACTTGCGCGCGTACCGCGTTACGCACGTGGGAAACTTTCGTGTCCGCGGCGATAGCGCGCGGCGTCTCTCGCATTCTCTCGCGATACAGCCGGGCTTGTTTTACGCCTGTGCAGGCCGTAAGCCCCCTCCCTCCCACCCTCGCCGCGTAAGGTGGCCCCATACGATATTTTCTTGTCACCGTTCTTATAAAAAGACGGGAACGATTTCTCCTTTATATCGAGAGACACCGGCCGGCGATCGAGTTGGTAGGCTCACTCGCGGCCGTGAGTCACATAGCGGGAATGCTTACGGGAAATAAAAAATTGCCCCCCCCCCTCTCTCTCTCTCTCTCTCTCTCTCTCTCTCTCTCTCTCTCTCTCTCTCTCTAATGCATGCTTGTTCCCGTGGTCGTTGGGGGGTGTTTCCACACCGCCGGGATCGTTGGGATCGTTTTCCTCTTGTGCCATTTCGAATCCGGCAGAATTCGAATGCCGAATGTTCCGGCGAGTTGCTTGGCGTGCGGGAATTGATTCCGATTGTTACGTGATTTTCGGGGACGACGAGGAGACGAGTTCGTGACAGGAAACGCGTCCCTCCTGTCCGGACAGAGAGGCGAACGTAAGCTGGCCGGTCTGCGTGGGAGACCACGATGATGATGATGAAGGAGGAGGGAGGACTGCTTGTTCACCTGCGGTGGAGAGCGAAGGAAACGGACGGTGATTCACTTTGAAAAAATTCTCCTTGGCGAGGTCGTCCTTGGGAGAGTATCCCGATGTGAAGAACGATCGTACGAGAAAGGTCGAGAGTCCCGTGACCGGAAGGACGCGAGGATCATGTATAATGCGCGTCGTTAACATACCTGGAAAGGAACGAGCGTTTGCCTCATAGATATTGATAGCGACTGCTACGAAGAACTCGCGAGAGTCGAATATCAGCTGGCTGTGCAATATTCGTGCACGGATCACTTCCTCCCCCCCCCTCTCTCTCTCTCTCTCTTTTTCTCGAAGTTATTTACAATTGAAAAGTTATTTAGTAAGAGAGGCCAATGCGTTGCGTTTGGGAGCTGCAAGAAGTCAAGGTCGGGCGCCTGATCATCCGTGCATCCTTGATTAATTTAGACAAACGAGAGAAGCGATCTTCAGCCTGTGTCGGAAGAAGACAAACGAGGAACGAGGAAAGATGTGCATATATATATATATATATTTATCAGCAGAGGCGCAGCGCTCTGTCGTGCTCCCTCTCCTGCGAGCGATTTTAAAATGAAAGTTGTTCTGGCACAATTAATTCACGTTGTCCGCACCCGGTGCCGATGCCGCTGCACTTAACACGCTCGTTCGCGCCTCGCTCGTAACGATTGGCCCACTTTACGATGAATTGCAGCAGAAAAGGAGCCCGCGCACCAAGTTACGCGCGCGTTTACGCCGAGGGAAAAGAGGGAAAAGGCGACTCGCGGATCTGGCCTTTCGCGGCCCGGGAGACGCCAACGAATTCGCAATCCTCTCCACCTTCTCGCGCTCCCGTGCTCTTTAAACGCTTTACTTTGGTGCTATGCGGGGATAAGAGGGGGACGAGAAGCGGCGAGAGAAAGAGCCGGAGAGAGTGAGAGAAAGAGCGAGAGATGGAGAAGCGGAGGAAGAGGACGATGACCCGCTGCCGATGACGACACGGAACGGCAGCAGCAGCCGAACACGCGTGTGCGTGAAAACTTGCGCGCGCGCGCTATCTCGCACCACCAATCACCACCAGTTTATCGGAATCTATACGATAAACGGGGGGCGATTACTTTCAAGAGAATTTGATCCGCCGTTGATTAATCGCCCCCGCCTCCCTCGACTTCCGTCAGCGTGTTTCCTCCGACAGATAGGAGCCCCGAGTTGAATCATCCGTCTAATGGTAGACGTCCATCTTTCCATTGTTGCGTCGATGACGGAGATTTTTCAAACTCGGAAGGACGCGCGTACACACTCACCGAATCACCGAGTCCCGGTTGAGTCTGACGGGGGGGGGGGAGGGAAAGGAGAAGGTCCCTCCCATGTGTTGATCCTTGTTGCAGCATTGACCCCTGACGCGATCCGATGATCTTTCAGCGATCTCTTTTGGCCTGCCGTGTTGCCGCGCGCGTTTGATCATCCGCGTCGAAAAAAAACTCGATGCCAAACGAGTCAAGTGATATTTCCAGGGAGAGAGACTCGGGAGAGACGAGAGCGAGGAGCGCTTGCTGGTTTCTCGCCGGGGGAGCGAGCGAGATGGAGACTATAACCGATTCTCTTTGACGGGGATAGACGTCGAGACGTCGTCGACAGCGCCTGCCCATAGTCAACGTCTGCGTGCACGCGCGGCTTTGTGGTTGAAAAAAGGCTGAATATATAAAGCGACGGCGGTGATTCTTTTTCTGTCGCGCGCACTCCGCTCCGTCTATCCCTCGTGAGCTGAGAGAAACGAATCGTTTGACGCGAACGGGGCGTTTTCGCGTCGACCGTGCCGAGCGTGCATTATTCTGCTTTAATGAACCGCTTTAATGGCCGATTAACCGGAGGATTATCGTCTTTTCTTTTCTTTTTTTTTTTAGACTTGAAAGGGCAAACGACGAGGTTAGAGTCTAGGGAGCAAGATGAAAGATTAACCCACTAATGCGCAATGTTAATCTTCATCCCTAAGCACTCATCCTTAAGTCCTAATAATGACAATGCACTTTTTCGCAGGGTCGGCACACCAAGACCGGTCAGCTGGCGGCCATCAAGGTCATGGACGTTACGGAGGCAAGTATTGGGTCGTACGATTTAATTCTCTTTCCTCAAGAGAGCCCGATTGTAATAATACCCGGGCACTCGGCGCCCGCTTGATCGCTCAAGTCCAAGTCCCGTAATTGCGATTATCGTCCTGCAAGAGCAAAACAAGAAGCACGAGGGGGATGCGTTTGCGAGAGAGAATGAGTGAGTGAAATACGACGAGAGGGGCGAGTCGCGCCGTCTCCGTGGCGCGATATTTTACAGCCGGAAACGCTCCTTCTGGCCAAGTAACGCCAACGCGCGCGTCTAACCGCAGATAGATAAATTTTTATCAGCGAGCGAGATGTAGAAGCCGCGCGATACACGAAGCGATTCTACAATTGTTCCTGCCTATCGCCGAAGACGGAAGACAAAGAGCATCTCTGTGAATCTGCGAGCGACTGCGATAGGCATGGCTCTCCCGATGGCTCGTTTACGGCTTCCAGAATCTGAAATGCATCAAGTCACCAAGTGGCAGCATGCGTTTTTGCAAGCGGTTGATATGCGCCTTCGCCTGCAAGAGCAGCTGCTAGAGCTCGCTTTACTTTGGCAAGACTATAACAATATTTGTTTTTACGTAAGACGATCGTCGACATGCTTCGCAGAAGCTTTACGATCACGGCGTCGTGTCGTCAGGCGCGCGATGATACTCATCTGATGGAATATTCCGATTAAGCGGGATATCATTTTTCTCTCTATGTCTATGTCTAAAGATCGCGATGTTAATGTTACCGCTATCGCGCTTGTGATCGTTTCTTTTCGCATGAGTCGACGGAATCTACCGAAGGAAGGAAGATGCGATACGATTATGATTGCATACCTGTATCTCTCTCTCTCTCTCTCTCTCTCTCGTTCGCTTGCTCGTTCGTTCTTCTCTCTTTTCTCTTCTTACGAGTGCCCCTCTTTTCCCCTTCCGCGTGTAACGCGTGAGTAAAGGCTCAACTCTACTTACCTACTTAAGAAAAGCTAGACTGCTTTTCCAGACAACCAAAGAGATCTTCGCCGTTCTGATTTTTCATTACTCGTCATATGGTCTGTTTCGTCTACATCGTCGTTACATCGGCAGAATTCATTTGCTTTGCAATTACCATACAGATGTTTTATACCGAGCTTATGAGTTTTTGATGATCGCGCCCGGTATCGGTATCGCTCGGCGGCTATTTAGGAACGCCTTCTTCTCCAAGAAACGATTTGTTTGCATTTATTTTACGTAGCTTCCGGAATTTAATTTCTTAATGAAACGGAAACGTTCTCATCTGAATTTCTAAGTGAATAATGTCGTTGCAGGATGAGGAGGAAGAGATTAAGCTGGAAATAAATGTACTCAAGCGGGTAAGTGTGTACGGGCATCGTGGCGTGCAACGCGAGGTCAACACTGGCAGAATAAATTAATGCAAATGAGACTTCTTGCGTTGCAGTACTCGAATCATAGGAATATAGCCACGTATTACGGTGCCTTCGTGAAGAAGTCATCACCCGGCAAAGACGATCAATTATGGCTGGTTATGGAATATTGCGGAGCAGGCTCCGTCACCGACCTCGTCAAGTCGACCAAGGGCCAGAGCCTGAAAGAAGAGTGGATAGCCTATATCTCGCGAGAGATATTGAGAGGGCTTAGTTATCTTCATAGCAATAAAGTTATCCACAGGGACATCAAGGGACAAAACGTCCTGCTGACTGATAACGCCGAAGTCAAACTCGGTAGGCTCGCGATCTCGCGATTTTCATAATCTCCTATTTCGACAGATCGATTCGTTCACCCGTCTTCTCTCGTTCTCTCGTCAACTACATTGCTTAATCATATTTGATACAGTTGATTTCGGCGTTAGCGCGCAATTGGACAGAACGATAGGTAGAAGAAATACGTTCATCGGTACACCTTACTGGATGGCACCAGAAGTTATCGCTTGCGACGAGAATCCAGACGCTACTTACGACAATAGAAGTGACCTTTGGTCGCTTGGAATTACCGCTCTAGAAATGGCTGAATCACAACCTCCGCTCTGCGATCTACATCCTATGAGAGTGAGTTTAACCGACCTCCGCGATTCTGATGTTTGCAATAATTTTCTCGTGACGCGGGATGTTCGCTGATGACAAAAATATTTTCGTCTTTTAAATTCATCGTCTCGTCGTTTGATCCAACAGGCTCTGTTTCTGATCCCTCGTAATCCACCGCCGCGACTCAAGTCGAAGAAGTGGGCGAAGAAATTTCACGGTTTCATCGAAACCGTGCTGGTGAAGGACTACCATCAGAGACCTTACACGGAGCAGCTTCTGAAACATCCATTCATACGGGACCAACCTACGGAGAGACAAGTTCGAATACAGCTTAAAGATCATATCGATCGCTGCAAAAAGCGCAAACAAGAGAAAGGTGCGAATGTGAAACTCGACCGCTAAATGCTCGCTTTGGACAAAACGGTGTATTGCAGCAACGTCGTTGTTCGTTACAGAACGAGATGATTATCGATACAGCGGTAGCGAGAACGAAGAGGACGAACCAGCATTGGCGGGTGAGCCGTCATCCATAGTACAGGCGCCCGGAGGCGACACGTTGCGTCGTAATTTCCAACAAATTCAGGAGGGCAGGACTCTGACGCAGGACATACCTCCTCAGGCACCTGCCGCGAAGGAGAAACCAGGAAGCCGGTCTCAAAGGGAGGTATCGGAACCCGGACCACCCGCAAGACCCGCTATACCACATAGACTTATAGGTACGTTCCATATGCGCGTGAGAGATTTACGATACGAAATTCGAAAAAAATGACAACAGTATAAATAGCTTTAAGCTTCGAGAAATATGAATTTGAAACCTGAACATCTGAAACCTGACATTTGGACGTTACATAACTTGAAAGATGAAAAAATGAATTTTTCCTTGTGCAAAATTCGGTTTATTTACATGTATCCAATTTCACGATTTAAGCCGTTACACTACTAATGACAATAACCGCGAATAGTGGTACCAGATCCGCAGCCGCCATCTCGCCCATTACCGCCGACGCCTAGAGACGATCCTCGACAACCACACAAGGTGTCCACGCCACCCTCTAATCATCAAATACCTGCTGGCGGTGGTGGAGGTAGCGGAGGATCCGCAGGACAGCCCGCGCCTCAAAGGAACAGCGTTTTTAAGCCCATGGTAAGCGTTTGTGGGCAGTGGACTCGCGTTTTTCACACTTTCGACTTTTCGACTCGTATCCCAAACCGAACGTATCCCTTTCTTCCAATTACACAATGCGATTAAGAATCGTTGATAGATATTGACGAGGATATAGATGACCAGATCTTTGTAGAAAGATGTACGCTATCATCCCCTTTTCTTTGCAGTTCTGCCTCAAATTTATATTGATTGATATATATATATATATATATATATATATATATATATATATATATTATATATATTATATATAATATATATTTATATTTTCACTCTATATGTTTCTCTTTCTACTTCCACTTTTACGGAACACATTTATATTTTTGTCGTATTTACTGCACGCGTATTCTACTTCGCTATTGCGTCATTGGCGTACACGCTAATGCGTTCTACGCAGATATATTACACACACACACACACACACACACACACACACACACACACACACTATACACACACGTACACAGAAGCTCCTGGCACTTGACTTGGAATGTATTTGGTTTTTGTTTTTTTTCTATGTTCACACCTACCGTAGCTGCCGCCGAAGAAGCCAGAGGTAAGACGACACGCACACTTTGTCTCTCTTACATGTGTATTAACAACTCGCTTATCCGCAGCGCTTGCATATACGGATGATTTAATAATCACAATCAGTATATCGATTTGGTTTTTACTGTGAGTGTTTGAAAATTGTATCCTAAATCATTTAATCGATGAATATATTGAAGAATATAGTAGTAATTTTCTAATAATAATGTCTGTTGTACAAAAAATAGCAATGCTCAAAACTCTCGAGATATATTTATAATTAGCTGATTGAGATTATTAGATTTATCTGTTCTATACTAACACAAACTATTTAATATACGCTCTTTTAATATCCTTTTGCTTGAATGCTTGTATTGTCCCATACTGGGCTTTACTTTGACCGTCTAAGTGGATTTTCCTTGTCAGTAGAATCGTACATGTTTAGATCCATATACACAACACGTTTGTTAGTGTTTCGAGAAATAACATTCTGTTATTGGGTCGTTAAGATGTAAGCTTCTATGTTTAGTTATTTATCGTTAAAATAACACTTGCCGTTTCACGTTTGTAAGGATTGATGTGGCCCACCCTGTATACGAAAGGGTATGACTCAACCTGGTAGAATAGCAAGGAAAAAAATTCTAGTCTTTAAAATGAGAAAACCATATAAGCAATAAAATATGTTCCTTATATAACGTAGCAGTAACATTAGCCGTACAAATTTATGCGTGTAACTTTGATTTCTTTCTTTTTTTTGTTTTTCTTTTTTTTTGTTTATTTAATGAATAATGAAAGAGTAATATGAAGATAGGGCAACATGAGAAATAAATGTCATTCGCGGATTAAGAGAACAACGTCAGGAAACTGATGTTTTTAGAATTAAAATGTTTTTAAAACTCGATGAGAGTTTAAAGTATCATTAATGCAATGTGATATTCGATTAATTAATTCTTCTCGACTGTAATCTTATATAAGATGTTTCATTAAACGTGTTGCGTCTGGATCGGTCATCGCATTAATTATGCAAGGATAATTAATTATGCGGCATAATTTGGACATAGGTGGCTAAATTTTGAGAGCATATCCTGTTTGGTTCTTCTGTACTTCTCTTCCCTCTTTCTTCTTCTTCTTTTTTCTTTTTTTCTTGCCAGGAAAGTATTTTATACGATATCTTCTTCTCAAGTGAAGAATCCGTATCATTTGAAACGGAAACGAAAACCTGTTTCATATTTACATAATCTCATATATTTTCTCTCTCTCTCTCTCTCTCTCTCTCTCTCTCTTTCTTTCTTCTTTTTCAAAGTGAAAAGGAAATATGCTCTTAAGATTCGGCCATCAACTTTGAAATTGACGCTCTCATTCGAGCATTTTGACAATCTCGCTTAAGTGCAATACTTTACGTTTCTTTCGACATTCTCCTCGCCTTTCTGCCTTGTTTGGCTGCGCCCGATGGTGGCTTCTAGCGAAAAAAGATTTTTAAAGGTGTCTCGGAACAGTGACTAACGGGGTTGTGCGTGTATGCGTGTGGGTGATAGGACATGGAGATACTGGCTGCTCAACTCATCGAGCTTGGTGTGTCACAGGGCCCCGAGGCCCCGCCAAGGCCAAACAGGCAGCATAAGGGCCCTGCAGCATTGTCCACATCGAATTCGGTGCAGCCAGCAGGTGGTAACGATCAGAACAACAAACAGATGCCGCAATCTTCCAGTATTCTCGATCAAGTAAGCGATTGGAGCCACGTGCGACCACGATCGGTATTTCGGCTGCAAAATTAAACTTATGTCTGCATCCCTATTTCTCCTCGTTGTTACATTTATTCTCGTTCGTTTTCCTTTGTCGTTTGACATTGCGTGAGACACAACGTGCGAGACCTTGCGTCTAGTTCGAGGTAAAAAGTACACGATGCAGAAATCGATTGTCAGACGAGTGTGAAAATCAGTTTTCTAAAACTATCCTATCGCCCCTTATCGTTCCAGGCTCTATCAATCGAGAGTGACAGCGATGACGATCTCGAGGACGCTGGAGGGAACAATTTGAGAAACGATGGTACTCTGCTTGCCAGCGACCCGCCCAAACCGCTGTAAGTAATCGCGGATTCATCGCTTTGTAAAATAATTATCGCAGATCTTTGTTTCGAAGATATCGGAAAGTATGAGATAACTTGTACCGTTTCAAAGTTTCACGATTCCGTCATCGGTATCCATAAAAATACATCCAATTACTGTGTTTACTGATTGCGGCCAACGAGAAATATCGTAATCGCGCAAATCTGTAAAAATCTGTGTTTTGCTCACTTGGAGAATAACTCTTTCGAAAAGTCAGAGTCCAGGAGTCAATTCGGGATTATCTTAGAAGATTGCAGTTGCAATATTTCCTTCGTTGGTACTAGTTAATACTAAATAATACTAAATAAGGAATAAGCAATGTATGATGATAATAATCATAGCGGATCGTCATTACCAGATCAATGCAAACTAATCACTTAACGCTTTTGCGATATAAATAGAATAGGCTACGTCGTAATAATCTTACTAATGTCATTTCGTTTCATCTTCCATCATGCCTATCCCATGCTTCGGCATATCGCGTCATATGGTCGTCTTGGTCGCCTCGTCCTGCTCTGCCTCGCCTCACGCAACACCGGCAACGCATTACGTGTGCTTCATCCATCGTCGCGTCGTTCCGCTGCGATCTCTATTTCCGTCGTTGCAGTCCCGAATTTTCTCCTTTCAGACCGTCGTCAGACTCGTCGTCGTCGTCCTCGCACAACGCTCAAAACTCCCATCACGAAGACAAGCCGAAAGGTACGAAGGCTGCTTTCGAGGAATGCTATCGTGATGACCGTTTTCAAGGAATACCAATCGCGGTGTATGTTGATTTAATCTCTTATCTAATCTTCGTAGGAGGAGCACCGAATCGCCCGCTCCCGCCAACCCCCGATGAGGAAGAGTCGGGTGATCGTACGCTAGTCATGAAACGAGTGAGTACTTTCTCTTCCGCGGCTGCGATGCAAGCTAAAATACATATTCGTAGACCTCTCCTCCTCCATTCGGATATATTTTATTTCGGTGTAACTTGAGATCTTTTCGTACACCCGCTGGTATGTAAACGTACGGAACTTGTATAATCACGTGTTTTGGTAGTTTTGCGCGAAGCGGTCGATGCGAACTTCCCTTCCCTTCGTTGGTCACGAATATTCACGAATACCGATACGTTGAACGATCCGCACTTCGCTCCTTCGCTCCTCAAAGCATGATGCGCCGGTGCGACAATTGGACAATCTTCGGGTCTCAGGACCGACGGAAGGAAAGGAACACGCGCGATTGTGATATGCATATCTGTCACCTATTTTCTTTTTCTTTTCCTCCCCCCTCCCCCTCCCCCTTTCCCCCTCCCTCCCTCCCCCCTTTTTTTGTAAATATGTACGTACCCTAACTGATAATTGGGACTAATACAGTGGTATTGTCCGCTCCCCTCATTGTTTCGCTCTCGTACTCGTCATGATTGGACTTTGTATATTTCAAGCGAGCACCATGGTGCACTGCCTTGTGTCTGTACTTTTGCCGCTGTCGTATACACGATACACCCTGCACATATTCATATAGGAACGATAAATACACACGTTATTGGACTATATTTTGCCACGGTTATGAAGTTGCAGCGCGTTTTCTGTCGACGCCTCGGCAACTCTTTCCCCGGTTCTAATCGTAAGCGTAATCTTGCATTCGATGATAGCCTTTATCGCACTTCCGACGCCGTTATGAACGGTATTGCTCACTACCGTTGCAAAGATAGTCGATTTTTACTACATCGTATCATTACATTCTGTCACCGTTCTGTGACCACCACCACCACCACCACCACCACCACCACCACCACCACCATCATCATCATCATCATCATCATCATCATCATCATCATCATCATCATCATCATCATCATCATCATCATCATCATCATCATCATCATCATCATCANCATCATCATCATCATCATCATCATCATCATCATCATCATCATCATCATCATCATCATCATCATCATCATCATCATCATCATCATCATCATCATCACCATCATCATCATCATCATCATCATCATCATCACCATCATCATCATCATCATCATCATCATCATCATCATCATCATCATCATCATCATCATCATCATCATCGACAGCCATCACGTTTCACGTTGTTATTATCGCACGCATTTCTTTTTCTTGTTTTTTTTCTCTGTCACCGTACCATTATCCTCGCCATCGTACGCGCACTCTAGAAACTTAGTCAGCTGTCAGACGATCGTGCAACAGCTAACGCCAACCGGCGTTCAGAGATAGACGAGCAGCTCCTCCTGAAGGAGTGGGATTTCACCCGCTTCTTTCAGGGTTTTAACGAAAAGTTGGATAAAATGAAACAGGAGCATCAGCAAGAAACGGCCGGTCAACAACCGAGCAAGTCCGGATCCAACGACGAACGTTCGTCTTCATCCAACGAGAGAACGCTCAAGAGACAGGAGCAGCTAGCCCGAAGGAAACACGAGCAGCAACAGCAGCAGCAGCATCATCAAAAGCAACAATTGAAGCCGGTACACAGGCGGCAAGAGAGCGATTCGAAGCTGGGCAACGCGTCAAGCGCTTTCGCACGTGCCTTCCGCCGCGAGAATTCCGACTTTTTCCCATCCGCAAGACATTCGGCGTATCTGCAGAAATCGTCCGATTCCTCGAGGTCTAGCATATTCGCCAGTGGCAATCGACGCGGCAGCGAGATAAGCGTCGCCGGCATTGTCGGTAAGAAGGGTGGCGGTCTCACTTCCGGAGAGCCTGTCTTGACGGACTTCTCGTTGAGCCGCGAGGGCCCGCAAAGGCCCAGGCGAGAGAAGACCGAGAGCGAGATCGTTTTCGGTAGTAGGCACGAGGCGAGGAGGTACGATTTTGGACGCGATAAAGATGAGATCGCAAGAAGACGCAGTTGTAGACCCTCTGATGCTACGGCCGCTGCCGTGGGCGATGATGCGGGAACGATTAAGTCTACGGCCAGTACGACGGCCAGCGAGTACAGCCCTATTGTCACCCAGGTCAGTCTCCTAACCGCGCGACTCCTGCGAGCCCGCGAGTCGTGAAACGTCTTCGCGGGTCCTGCCTGTGTGCTTGCCTGACAGACCCTTCTCACTTACCTCACCGTGTTAATTTCTTTGCCTGTTATCTTCCCCGTTCGATCCGTCTCCGGAATGTGTCTTCGAAGTGTCCATGGAGGTCTCGTTTACATTTCTTCTCGTTCACCTATATCTCTATCCTCGTCCGTGTCCACAGCTGTGCCGTTACGGTCTCTGATCTCTCCGCGTGTAGATACCGATCGTGCCTCATTAACTTGATAAAATCGCACCCACGCACCCACGACATGGACGCACGCCCATGGACACTTTGATTCTTCGCATTTCTCTCCTTCCTACGAGACCATCGTGACTGATTTTTCGACATCCAATGGCATATAATAACGATTACATCTTAGAAAGCTAGTCAGCAGCTACGCTCGACTTTTTAGGCGCATTTCCCTCTTTTCACCGTTTTCATTCCCACAGATTTTTCAGACAAGTAGCGGCGTTACTTAATTACTTAATCGCTAGTGCTAGTCAGTATCATATTAGCAGCAGTATTAATACACCATCTCTCATATTCTTCGATTAGATTTTCCTCGTTCGGAAGCGACAATCGGATCTTTCAAGCCGCGTCACGTAGATGAGAATATCGTTGATACATAAAAATTTCTACCATTACTAATTCCACTGTCTGTACTAGCAATATTATACTATCACTGATACTTCTGATTTATCTATTCTCATTATTATGACTACTATCACTATGATTATTACTACTCTTACTACTATTAGTGCTATACCACTAGTTCCTACTAAGTTATCACTAAGGACATGGGAGATCCTTGCTGGGAGGTGCTGCTGATACAGTATAATATCCTATTCACTTTCTCCTCTGCTCTTCATCATCGAGAGGCTTTTTGCAAATGTGTTGTATTTGCCGAGTAGCGTTAATGCGCGGTGTTTCTTTCGATCTCATCGGTGATCTCATCTCATAGCGATCGTGCATAACACTTGGTCCGAACGCTCAAGTTCCGAACCGCTTTACCTGGTCTACATCTGCCTAGAGGGATTTTCGGGTCTCCGCTCTGAAATTATATTAACGCGCGGTGGATAACGACGCGAGGGAGATGTCGAATTATTAATTGCTACTCCGTAAATCAGACTCTGAATCCTCCTCGTTTCTCCTCGATATTCATCGCCGTGTCCCTGTTCCCCGGCAAATGAGCCTCGTCTCCTACTGTTTGAGTGACACTACCGTATTAAGGCAGACAAAAACTTCGAACATCATTTCTACGACGACGAAAATCTGGAAACCGAGGATTAACCGCATGGAATTTCTTCGGGGTTAACACCGACACCGTCGTTAACATCGGCGCAACGACACGTCGCGGGATTTCGGCAAAGATTAAAATAAAAAAAATAAAGTAAAATAAAATAGAATAAAAAAAGAAAAAAAAAAACAGATTACGGATCACGATTCGTGCGACATTACGAAGAAGTTTACGCCGAGTTTACGGTTCTCTGCCTTTCTGATCGGTCTACTTTTTTTTTTTTAGATATTTCACTCCTCGTTTCGATGAAGTGCTCTGGAAGTGCGGTATCCAGATGCGGAATCCACAGAGTCCATTAAGAGAATTTTCCGTTACGCCTTGACCGAGATCTCTCGTTAACGGAAGATATCGCGATTGCTTTTCAAGCAGGACGAGAGCATTCAAATTTTCAAGTGCACTTGTTTTATTCTTTTATTTAGTGCCAAGCAGTCGTACGTGGCTAATCGATCATTAATGTTTATAACGCAATGTTAACGTTCCATAACGTTCCGACGAGACGTCACATTCGTGAATTATCTCAAACGAGTGTCATTTAATGATCCCGCAATTGTGTCCGCGTTCTTCGAGATCGGCTTTATTTCAATCAAATGTTCGCTTTCTCAATGTCTCTGCGATCAAGTACTTGCGATAACAATACTAACAGAAATTTCTTTACTAAATTTCTAACAATGTGAGAACTGATTGCATCGATAATAACGGAATCAACTTGTTGTATCGATGTATTGCAGTATCCGATTCGATGTTGGCTCCTTGTATATTAACAACACAGCGCTCCTAAGATGATAACAGTTGTAACAGTATGCGCTACTGCTGTATTAGTCCCCTTGTGTATTAATCTCTCGAAGATCCCGTTCGAGTCAAGTCCTTGCATCCTGAGAATGAGAGAAGTGAGAGAGAGAGAGAGGGAGAGCGAGAAAACGAGAGAGCAGTAAATGGCCAATAACCGAGCCTGGCGTGTGTTTGGGTGTGTTTTGTGCTAACACAGTCTCTAATGTTGTGCATGACCCGACCAGGAGAAAGATAAAGAAAGAAAGAAAGAAAGAAAGAAAATAAGACAGAGATTCAAGTGCTAGACGGAAGAGGAGGACGCGGATATTGATGGAGAACGGTCTCGGAGAAGTGATCTCTCGAGCGATCGAGAGGACAGGAAACCTAGAACGATGACGGATCATTGTTTTGTCGGACGTCGTATGAGACTGCAATCACTCAGAGTACCGTCTTGCATGACGCTTATACAATATATCACAAGGTGTGACACCGTGCCACGAGATCCGAAACACAGTGACCGCACCACCACCACCACCACCACCACCCTCCCCCCCGTGTCTTCGCATTGTGTCGCAGCACGTGCTAAGCATGCCTCACTTTGCTCTTGTGTGTTCTGCCGGCATGTATGTGCGATGTCTAGCGATCTTGTGTTTTGTTTTGTTTTGTTTTTTTTTTTTTTTTTTTGTTTTTTACTCTTACCGCTCGTGTATGCGATCCGACTAACGTGCGTGGGAGGAAGGCGTTTGAGGGGGATGCATTGAATTTCAAGTAGCAGCGCTTCAAGACACCTTTATCCGCGCAGGTTGGTCGAAGCATCCATTGATTGAGCGCAATGAGACTATTGCATCAGCGATGTCCAGTGGAGGCAGTGGTCGCATTGGATTTTTCAGTTGTCACCCTAGTCTCTAATGTTGTAAGCCTAGTTTGCTATGTTAGAAACGCGGCAGGTGAAACGCAGCATCGTATTTTGTATCCACGTACACGCATCATGTATCGGTATCATTATTTTTCATTTGTCGTTCGTGTATATTCATGACTCGTCTGTGTGTCATCGTGAATTGTACATCTTGTCAAGATTGCTTACCATGTTGTATATCACTATCGATCGTCAGTGTAAAGATAATGATATGAATTGTTCTAGGATAATGGATATTACGTGAACATATTGTATGTGCTTTGTGTCGCCACAGAAATAAGGCGAGTGTAAAACGATTTAGCGAGTTGCGGTAACAGCACGTGACCCTCGTTGAAATGAGTTTGAAAGAGGATATTGGCTAATCGATCGGACCTTAGCTGATCGACAGTCTGCATGATATGCGTTCTCTTGTGTGTTTTGCATCGTGTATTGATCCATTGATGCGTGCTGGCCCAAGTAACGCAGCTTGCGAAAAGAAATTAATAACTCTGCGATGATGCAACGTCTCGACGCATTATCGAGACCAAGTACTTCACGATTATTCACCTTGTTACTCTTCATTTCGCATTCGTTTCCTTTCTTCTTCTTTTCTTCTTTTTCTTTTTCTTCTTCTTTTCTTCTTTCTTTCTTCGTTCGTAGCTTTACTCGTGCATCTTACTTATTCCCCTCGTTCCCCGTTTCTTCAATCATTCTTTCCGCTTTTGCCTCTTGCTTCTCCACGCGGTAATCCGCACTGGCGTAATTTCATTGCCCCCCCCTACCCACGCCCTCCCTGCCCCCGCGTCGCTGGCATTTCCCGTTCATCATCGCTCCTTGCCCTCCCGCTTCGCAATACTAATGCTCTTACTTTTATTTTAGTCAGCTCCCTGTCTCTTACGCAGCATCGAGATCTGAATTTGCAGTTTGTTCAAACGCGCCAAGCGGAGTAATCTCATTTTACAATCTTTTCATACGCGCAATATATATATAATAAAAAAAAAAAAAAAAAAAAAGCAATCGGGATAGAAAAGAAGAGAAAAAATCCTGTGGGTAAGGTGGAAGATTCAGGTCCCGATCGAATCTTCTCTGTTCTCCTCTCTTTTTTTCCCCCCTCCAGCTTCCATTTATCCCATTTCGAGGTTGCCTTGTTATAAACGACGGATCGCTTTTGCAGAATCGCGAGGGCGGCGATCGTTCAAGAAGCGGAGGCGGAGGTGATTTCCAGAGATCCGACTCGTCCCCAGGTTCACGGCCCAGCTCGGTGCTACCGGATCTCCTGACTTCTTCACCGGGTCAACGGCAGGACAAGTCAACTAGCGAGGAGGTCAGATCCACCCGTCCGTCTGTGCATTTATGTTCTCTACCTCCTCCGCATCGGTTTGTGCGCGCACTGGCGTACAATCGTCATTATCTCGATAAACGCGAATACGAAGATACGCGCGGTGCAACGCGCACGTTCCCGTTTCTCCTTATCGAGAATGCCAAGCCATCGAATCTTGGATTCGCTCGTGCGAATCTTTTTTTAAACGGTCAACCGCCTTGTGCGCGCACGCATCGGTCTCCCCTCCACGACTGACTTTTTTTCTTTTTTATATTTTATGCGAAACGTATGTGTCTCGTGTCGAGGCGTGAGTCTTGTGAACGATGTGACGTATAATGACGTGTATAATGACAGATGGAGATCTTGGATGATTATCATTTCAGTAGCAATGAGAATGCTTCTTCCCGTATCTTATGATACATCGGACCCACGAGGTCTGACGAGTAATGCTTTCCTTTCTCTTTTTTTTTTTCTTTTCCTTTTTTCTTTCTTCTTCTGATTGAGTCGAAACGTTCCTACGTTGTGTATTTTTTTTTTTTCGTAACGACTATTCTGGGCAAGGTAACGTCGCAAGATAGGTACGTAGCGTACCGTGATACGCGGTACTGTGTTCACCCGCAAACCTGATTCGCGGTACCTGACCATACGAACGTACGCTTTGAGCCAGGCTGAGGAAGACAGATCAGTGGCAACGGCTACGACGACGCGTGTTTGTCCGTCAACACTTCGGTGCTTAATACTCCGGATTAATAAATCGAAACGTCAGTACGACCGAGCTGCGCGTGTAAATACGCACATTGTACATTTAAGTTTGAGGGTTTACACAGGGGTCGGCGGCGGCGGCGGCGGCTTATGCTTTGTGTCAATGTCTTGTTATTTGTCCGTGTCAATAGTCTACCAAAGTGCATTTTGTTGACTATACGTATGGATCTGTTGTTTCGTTTCTTTAGACTGCATTCTCACACGTCCACGACGAACTTTAGCGATTGCTGAGAAATAGACGTCCGTCGTTTTCGTTGACGGTGTCGAGTTCACGTTCCTGTCTAGTGTCTCTTTTTTTCTCTCTTTTTTTTTTTTTTTTTTTTTTTTTTTTTGTCTCTCACGCGCGTAAGCGACATTAGCGCTGTACACGAGATTATTCTTATTCTGGCGATGTTAGTGGCACTCTCCGAGTTTAGCGGAAGTTTCAGTTCTTAGAGGAAACCATCCGATTTGAACCCTGCGAGGTAATCGCGTTTTCTATTCTGATAGAAGAGATCTGGAAAGAGAGAGAGAGAGAAAAGAAAAAGAGGTAGACCACTAGTCTGGCAATGGCCCGGAAATGTCGCTTCATCGTTCTACTCGAATCTCCAGTCAGGCTCACGTCAGGAGCGAAGCATCGGGGAAGCCCCTGCGATTCGACGCCCCTGTAGAATTCGACTCGTTAAAATCGCATATGGTAGCTTTGCCTCCCCCCTTCTGCCCCTCCCCCGCCCCCTTCATCCCCCCCGCCCCAAAAATATTCTCTGCGTATCTTCTCTCGCTTCGTCAACCGGGAATGAGACAACAGAGTCTCTCGCAAGCGCGTATGACGTTTCTCTTCGTTTCTCCCTGGTTCTCTCTTTTCACTTTCTTTGTTTTTCTCTCCCCCCCCCCCCCATCACCACCAGCACCACCACCATTACCACCACCCCCCTGGATTTCTGCCACTCGAGGGCGGATATCTCTAACGATATGTCGAGAGAACACGAAATTCGTTAGCGATTACGCGAGCTACGCGAGAGCACTGTATCGACCTCACCTCATCGGACGCGATCGGACGTGCAAGGAGAGACATGCAAAGAAATGGTGTTGATAAGAAGTAGAGATGAGAGCAGAGTGAGAGATAAATTAGAGATAAATTAGAGATAAATTGGACATGCTTCGTGCAGAGTCACGAAGACTCGCGGTCACGCTTTTCCCATCACGATTGTACGCCGCGAGATCGTGGATGCCATGCCATGTCTCTGTTTCACGTGCGATCTCACGTCTCGATGATCACGGTTGTCAGCGTGACTAATTCAGGATTATATTGTGTGTTGTGGGACGCGCGGGAGCTCTAACCCGAAGGGCAGGGCCCTCTACTGACCATTCCAATCCCAATACTAATTACAATGTAAGTATCTATTCATCCACATGTACAATTTCTTAACGTTGCTCCTTTCTCTTCTGCTCCCCTCGCGTCATGCGCCTCCACGGCGCCCGCGCGAGGCAGGGGATTGCGAAGAAGGGACAAGGGCACCGTGTTATTTTTGCCTCTCGATCGTTGATCTTTTTCATTATGCACCGCGAGATGAATGCCAGTTTTATGTGCGCGCAGGTTGTTTTCTCCTGTTTTTGTTGTTGGTTTGCGGGATCTCTCCTCTTGAGTTTCGCTGTGTGACACGACACGTTAACGATATATCCCTAACACGAGCGCGGGGACCACCGAGCTGCTTTTCGTTCTCACATCTCTCTCTTCCTTCTTCTGTTCTTCCTCTGGGTTTTGTTTTCTCGCTCGTGAGAAGCGCGCCAGCTGAGTCTGCGTGCGCTTTCACGACGCAGCTGTTTAATCTCGTTGAATGTACCCGGGAATAACCAAGGCGTATGAAATGATAAGCTAACAATTGTGGATGCGTGATGCATTAAACAGCACCGGAGTTGGTTGGTTCCGAATTTGCTTGACCTCCCTTATCAACTCATCCCTCCGGTATATATGTATATGTATGCGTGTGTATGTATATATATATATATATATATATATATATATATATATATATATATCTGTGTATGTTTGTATGTATGTATGTATGTATGTATGTGTAACTCGCGGGCGCGCGAGTTACATAATACGAGTTACATAAATGTGTTCATTCTCATTTTCTCACCTTTACGTTTACAGTTTGACTTCAGAAGCTTTGATTTGACTGCGTTCTGGATATTGTTTGTTTAAAGGAATGCCACATAGATGTATGCATATTTGATTCGCCTGATTTTCTTGTAATCTCTTTTAATTTTCGTTAATACCTTTGCATGCTGTTTCTGCTGTATCAGGAAGACATCTTACGCGTATCTCGTCTACGCTGATACTGCGTCTACGTTGACTGTGTTTGCGGTTGTTCTGGGTTGATGTGTTTCCTTCTTCTTCTTCTTCTTCTTCTTTTTCTTCTTTTTCTTTTTTCTCTTTTAAATCTCCTTTTTCATATGGAGTAGACTTTTCTTTTTTGCGTAGCGGCATTTTGAGGCCTCTCGCCACGGGATCCTTCAAATGGCAAAGTCATCTCTGTTGCAGTATCGACAAGCAGTAAAATCGCCTCCTCCATTTGCGCTTCAACAGAAGCAGAGATCCTTCCTGACCTTCGGATTCGGCGCCGGTCCAGCGAGGAGAGAATCTCACGTTAACGTCAATGTCACTCCCACCAGCCATGATCTGGCATCGGACACGCCTGAGATACGTAAATACAAAAAACGTTTCAACAGCGAGATCCTCTGTGCAGCGTTATGGGGTACATCATTCACCAAAGTTTCTCTCGTCTTGTCGAGACCCGTCAAAGTGCCGAATTAACTCTCCGTCACCTTGCAGGAGTGAATCTGTTAATCGGAACCGAGAACGGTCTAATGCTGCTGGACAGAAGCGGGCAGGGCAAAGTGTACCAATTGATCAGCAGAAGACGTTTTCAGCAGATGGAAGTCCTCGAGGGTCAAAATATTTTGGTCACGATCAGCGGCAAGAAGAACAGAGTACGCGTCTACTATCTTTCTTGGCTAAAGAGCAAGATCCTGCGGACGGATGGTCACAGCGACGTGAGTTCGATTTTCTTATACCCATCGCAAGAGAAAATATTTCCTACCCGCTTGTTCGTCATCATCTTACCCCGTTATGTTTCTGTTCGCGTGCAGCAAGTCGAGCGACGTAACGGTTGGATCAACGTGGGCGATCTGCAGGGCGCAGTGCATTTTAAAATAGTAAAGTACGAGAGGATAAAGTTCCTCGTGATCGCGCTTAAGGATTCCATAGAGATTTATGCCTGGGCGCCGAAGCCGTATCACAAGTTTATGGCTTTCAAATCTTTCGGCGAGCTCGCGCACAGGCCGCTACTGGTGGACCTCACGATCGAGGAGGGTTCAAGGCTAAAGGTCATCTACGGTAGCGCGGACGGCTTCCATGCGGTCGATTTGGATTCCGCCACGGTCTACGACATATATCTACCGAAACACGTAAGAGAGACAAGTTAAATCCATACACACACATACACACACACACACACACACACACACACACACACACACGCATATAGATATAGATTGATGCGATTTATCTCCGTTTGCGAAATCGAGCAGAATTCCCGGTCGAATAAATCAATCTCGTATGCTTTATCGTTACTGGAACACGTGGCATCCAGCGATAGATATTTTAAATCCAACGAGATAACATAAATTTGGAAATAACGCGATAAGCAATAGAAATAATCTTTCTATGATGAAATCGAGTTGATCAAATGTAAAGAAATATTAATCGATATCTCATTTTTGAACTACTTGTTATATAAAGTTGTCAAATTTGTAGATTAAAATAAGTAAAATACAAGTATTAAAACAAGTCAAACTAGATCGGCAAATCACCGAGGAATTATATATATATCTGCTTACATCTCTTGAGGATGTATCAAGTATTGTGCATTTTCCAATTATAGACTCAGGGCCCTATTTGCCCGCACTGCATAGTAGCGTTACCCAACAGTAACGGCATGCAGTTGCTACTGTGTTACGACAACGAGGGCGTATACGTAAATACTTATGGCCGGGTATCAAAGACGATGGTTCTTCAATGGGGCGAGATGCCTACGAGCGTCGCGTACATCGGTACGGGACAGATTATGGGCTGGGGTAACAAGGCGATAGAGATCAGAAGCGTGGAGAGCGGTCATCTCGACGGTGTCTTCATGCACAAGAAGGCTCAACGGCTCAAGTTCCTCTGTGAACGTAACGATAAGGTAACGTAACGATGTTACGATCTGTAATTGACACGGGGGACGTTTCTTTCCTACAAATTTATCAGTTCTTCATGATCAGCTACTCCATGATCTTTTGGACAATCTTGACCAACTCAGACTCAAGACTTTAGATAATTATCGATCACGCTAAAGGACTGAACATTCGCGCGGGAATGGTTGGTGAGCCTAACGTCACATCTCGCTCCGCAGGTATTCTTCTCGTCGGCGAAAGGCGGTAGTTCGTGCCAGATTTACTTCATGACCCTGAACAAACCGGGCATGGCCAACTGGTGATCCCGAATGAGGCCGAATCTGGCCCCACGATTACCCGCGCGATTACTTCCGTCGCACAACGCTCCTCCGCGCGTCCCGGGATACACAGCGTCAGCGCGCACGCTTGCCCGTCCTTCACTGCCAGGACCTAGTAGCGCTTTGGAAACCAGGAAATGCGTGCATCGCCAGCATCCTTATCAACACCGGCAACTACCGCAGCCGCAGCAGCATCATCGTCATCGTCAACATCAGCGCCATTATCATCACTATCCCCATCACTATCCGCGCAATCTCGCGTACAGCTACAACTACGTTTACGAGGAGGACGAGGAGTACGACGACAGATTCCAACGATATTCCCAGCTGCCGTTGCGAGGCGCACCGGGAACTCTGACGTTCGTGAATCTTCTCGTCAAGAGATTCCTCTGTTTTCTCACTTGTTCGCCCTGCGGACTGCGCAGCGCGGCCTAACGTGCGGAAACACGTGGAGCGAATTCTCGCCGAACGACGTGAATTATTTGCACGCTGGTAAATCGTATTACAAGATATATTCTATGTATTCTTTCCCCATTCTATCTCTTCCCTCTCCCTTTCCCCTTTTCTCTGCCTTAACTTCTCTTTTCCTTTTTCTTTTTTCTTTCTTTCTTTCTTTCTTTCTTCTTCGTTCCTTTTCCTTTCCCTTCTCTTCCCCTTACAAATACAAATTTATCGCTTTAATTATTATGGTAAGTCCGTGTTCGTTACGCGCGTTGGCATGTAACACGTAAAAGCAACCTTTTAATTCCCGAAGGAACCTTAATGTTAAAATAGAACAAAGTGTATTTTGCTGTGTCCGATAAGTAGTTAATAATTAAGAGTGTTTTATACGGAACAAAAAAAAATGATGATTTAGAATAACATGAAATAAAGCATGAACTTCAGTTGTGCTGATCTTTCTAAAGTCAGTGACGGGCGATAGCCGTAAGATCAACTCTAACGAATTACCAGTGACGCAGGGCCGATCGATAGTACCGCGGGAACGAACTATTTTCGATATAAGGAGACTCGTGCAATATCGGTGAATTGGTAATTTGTACAAAAACAGAGAGAGAGAGAGAGAGAGAGAGAGAAGAAGGAACGGAAGAAAAGGAAAGAAAGGAAAGAGCGAGGTATTAGTCTTAAGAGGTTCTCCTTCGTTTACGACCGACACGAGATGATGATGGGATGGGAGGAAAGGAGAAGAAAAAAAAAAGAAAAAGGAGAAAGATAGAAAGAAAAACGACGTGTACCGGAATTCTCGGAGGAATAAAAGGGGAAAGGGACAGCTCACGTAGGACGTTTGTAATCGTGACTCTTCTTCATCGATTCACTCGTTGATTTCATCCAGAGAGAGAGAGAGAGAGAGAGAGAGAGCGCGCGTGGATCATTCCGGCGCGGATCCGCCGACAGAGGAGCATCGCTCGGCAGAAGCGCGCGCATGCGCATAACGGCGAGCTGGCGCGCAGTCACGGACCGTGACCGAGATGACGTCGACATATACGACGCGATATCATGATAAAGAACATTAACATTAAGCGAGAGTAATTACTAACGTTAGTTGATGATTTGTATAGTATGTAGCAGCCGAGAGAGGAAGGAGGGGAAGAAAAGGAGGGTTCTTCGACCGCGCGCGGGCAAGCAAAGCGCGCGGCGACGAAGGCGACGCGCTAGCTAGGAATCGAACGGATAAGAGTCGCATTTTTACAAATAATAGACTAATTGTACTATTGTAGGGATCCCGCGCGGCGTACGACGACGTTGAGTAGCCAAGTTTCTTTCCTGCGCGTCAGGCTCGGCGACGCGCGAAGCTCTTTTTACGTTCGATACGCGCCCGGCATACCGCGTGCGCGCGAGCGAAGAAGCGAGCGCGCATTCGCGCGGTCCTCTTCGTCGCGATGTCGTTTGTCGCGGCGAACAACGCGGGCGAGACATGGTCTTCGGCTTTTGTAAGAAATTTCTATCTCCAGCGAGACGCGCGCACTAAGAGGGAGCAGCCGGTTTCCTCGCCTCCCTGCTCGTTCGTCGATCAAGAACCGCCACTTCCGCTCTGAGGTGCTTACCGACGATCTGATCTCGTGATCTGAAGGACTACTCTATACCTGAGAAGGATCCTTTGCTGATCACGCCGTGGATTTACCGACGTCGCGTTGTTCGCCAATCGCTTTCGAGCAGCCTCGGGCAGACTTGATTGTCAACGAAGCGAAGAAATAAGCCTCAAGTTTGTTACGGTTACTTCTTCACGGTGTCCGCTGTGTGTCGATGTCGGTGCAATGACGCGGAGATCTCGTCGACATGCGGGAAGCGAACCTGAGCGAGTTAATTGTCGCGAACGCAATCGATCTTGGCCGGCGATCGATGTTCTTCCGCAGAAAATATTGATATGTATGTTGAGAGTAATCGGATTCCACGGCGAATCAGAAGCCGATCATAAGTCTCCGCTCGCCACGCGCTTTGGAGTGATCGGCTGACCGAAGGAAATCGATCTTTGCTCGATCTCCTGCGAGTGCGATTTGCCTCGCGTTTATTTGCCGTAAATCGAGACATGAACGTGTCGGCCAACGCCGCATGAAGCTTCCACTTCTTCCGGCTTCTCGACGCCATGCGTCATCGCGCAATTTCCGGACTCGCGGAAGAACATCGTGAGCGAATCGGCGGAAGTGGCTGTCAAATTAACAGGGGACGGCGTATGATATCATGTAGATTACGCGAAAACATTTTTTATACCGTTAACGAGAGAGAGAGAGAGAGAGAGAGAGAACGGGCGTGGGAAGGGTCGGTGCTCCGCGTAGTGCAACGAAAGACTGCTTTTTAAACGGAGGAAGCATTTAATCGCGCGACGACGGAGAGCGAGAGAGTGCAAGTGGAGAATACGAGTGAGTGAGCGAATGAACGAGAGAGAGAGAGAGAGAGAGAGAGGAAGAGAGTGATCTTTGGCGAACAGACCGTACTTTCCGGCGGTTAATTGCGATTGGCGGGAATTTGGATAATGTTACGATAACGATATTACATTAATTACCATTAAAAAAAAACACACACACACACATATATATACATGTACACGCATATACATATATACATACGTAACTCTAAACCCGAACTAATTTTATACGGAAATCTCTCATTTCCCATTCGCCATCTCCATTTTCCTTTGCCCGATGTCTCCGACGTCGCAATCCCAGTCGCAACAGCGTTCAGTTCCTCTCTTCCTTTTCCCGCCCGCCCGCCCGCCCGCCCGTCCCTCCCGCCCTTTTTTCCGTTTCCCTACCTCCTGTTTTTTTGTTTTTGCCCTTCCTGTTGCAATTCCCCTGCATTGTCTCCCAAAGATGACGATTGCGCGATTATACGATTTTTTACAACATCAGGGGTAATCGTCACCGCTGCGACTTATCTCCGACTGTATATTATTATTATTATTATTATTATTATTATTACTACTACTACTACTACTACTACTACTACTACTATTACTACTACTACTATTATTATTATTACTGCTGCGATTATTCATTACTTGTACTCTTATTCCATGAACGTCACGATCGTTACACGCGATGTACCATGATTACGACGATTATTATTTTTATTATTATTGCTATCCAATACTATCGCTAAGGTCAAATATACGGACATTCGTAATTTCAGATGCGTTCACTTCATTCTGTGCCCCACACGAGCATCCAACGGGAGCACTCGACGAGGTCGAGGAACGGCTGCGATTATCCCGGGCAAGTTCCGCGATGGAAACGGTCTATCGTTAATTCTCACCCCCGCGAGTCAACACGCCGAATGCTAAGGTCGTGCTCGAGCGAGCACGAGCACGATGCTTATCGCGTCCGCTTTGCGAGTTTATCGCGTCGACGCGGAGAATTGGCGCGTTTCCCGGACGTCGAATTTTCGGCGCGCTCCCGAGCGCCAAGCGGATCGGGCTTAATCGTTTGCCGATTTCCGTTCGCTCGTTCCCCGAGCCCCAAAGTTGCCGAAACCGTTGGATACACTTGATACACTGGCCGATCTACGGAGATACGTACATTTTTCAGGGCACCGCGGCGGCTCGGGCTTCGCCCAGACCGGATATTGAAGAGAGACAAAAATCTCCCGCCAACGTCCCGTAGCGATCGTAGTTTCCGCTTGGACCGCCCGGCGCCGACTTCCACGACGCAGCACGCCGCGCTATTAACCCCGTAATACCTAAAAGCCGATATATCGGTTTTTGTTGGCGAGTTAAGTGCACTCGACGGTCGATACGTCGAGCGTGCGCCGGCTTGTACCGCACCGCTCTACTATCCGCTAACGAAATTATTAGACTTTAATACTTTAAACCCCCGTACCGCCCTCGCCAACTCTCTACCCCGCTCCCCCATCCCCCTCCCCCTCCTACTCCTCCTCCTCCTCCTCCTCTCCTGCACCCCAGCGCAGCCGGAAGGCGCAAACGGAAGCAAGAAACCGGCGCGCGCGGGTCTCGGATCGCGCGGCGATCGCGCGACCGGCTTCCGCGATACAAGCTCGATAGCTCGATATATCGTCAGGTCGGATGTGCACGGTGCACGGGGCTGCGCGGCTGTATTAATGATGGCTAATAATTAGCAGCGCCGCGCCGCTCAAAGGCCACCGCCGGCGCGCTCCCCCGGCGCGCGAGAATCCGAAAGTTTCGTTTGCGCGCGTAATGACGCGGGCGGACGTGTATACACCGGAGGATATATGTTCATCCGGCGGAAGTTACGGCGTTAAACACATTAAAAGTATTCCGCCGGAATGGATCGGCGGAAAGTTCCGTCCACCTGGATTTAATCCGCCCGCCGCTTTATTCCGCCGCCAGTTCCGACGACAGCTTTCAGCCGCCGAGTAATCCTCGGGCAACGCGAATTCCTTCTCGGATCGCTTTCTCCGATTTTTGCCCGCTACAGCGGGAGGGAGTTGGAGGGGTCAGAAGGGGATTTTTTGTCGAAGCCAAGTAGAGCCAGCTTGTCGAATCGCTTGTTGCCTAGGGGATCCTCGCGACGCGCTCGTGACGCCTCATTGGCGCAGGTGCGATCGCACGTGCGTGCACGCGGGTGTGCAATGTACGCGTGTGTGCAGTGGACGCAGAATACGATTGCACGATTCAGGCAATCGATCAGCGCGCGCGGCAGTCGATTGGGACGAGTCCTTTGGGCGAATCTTCGCTCTAAGGGCGAACAGCCAGTGAAGGGGTTGTCTCCCTCTTTCTTTTCCTCTTCAGCTTCCTTTTGCTCGCTGCAGCAACGGGAAACTTATGTTTTCCGAGTTAATTGTATGCGAGCCGACACGGGGCGGCGGAGGAAGGTGGGGAAACGAATCGAGCGCGTCAGTCTTTCTTCTCTTTCTGCCGTTTCTTCCTCCCTCGTCCCGACCCTCGTCCCGGCTCGGATGCGATTCGCTTCCCATTACCGTGGAACGTTTGAACGTAAGTTGATTGCTCGTACTACGGACTTTTGTATTCTCTAAACTCGGAAGCATTATCGTTAACGAGCAAACGATAGTCGCTACGCGAGCGCGGCCGATACGAACGGACGGTACTTCCGGAAATTCTTGCGCAACTAAACAGCTCCTAATGAGCTTGGCGAGTAATACTCGAGAATCGAGCACTGGATCGGAAACTAAACTCGCAGCGGGATTAATCCAATTCGCCGATTCGTCTATTTATTATCAGTCGCCGCGATAGCGAAACATCGCCGATTCTCCTCCCGCTCGCGCTTCTTCCTCGTCGGGGAAACTCGCTCGCGCTTATCGCAAGCGAATCCTCACGAGTAAACGTACCGCCGGAGAACAGGTTGACGTGCGACTTGCTCGCTTCTTTCCCCGCGGCTTTTCCGGAATGTCGCCGCCCTGGAATTCGTCCCTTCGGGGAGCGAGAACGCGAGATCGCGTTCTTGCGCGATGTTCCGCGGGAAATCACAGCCGCGCGCGCGACTCGAGAAGAAGAAATACGGGCGCGCGGGCCGTAGACGGATGACCTTGTGACCCGCTGAGTGTCCCGCTGCGGCGGGGCACTCGCGTCTGAATTTACATCTGTCCCGACGACAGGCTCCTCCCGCATTTTTTTCCTCCTGCTTTCGCCGCTTCCTCGCCGCTTCCTCGGCGCTTCCCGTCGATAACAGCTTCACGTGGATCGTGGACCACGATCCGCGATAAACGACCGGATCCTCCTCCGCGAGATCCGCCTCCTCGCGAGAAACTGTCCGCGACAGCGTCCGGAAAGTTATTTCCGCGCGGGCCGCAGCTGGCGTTCGAAATTCCCGGATTTACAAATTCATTCTCATTTCGTGCGCGTGCATTATCTCAGCGCGTGCGTGCGCGCGTGCGTGTGTGCGTGCGTAAAACCATTTGATATTTAAGTTTCCACTAGCACTGCTGCGCTACTAGGCGATAACAACATCTGAAACGACAACTTGCCATTATCGCGCGCCGAAAGTAGATCGAACGCGCGCGGTACGATCGATCTCTCGCGGGGGCTTCCCCTTCTCAGGGATCAGGAAAGGTGTCGCCTGCCGGCGTTTACACGTGGTTCATTGTTGGTTGCACAACAATGAACTCTAACGAGGATAAGCCTACCACGGGCCTATGCGCGCCAGGAATTCGGTTACCTTTTCTTTCTTTTCTTCTTTTTTTTTCTTTTCTTTTCTTCTCTTTATCTTTATATAACGTACGCGTGTCGCTGATATCGTTTCGCAATCTTGCGCTCGCTCCTTTCTCGAGCGCGAGCGGATTCCTCTGGATCGATCATCGCACCATTGCGAATAATCGGCGAAATATCGATATTACGAGCCAACTGCGATCTGCGTTTCTCGACACTCGGTGTCGCGGATGTCTTCTACATCTGGATGGATCTCTACATCCTCTTTGCACGGGGCCCGAGTTCTTCCGAGATATCGTAAGAATCTCGCCAACGCGGAGGCTCCAGAAGTGAATCAATCGACGGTGTGGCTTTCTCTCTTGATAAAATCACTCGGGCTAGTTTCGGGATAGCATAAATAACGATGCATATGACGATGCATAATTTAAGTCCGGGGGCAGGTTTCGAGTTCCGGGGATGCAATGAGATCCGAAACGGGGCAACTCTGCTGCCGCAGAAAGAAAGTGAGTGGCGCTGAGAAATTTGACCGCTGCAAGGCCGCGTTTCCGCTGGGTACCTTGCCCGAGATTACACACGCACACGCACACGCGCATGCACATATACAATACGCGGGAAAGAACTACGTGTACACGCACGACGGTGGATAGTCGCGAAATGTGCAAGACGCTGCAAGAAGCGCGCGAAAAGTATGGGGCACAAAGCCGAGCACGAATATGCCAACGGCATAAATGAAACATATCAATAGTACGTATCGCACGGTATCGTACGTGCGCACGGCACACCGTATACCGTATTCTCCCGTGCAAACCGTAAAAAGATAATGCCGCCGCTCGACGGCTCGACTTTCCGTTGAAAAAATCATCGGCGGAGAGGGAGGAGCCCGGCGGAGGAAGAAGCGGTCGATCGAGATTATTTTCACGATCAAAGCCACATTCCCGCTCTCGGCGAGGTAGATCTCCTCGTTCGCTTCTCTCCGGACGATTAATCTTGGCGGAAAACATTTACGACCCCGGCGCTACGGCACGAAGCGGCTCGCGAAAAGCGCGGAAGGGTCTTAGATCACGACAGCTCCGAAGAATGTGGTCGGGACGCGGCGGTGGGGATCCGAGTTGGCAGGTGGACGGGGGGTTGGKGGGGRGGGGRGGGGAGGGGAGTTCGATCGAATCGCGAGACGGGAGAATAGAATGAAATTATTCCCGACGCGGATGATGCGCCGAGACGGGCGCACTCCGATTCGTAATCGTGTACGCATCTCGCGCTCGGTTCAAGAGTCAAGACCGGATCGAGAGACGCGCTCTGGTTCTCCGTGCATGCGTTCGGCCTGTTGTCGTCTCTCTCGCGCGCAACGGACACATCACGGAGACGCCGCGGCGGAATTTGCACGGACAATTGATGATTCGCCAAGTCGCGCTGGTGATCGGGACGGTGGGACGAGTGAGACGGCAGCGGGCGGCGTGGGGGAGCGCAAGCAACGACGGTGGCGGTGGCGGCGGCGGCGGCGGCGGCGGCGGCAGTGGCAAGGGTAGAAGCGGGAGGTCGGCGGTGGCGGCGGAACACGGTCCTGGTGGCGGGGAGGGAGAGGAGGAGACCGGAGAGAGGCGGCGTGCCACTCGTTCGCAGGATACTGCCGGCGTGTGTGCCGGCAGTGGCGAACGCGCCCGGACATCGATACAGCTCCGCCGCCGCCACTTTGCCCCTGATCCTCTCTCTGACCCTCCCCTGTCGGGCGCGCGCGACCCTCGTGCGAGCCTCGTGCACGGCGCCACACGCACGCACCACACTGGAGACGCGGGGCTTTCGTACACCCTGCCTGCGTACGCGCCGTCATCCCCCGTAGGAACGGAGCGTGGCCTGCCTGCCTGCCTGCCTGCCTGCCTGCCTTCCTCTCCCTACCCCGCTCCCCTCACCGCAATGTTACTCGCGGCCGACACTTATCGCCGCTCGCCCGGCTCGTCCGCTCGATTCGCCGTGCGGCTTGACGAGTTATCCCGGCGGAATAATCCGTCGTGCAGAATCGTCGCGCTTGATCGCGATCATTTTTCGCGCGCGCGGATGCTCCCCGAGCATGCGGATCAGCAGCCGTAATGCAGCAGCCCCAATGATAAACGATGCTTTCTTACTCGCTCGGCGTCGGAGCGAGGATTAACAAGAAATTATCCCGAGGAAACGACGAAACGCGCGCGTCTCCGCATCTGCATCGAACGCAGGCGTCTCTCTCTCTCTCTCTCTCTCTCTCTCTCTCTCTCTCTCTCTCTCTCCCTCTCTCTCTCTCTCTTCGTCGTCGTTTCTCGGGTTACATTTCTCGACCGATTTATACCACGATAACTCTCTTTAGCATCTCTCTCCTCGTCGCGCGGGCAAAGCATGTGCTTCATGTTGCAAATTGGCCCGATGTTGGATTAGCTTGATCCATCAGCTGCGCGATCTTTTTATCAGCGAGCCGAGTTCTTTTGCGTTTCCACTTACGGCACACGTTTCCGTGTTACTCGGCGCAGCTGAGCGATTCCCTTTCTCCCTCCCTCTCTCCCTCCCTCCCCCGTCTTTCTGCCGCCTACCGCTTCCGTCTGTTCGCGTTACTTGCAGTTAGCCTTCGAGCACCGACGCGCCCGGCTAACGAGCGACGGGGAATTATCGGGAGCGCGAATTGTTGGGGGCAATTAGCATCCTAATCGCATCTCGATCCTCGAGATTACAATTCAACATTCGTCGAACGCGATAACGCGTTTCTTCTCGGGCCGGTTCTCCTTTTTCCGCCTCGCGGTCATATGAAAATCAGCGTCGGACGGGCGCTTATCCCGAATCTCACCCCCGTAAACCTCCCCTCCCCCCCTCCCAACCCTCCGCACGGAATTACACACGCATCGCCGCGTCTCGCGACCGAGGAACGCACGCGCTCGTTTGCGTATCATTAGCCCCGAATGCAAAATGCAGCGCGGTAGTCACCCGTCGAGCAGTGAGCCGCGAGGGTCGCTCTGAAGAGTCTTAAAGGCAAATTAATTAAGTAGCGCAAACGTTATTAAAACTGGTCAATATTGACGATTTTTATACGCGGGTCCGAACCCGCGGTCGCTGTTTATGGGAACGACCGGGGCAGCGGAACCGGGGTGCGGTCTTCACGTTCGGACGAGCTAATTAAATAGCGCGAGATAACATCTGATTGAATTAACATACAGATGACTCGGCCTTTACGGCGTGCTGTCGGGGAAGATTTACTTTACGCAAAGAAAGAAAAAGTATGCATGTATATGTATACGCGCGCGCGCGTCTATGTGTATGTGTGTGTATACATATATACGTGTGTGTGTGTGTGTGTGTATGTATGTATGTATGTATATGATAATGGGATATTCTCGCATGAGAAATTCTGTTTTGGAAACGATTGAATCTGAAAATTAATTTCAACTTTTGTTCATTTAAGCTTACATTATTTACGCGCGCGTACACACACGAGGCCCCCGCTTTATCACTGAATGTTTTCCAACTATCACCATCGGGGATTATAAGGTGCGATATTCTATTTACGAGCAGAAACCTAGACTCCCCATGATTCCCCCCCTCCCCCTCCCCCTCTCCCCCCTTGATATTTTATAAATTACTTATTCGGCAAGTTTAATTATTTTTCCCTTGCTTAATAACTGGGTCATTGAATTTTTTATTTATACTCCGCCGCCGTTGAGATACGTTGGACAATTTACATGGCGACGTAATTAAAAGTTACCCAAGCTTAAAAATGACAAAAGGCGCTATTAAACTCGGCGCAGCAAACGCAGCGCCCTTTGTGCAAAATGCGCGAGATCGGGCGCCATTGCGATCGAAATCTCTCCTTCCGTTTCGCTCAATCTCCCGTTAATAAGCTCTATTCTTGTTCTTTATCTTTCTGCCATTCTGACAAAAGAGGCTCCGGGACAGTCTCCGTTCCACTTTTGCCCGCTCGGCAGCGAGATTCGCGACTGCACGCGGATGCATGCGAATTTCTTAGGCTAACCTAACCTCAACGAGATTCCGCCATAATCGAACATCAGAGACCGACTCGCGTTTCCGCAACGTTAATTAACGGTATTCCGAGTTAAGGGAAAGCGAACCGGTGCACGGGTGAAACAATACCCGCGCCCCTGGATGAGAGTTCAAGCGTATCGATGAATATTTTACAAATTTCGATGGAGATACGAAAGCTCAAAGAGGATAAAGGCGCTTCGTTGATTTGCCGAGGCAACCAGGCGCAAACACCTCGCAAAAACGTGGCTCGCGCTCTCTCCGCACGAACCACACGAATGGACCGTAATTTTCTACTCTTATTTCTGTTCGCGGACCTGTTAGACGTTTGAACATTCGTTAACGAGTGCCGTGTCGTTTGAGCGAACGATCGCACGGCGGAAAAACACGATTAACGTTGAACTTGCTCCCCGAGCAGGGTTTTTACACCGGTGTAATGTTTGCGTTCGCTCGATAAATCTCTCCGTCTCCGTCTCTCTCTCTCTCTCTCTCTCTCTCTCTCTCTCTCTCTCTCTCTCTCTCTCTCTCTCTGTGTCTCTTTGTTCTTTGACGACCAATGAGCGATTGGAGATCGAGGTCCGAGCGTGGCACGTGACCGTGAACTTACGCACTGGATAGTAAAGGCATTCGGTCACGTAACACAGTAACGGATGGCGAGCGGACGCGGGGAAGAATCGAAAAAGCGGGTAGATGATGAGAGGGGGATTCCCCCTTCCGTTTGGATGAGCTATGCGCGATGCGCTTTCGCGCGGCCGCGGCGTATCCTGCAACGCACAGTTGAGGCGCAAAGTAGCAGCAAAGTTTGCGGAGATTCACCGCAGAAAGGGTTAACCCCCGCGCACTAATCTATCGATCCGGCGAGGAGCGGGAGGGGACGAGTCGCATCGCGAATCAGGTTTATTCTGGCAAGAGTAACGCGCGGCTTCGAGTTCCAGCGCACTAACGGCGCAATAACAATTTTATCGTACCCTAAAGGCGCGCTGCATGTCTCGCCGAAGATTGGGAGACGACACGCGAGAGAGAGAGAGAGAGAGAGAGAGAGAGAGAGAGAGAGAGAGAGAGAGAGAGAGAGAGAGAGAGAGAGAGAGAGAGAGAGAGAGAGAGAGAGAGAGAGAGAGAGAGAGAGAGAGAGAGAGAGAGAGAAAGAAACGAATGCGGGATGGAGATTCGCTCCCCGTTCGTATTTTCGCGCCGGATGAATGTCGAACCACCCGACAGGCAGCCGTGCGTTCGATCTTACTTGCTTGCGCATCGTAATTATCGCAGCGAATCGCGCATAAATCCTCTCGAGTCGCACTCTGCTGTTCGCGAGCACATACATATATGTGTATATATATATATATGATGCTACCGAGAACGCATTATACGACGGAGTGAACTTTGTTTGATTTACCGCAGGAGCGGCTTTTATCGCGTTCATCACGTGACGTGTGTTGTTCGTATCGATTATCGATTGTGGGAGCAGCGTCGATCCTGTTTTAAATTCCGATCGCGCGGCGATTTATTTCTCTCTCCAACGGTGAAGAGAGAAAGGAGATAGCTCGTATGCAAGAATTTATTGTAATATTCTATTTGCGCGGAGGCGTGAAATATGCGGGATAAACGTGTGCCCGCGTACGTGCACGCAATCGAAACCGATACGCGGAATGATAGGACGAAAATTACGAAGCGTCAAGTAATTATCGTTAATCCAATCGAGTGCAGGTACAATGAACATAGCCGCGAAGCGCCGTCTCTCGATGCCGCGCGACGTTCGAGCGCGACAGTTTCGTGGCGCGTTTTTCAACGCGCGGTGGCCAAGGAACAGATCGCGTCGAACTCGCCCGAAAAGTGTTTACTTGTTAACGTGATGCGTGCGAGAACTTGAGCGAAGAACGAATCGAAGCTGATCATACTCGAGGAGCAGATTCGAGATGAGGACAGATTAGAGGATCATGGGACGGCGCGGGGAGGGGAGGGCGGATGGGAGGGGGAACCCGCTCGGGCGCGACGTTGCGTTTGTTGTTGCTTACTCATTGAATTCTGGATCGCGAATCGCGGACCCGAAGTCGACGGAAACACTCCAGTGGAGTGCCGGAACTTTCGCCGTGTATTGTTCGTGGACGAATAAGCCCGTTTGCACCCGCTGACGCGATCCGTCGCGAAATGCCGCCGATGGCGGCCAGCGGATAATTACACTTGCACTTTTGTCTCGATCGCCCGAATACCGGCACTTTGCGCTCTTCCTGAACTTTCCCTGCGTAGCGGGAAAGCGGGGACGCCTTCTCGATACTCTGCGCGCATGGAATCCGATGCGCGATGACGTCACATGACGCGTGCGACTGAATCGGCACCTTCTCGCGCCTTCAACGAATCGTTAATCGTAAAAATATCCAAGCGAGCTTTGCCCGCTTGAAAGAAAGAGAGAGCGAGAGAGAGAGAGAGAGAGAGAGAGAGAGAGAGAGAGAGAGTATTTCAGCAATGCCGGTGCAATGTTCCGCGAGAGAGTCTTATCGAATACCGCGAATCGCGGCGCGAGGGAGAACGCCAAGAGAGGTTAGCCACTTTCGAGCGAAATAACGATTACGTCACGCCTGAAAGCAATCGCATTCTCCATTTGTCGATATTCACTCGGGCCGACGGGCTTTAATTGTTACGCGACGCGTAACGGGAAGAAAATCATAAAGCCCGGCGATTGATCCCTGCCGCTGTTAATCGATCGATTTCGTTTCGATACGATCTCCGCTAAAGCTAAATTACTTCTTGGAAATGGCGAATATTTTCGGCCCCGCCGCTATGCGCGGCGACCGCGATTCGCGCACGGCATGGCCGCGCGGATGATAAATTAAGCGTTCGTCGTTTTTTAATACAATTAGCCGCGATTAATTAATTATACGACTCGACTGTTCAACGTTCGCGCGCATAATTGAGGCGACGACCCTTAATTACAATTATCCGCCGCGCGAATACCATTCATGATCCATTAGGATAATTCCTTCTCGCCCTTTTTTCCCCCCCCCCCCCCCCCTCCCCCCCCCCCGCCCCGCTTTGCCTTGATGCGCGTGATCCGGGCATCAACAGGGATCTCACAAAATACCTCCCGCCCGTATCATCTCGCCCGCTCGCCGCTCTTTCTTTCCTCCCCATCAGAAATTCCTCGGGGTAGCGCTGTTTATTGTCCTTCGCGATTTTGTCCGAAGCGAAGCACCGAAACAGCACCGTTAACGTTTCGTAATGGCTCGTGCCACTATTATCGACTCGGTTTGAATGGTTAGCCAGAACGAACTTAATAACAGCCTCKKTGTGTAMCYCCCYCCCCCCYCCCCCYCCYCCCGCCTGTCCGCCGTTGTCGCTTGCAATCGGGGTTTATCGGGGTATCGCGAGACACGATACCCCGATGATTCCGCGTTCGGAAGAGCGGATTCGGATGGATTTTAATTAGAGCGAGCGCGAGAGACAGATCGGAATCGCGATACAGGCGCTAATGGATGGAACGCCGCTCGGCGATGACGACGCGGATGTCGATGACGTTTACGGGCCCGGGCTAGGGGGCAGGGGGATACCACCGTCACGGCCGGTATTATTTTAGCCGCTTCCCTCGCGGACCGATCGGGAGTGTTGCTGATGGACGTATCTGGAGCACGAGCGCGCCGGAAAATTCTTGAGATATTTACTCGTCGCCCGGACGAACTCGCGCATGAACTCCCCCGTGATGATGGATTAATGCCCCTCTCGCATGCCCCTCCCCCGCCTCGGTCGCCTCGATCGCGATCGCGAAGAATCAATAGCCGCAGCGGAAAGTCCGTCGCGATCGCTGCGACGGTCGCTGCGTGTGGAAACACGGACGAACTCGCTCTCTCTCTCTCTCTCTCTCTCTCTCTCTCTCTCTCTCTCTCTCTCGCGTGGGTTTAATTATCCGGCAGAGTTTTATTTTAGCGCGTCTCTCTCGGATTTCGGACGCGGCGCGGCCCGAAGACTCGCCCCGTTTTAGATTCGCCGAGCGGCGTCGCTTAAACGGCCGCGGAGGGGATTTTCGTTTTTCTTGGGCGTATCTCGTTCCCTAGGCTCTTTCCTCCTTCTCGGCTGTGATTGGAATTTTCAAGTGGGTACCCCCGCGATTGACGAGAATGCCGGCGACGGCGTCGCGCGCCGGCCGAGCTCGGCGCGAACTCGGCGACGGCGAGGGCGGGATCTTCGAAATTAATGAAACTGAAATTCGCTGAGAGTTTCCTTTCAACGGAAATCACGGAAATGCCTATCGATCCCCGGGAAGACTCCGCTCTTTCGCTCGGGGGAGATACCGGCGGGCGGCGGGGAGGGGGAGGGGGCGGTCGGCGGGTACAAGACGGGAGGGGGGGGGGGGGGGGGGGGGAGGAGAACGGTGGCGGTGGTAACTACTTGTCGCGGAAATCGATTTTCGCCGTTGCAGCGGCATTACCCACCGGAATTCCTAATCTAATATTATTCGACGTCACCATTCGCGCGCGATTGTTACTTAACAACGACGACGTCCCGGGGGAGTCCCCGCGAGCGAGCGGGCGGGCGAACGCCATAAATCGTCGCCTCGCATTTGTTTTTCCTCTTTTTTTCCTCTCCCCCCCCCCCCCCCCCCAGCATTCCAGTTGTTCCCGCGGCGATCGATACCGCGTCGACATTGCAAAGACAACAGCCTCCCCCCTCCCCCTGCCCCTCCCCACGCACCCTCCTGGAACCCGAGAGATCGATGGATCGAGGAATCGAGTTTATGCGCGGAGGCGCGGATACGCTATTCTTGCAAAGCTGAGAAACGTTCCTTGAAAAAAAAAAGGAAAAAAGAAAAAGAGAAAAAGAAGAGGACTCCGCATCGAGAGCACCGCATCGGCTTTCGATACGCTCCAATCTTGCGATACACACGCTCGGGATATACTCGGAATTGTTCGGAATTGGTCAGCAAGAAAATGCCGAATCTGCCGGCGCACTAGCTAGTCATTATTGCCTGCCGCCAGGTAATATCAGTTTTGTGGACGGTGTCGGGTATTTCGGCGCTATTGCGTCCCGCCGTGGCAGAAGGGAGGATATTAGGCGACCGCTTTTTGCCAGCCCGGAATGTTAATACGCCGACGTTGAAACGTCGAGGTTGTTTTCGCGTATTCGCTTAATCCTGGCAAATACGCATCGTGCGCTCGCGCCGTAAGAAGTATTTACCGAGAGCTCCCTTCCTCCATCTCTCTCCCTCGCACGCACGCGCTCTCCCGCGCTGTCTTCCGATGGAAAGACACACGCGCGCACGCGAAGACGAGCGTCCGCGCGAGTTCGAACGACGCGCGAGTTGGCGCTAAGGAGGACTCCGTGATTCGCTTTTCACGCGATCGTTCCGTAGCGCGAGCGCGCGTGCGCGCACGCGCGTGCCCTCCGCCGGGATATTTCGGGTCAGAGCGCGTCAGGCGCTCATTAACACGCCGTTTTATGTCACAGAATGACGCGGTGCATTATTTCGTGCCGGCGAATAGACGGAACGTGCTTCCGCATTCTATTCCCTCCCTTTCTCGTACATTTCTCCCTTCGCCATCCCCCTCCTGTCTCTCTCCCTCTCCCTCTCYCTCTCTCTCTCTCTCTCTCTCTCTCCCCGTCGTGTCGTTTTTTATATCGCGCGCCATACCCGCCGTTCTTTTTATCGTCGGTTATACCATATCTCATCCTTATCGAGAACGACAGATTGCGCGGCGCGTTACATCATCGAGTTATTGCGCTCTCACATAGGTAATACGTCTCTCGGTGCGATGAAATTCCGAAAGTTTTTGCGCCCGTGACGTTTGTTCAAAAGCCCCGCTTTTAACGCGGTTTGTACTTTATCATTTAATTTCGCTCGTTGAGATTATTTCGCCGCGAGCGCCCCGGCCGTCCGGTACGTTTCATCCTGCCCGCCGCGGAACATCAGAAAAATGTTTCCTTTATCCGCGCTGTAACGTATCTTAGCCGGGGAAAGAGTTTACGCAGCAATGTAACAGCGCGCACATTCGACGGTAATCCCATTTCTAAACAGAGAATTAAAGAGGCGAGTCTCTCCTCCGGCGCGCGCGCGCGCGCGCTGCTCCCCTTTCGATTCCTCGAGCCGAGCTTCGTCTTCCGCGCCAAGCAAATCCTATCGCGAGGGGGATCCGCCCCGACCCCTCACCCCGCACGTCGCCTAATCGATGCTTCCCCGCGACGCGAACGCTTTGATTATTACGCGCCACGGCGCGAGCGACAAGGATCGAAACTTATCGCGGAAGGGCGCGACCTCTGGCGGCGATCTGCCGCGAAGCACGCGCGTCCTTCCGCGGAAGGAAAGCGGAAGCGTGAATCATGATCCGGTCAAGCACGCGCCGCTTCTTCCGCCCGAGAGCATTTCCGTCGCGTTACCGAGTTATCGTCGGCGATATTTCGCGAGCGGAAGCTTCTCGCGAGTCTCGCCGGCATTTCCTCTTATTCATCGGGGCGGCCGAGTCTCCCGCTGCTGCTTGAAAAACACCAGCGTGCATCCGCGGTTCGCGCACGGGGTCGAATCTGATCTCGACAATCACGAGTCATCGATTCGACGATTCGAATGCTGCTAGATTCTCTTTTCTCTCCCGCTCCTTCCATGTCCACCGCCCATCCGTGTCCTTCGTTTGACCTCTCGTTGCCTCACGAGCGGGCGAACGAGACTCCGACTCGATTCGGCGATTTCTTACGTCCTCGCGGCGACTTTTGCGCGCCTGGAACCCTTCCTCTCGATAACGACTCGTCGCCGCTTTGATAAAAGTATAATTTATCACGACCGGGAAATATTGCTGCCGCTCAGTCACTCGATTGTCTTATCGGGAATCCTTTCCGCCATCGATCGCTGGCCGGCGGGTCCGCGAGCGATTATCGCGTTTTTCGTAGCCGGTTATAATCCGCCCCTCGGCTGTTTTGTCGGGGCGGTCGGGGATGGTGTATTTTTCCGGTTCTTCGGTTCAATAACGGCTCGAGGAGGATTTACGTTATGTAACGTCGACCTATACGTCCGCGCGCGTATACGTGCAGCTAAAATAATCCGTCAAAGTTCTTATCGTTAATTGTGTTGGGGTTAACTTTATTAGCCTACATCTCGCGCGAAAACGGAACCGCGCGATGTTAACTATTAATCGTGCATATTACTGCTCGCGTATTACGTGGCTCGGCCACGGTATTTTTGCGAACCCGTCGCTTGTCATCGTCAAGCATACCGAATAAGAATTCACATCCCGGCGAGTTATGCCCTGCTACATTTGCAGCGATCTGTTGCGCCGCGAGCGATTTATTGCCGAACTAATCCGTGCGGCATCGAACTTGCGCTCTTGCGGCCGACAAGAAGGCGCGCTTGCCGATTCGAATACCGCGGACTCTTTCATTCGCTCCGTTTCGGCAGGAGATCGGGTTATCGCCGCTAATGGAAAACCATGCTGGCTCGCGATTATTAATTTAACGCTAACGATCCTCAGCAATCGATCCGGGATAAGCGGCCTCCAAACGCACACATAAAGAGAGAGAGAGAGAGAGAGAGAGAGAAACAGAAAGCGAATGGCGCGGGGTTAAGTAATAGCGGGCGTGCGGTATCGATCGATCGATATCAGCGCATTCCGCGAGCGGTACGTGTGGAACTTGCGGTTTAGCTGTTTGCCAGGCGACGCCTCTCGCCTTCGTTCCTTATGTAAATTACATTGTTTCCGCAGCGATTCGCAAGTTCTCTTTGGCATCTCTCTCTCTCTCTCTCTCTCTCTCTAGCTCTCTCTAGTTCGGGTTCGCTCGTCTCCGTCGCTGGTTGTGCGGCAAAAGGCAATGATGAGCGAGATTAAGACTAATGTTGGCGAATAGCAGTTGCATCGTACGCTTATACACGCTCCAGGTATTAACGCGATGGTTCGCGCGGGCGGAATAGTTGGATAATAATGAAGAATAATGAAGAAAGTCTCCCGTTGTGCAACAACGCGGGAGACAAAGCGTCGAATGATTCGTGATCGCGGCTGAACGCGCTCCGATACTCCTCGAGTCTGATCGCGTTATCGTTCGGCCGCTGCGACTGCAGCGACACCTGGATCGCTCACGTCTGGTCGATGCACTCCCACTTCTGCGGAGCTGCATTCGCGAACTTTTTTCGTTACGCGACATCCCGCTCCCTGCCGGACGACAAGTCGTGGAAGAGCAAATTTGCAAGTTTTGCATTTCCGCGCATCTCAGCGGTATCAGAATAACTTTTAAAGCGACCGCTGACTTAATGAGGTTACGCCGCTGAGAGATATCGCCGTTTATTCCTGCCGGTTAACGAGTAATCCGGACGAATTAGTCACCGCGCGATTAGTCCAGCACGTCGTCTTCATCGCGCATGCTTCTTCGACGCTTGTCGTTCTTCTTCGACTTCCGAGCGGGAAGAATACATAACGAACGTTCGTTTCTAGATGCGCGTCTAAAAAAGATATCATCTCTGAAACGCTTGAATGATACAATCATCATTGATTTGTCCAGATTCCGGAGCACCTAGCTTTTGTAAAATCGATCTGATAAATCGTGTCGATTCTGAATAGACAAATTTTCATCTAAATTATCAATTACGGCATCCTTTCTTCCGTTTCGATAGTATTTATATCTGGAACGTCCTCATATCGCTAAAATTATGGATATATTCGTAAACAGAATTATTTATTGTTTCAACATTAATCCCAAATTGAAATTAATATAAATTCGCGATCGATAATAACATCATAACGCGATTTTATCATCAACAACTAAACGTACGAATCGTACCGAAAACCTTTTACATCCTGAAGAACAATTTCATCTTATTACAGATTAACGTTGGAGACCCATTGATCTCGATCTTATAATCGATCTTACTCTCCAACACTTTTAAACAATTTCCCGCGTTGCGCGAATTAAGACGGCGGGAAAGTCCCGTTTCTAAACGGCGGGAACAAACGGCCAGAGCGAAGCGGAGGCGGGTCGAAACGCGCGCGGTTCATCGCCGTGAAATTAACGGCGATGATCTCAACCTCCGGGACCCGCCCCCTGCGTGTAACGGCGGCCTGCTCACGCATCGATCCATCGATAGATACCTCGCCGCGCGTATGTAGCGACGACTGCTAGTAGTAGCCCGGTTACGTACGGGGAATTACGTACGTGCCTGTGGCTTAGCTACTTACGCCCTCGCCTCGATTCCTCATGCAAATTGCGTCGTTTCCGGTTGACGGGTCACAGCCGGAACGTTGCGGAAACGGAACGCTGCGTTCTCCGTGTATCGCTAACGCGCATCGAACCGATGCCCCATCCTTTCGTTCTTCCGTCTCTTCTCCCTCCCCTCCCTCCCTCCCCCCTCCCTCCCTCGCCGCCTCACTCCATCGCCGTCCTAACCTCGCCGGGGCAACGCCGCCACCGCCGTCACCGCCTGCTGCACCGTTCGCCCATCTCCCTCCCTCCCTCAGGCCTCGGTCCGTGGGACACGCGTTCGCGGTACTCGCGGACTCGCGAATTCCGCGCGACGAACCTTCGCGCAAGCCTTCACACGGATGACGTTTCTTCCCAATAAGAGCGAAAGTGGCGGAGGGGTGGGGGAGGCTGGTCCCCGTTTATCACACCTTGGGGAACAACGGGGATATTCAAGGCATTCGTGATAAATGGGGATGCGCCGTGTGCACTTCCTCCCTTTTGCTTTTCTTCTTTTTTCTCCCCCCTCCTTCCTTTCAATGCTCGGCGGACCAAAGCATTGCGTTTGTCGAGCGTGGATTATTAAGCGTCTAACGCTGGTGCTTTATATATATATAGAAAAAAGCGACGGGTTATTAAATCGCGTCGCGTTATCTGCGCGTCCGTAGCGAGCGCGGTGCGAGGAGAACCTAATTCCCTGGCCCTGTTCTCTCCGCGTGTTACGCGATTGAATCTGCAGTTTTAATCAACGCGCACTCGAATCGGGCATTAAATTCTGATGGGCGATTGCCCGTTAAAAATGCATGTCTTAATTCCCTGATTAATTTACAATTTAGACTACTTATTAAATCGTGACGATTAATCTGCGAATCGCGGAATTGAAAATGCAATATCCCGGTTTACCTTGCGCGACAAAACGGAAATGCGCGCCGTGTAATTATACATATATCGCGAATTAAATGTACGTATTAATTAATTAAACGAGAGCGAATTAATACATCGCCGCGCGGCAAGTGAAACGAAATTCCGAAATTATTTCGCACGCACGTCTCCTCCTGCCGAAACAAACAACGATCGCGCGACGACCGCGCTCCCTCTCCACCCCTCCCCGCTGCCCCCTCCTCCTCCTCCCGCTCGCTCCTCGCCGGCCGTATCCCTCCGTGATGCGCTCGACGTAACGCGAATAAATTAACGGCATGACGGCACGCCGACGAAGCATCTTCTCGCCGAAGCATCGGTTTATCGGGTCAGCCGCGCGAATCGGAGCGATTCTAATTCAACGGAAAGAATTCAAATGGAATTCTCCCTCCCGCTGTAGCCACCGGCGCGTCGCAGACGCGCGACGCTCCGCGGCAACGTCGCGGGAGCGCATCTTGCGCGTCTATATCGCGGAAAATATCAACGGCCGCGAATACGCGTCTTATCGTAGCCGCACGCCTGCGGAATTGTCTGCCTGCCTGGGTCCCGCCGATATCTGCTCGACTATTGTGTCGGCGTAGGCGCATACGCGTCAACCGGCGTTGAGTGACGCGCGCCTTGATTTATATTCGCCGAAACTGTGCCGCGCGCATGCGCGAGCGAGATCCCTATCGGCGCCGGATGAATGCGGCGTTTGAAATTGGAACGCGCGCCGCGAGAGATAGATTTATTCTATATTCGCTCCCCCTCCCCCTCCTCCCTCCCTCCTCCCCCTCCGCCGGGAGGTATCTCGGTCGCTCCGCCCTCTCGTCGAATTTCTCGCGATTTGTCTCCGGCGTCGGCGTTGTCTCCCGACAACGCCGACGCCGACGATGACGGAATAAAATCGCACGGTCGATCTTACGCCGCGCGCGACCTCGTTGCTTCCCGCCCGCGGTCGGACGTATCAATGAAAAGTAATTCCGCTGGCAGACTCCCCACCCGTCCACCCACTCGCCTGCCCCCTCTCCCGGCCCGCAGCAATTTTACGCGATCCGGTCGCGTTGCGCTGCGTGTTGACCGTCCTCAAAGCGGCCTCTTCCGACGTCCACCGCGACGATCCGCCGGAGCGCAAATTTCGCCGCGTTTGTCCGCGTCTTCTCGAATCCGCTTCAGTCGCCTTGTTACGCTGTTTGCACGTTCCGGGAGGGGACGCACGGAACGGGCATACAGATGACCATCGATTCGATCAGCCATCGATTTGCAGCCGCCTTGCAGCCGAAGCTGAATTATTCCGCGCATTATTCCTCCCGCGCCGATACCTCGTCCGCACCTGCCGCGCGACGAGACGATATTTTAGATCGAATATCGTTGGCGCGGATCAAAGCGAGCGCGCGGCAGGTTTACCTTTTATCGATCAAACTTGTTCGTAATTCGCGGCAAACAAGTTCCCCCTCCGCGGACGTTCCGCTGATGATGCGGACGCGCCGCGACACGCGACGCGTTCTCATTCAGCTCGCATCGCGCGCGATGCGATAATTGAGCGTAAGGCGAGCCAAACGCGCGAGTCCGCCGCAATTGACCTGTAACTTAATAATTAGCTGCCTCATTGTCGCAACGCGACGTTATCTTTGGGGTAGCGTGTCTCCTTTGTCCGGATAATCTGTAGAGTAAACGGAAGGCGAAACGGAAACCGCGGATCCTCCCGGACCGCTCTCGTGTCCCACGATTGTTCCTTCATAATCCTCAATTGTGCCGAACGATAAATTCCACTCAAATCGTGCCCGCGTCATTAACGTACGCATGTCGGAGGAACATCCAGAGAATCCAGAAAGGATCAGAGGGCGAGTTTACAAGCGACTCGCCGATGCGAGTCTCGGTCTTCAAATTCTTCGCGCGGCGCAGCTTCGCCGAGATCTGCTCGGATTATTTAATTCCGCGGTCGCTTTTTTATCCCGATTTATCAATCGGCGGGATACCGATCGCGATAATCGCCGGACATGGCGTATTCGCGCTCACGATTATCAGACCGCGGTGAATTCGTGAATTCGTCGAGCTGTATTTCCATTGATTAAATCAATTTCGCTCGTTCGGAACCGTGATTAAAACGCGAATTCGACGGCGATGCTGCCGATGCCGCGTCTGTCCATTAATTAAATTAATTGGAATGATTAAATGTTTTTATTAAATATTTTTATTAAACGTCAGGCGATGACGTAACAGGACGCGCGGAATACGCTCGCGGTGCGCGTATTATACCGAAACCATCTCGCTGCATTACGCGGCTCCTGCAATGTTAACGAACGCTCCGTGACACGCGGCTACGCCGGTAAAACGATGCGTAAACTTTGCATTTTATTCTGCCTTCATGTTATCGCGTTACCCTGTTGTATCACTGTTTACGGACCATGATTGTCCGCGTGTGTATCTAATGCACACTTGCTACGTCCGCTCGCGCGGAGAAAGTGTAATGAATTCCCCGCTAAAGCGTTCCCGCGCTTTAGCGTTATTTCGTAAGGCGGCACCGTTTCATGCGCGGGATGATAATCGACAAAATTCCTGGTCGTCGAATTCGTTCGCTCCAAGCGATCCCGATTAAAACGATTTCGACCCGGACTCTGTTCACGCGCCTTCGATGATTCGCGCAACATTGTTTATATTTATTTACTTATTGCCGGTTCGAGAGAGTGCGTTCAGCAAAGATGAGCATGAGTAGAAAACAAAGTAATCTCCTCTAATCGTCAAACGACTGAACAGTTACAATATTTGGATACTCGCTCTAACTGAGTGACAAACGCGCGACCGTTGCTTCTGACTTGTCGCAAGAAGACACTGAAGACGCTGTCTTTCGTTGCTTGCCAACTGCCGAGCGATAGCGATCCTTTTCCGTTTCGGCAACCGTTGTTGAGAGCTAATCCCTTTGCTTTGCATATTCGATATGTGCTTGTTTACGTGGAGAAAAACTAAAGATAAAGACAAAATAAGTCAGACTCTTAACAGACTCGATGGCGATGATCGATGTTCATCTTGTTCATTCATCGGTGTTCTCGTTCCTTCCCGTCCCGCCGACAAGATCGAATCCGGCAAAAGGTAGCTCTTAAATCGCGCCCGGACGGATCGGATGCATCGTCTGCGCGAATCATTAAATCATTCACGCGTCACTTGCTTCGTCGAGTATTTCGGGAGGCACTGCGACGAGTATCGAATTATCTTCGATCCTGTTTTCTTCGCGGTTTTCCGACCATGCACGTCGATCAGCACTCATGTTCGATTAAATCCGATCGCTAATCACCGGATCTGATCCGGTCCCTGCGTAGACAGAGACAGCCGGCCGATGCTCAGTTTCTAGTTTCTTCTCAGCGCGCTCTCTCCGCAAATTTAAAGCACTCCTCGCGTTTCGCGTTTCGTGCAACATGGAAATAAATTGTCGGGCCTGTCAACGTGCAGTTTATCAGTAAAGTTCGCAAACTTCGCAGATATTACTGCTGAAGTTCGTGGAACGTTGCCAGTAATTAATCACCGTACGGGGCGCCGCGCCTCCCCTCCTCCGCCAGGGCGCTCGTTAAGTCAAAATATGTCTTTCGATCGCGATGCGTCCGACATAATCCATTTTTCGTCGCCTTATTACCCCTATCTCGGCCGTATCTCGGCCGTGCTACCACCGGAAGCGTCATCGGCGATGCAATGACGTGAAGAGGCATCAACGGAATCGCCGAATGGTGTTACATATGTGTATATGTAATACATCCAGACAGGATCCTGCAGGTTGGGAGAATGCGCTCTCGCCGCAGCGCGGCACGCGGCGCTTCGGGGTTGCTAATTCAACGAAAATAAATCGAGAGCCGTTAGAGGGCGCCTCGGGAGGACTTGGCACATCCCTCCCCGTTCTGCCTCCGCGAACAAGAATCACGACCCTAAATCGGATCATAAATAAAGGGCCGCCGTCAAGTGCCGCACACTCTTGGTCACGGCCGAGGGAGGCAGGCGGCGCCCCGACCCTCCTCTTCTCCACTCACCCTCCATGCCTGCGTCTTGATTCCCCATCCCGGTCCTTCTCCTCCTACGGTTTCGCCGCAGTTCCCGCAGCCTTCCGGATTCCGTTCCGACCTCCGCGTGCTTATCCTCCTCGCGGCGCTGCGATCTGGCACAGGCAACTTTATAACGGCCGCTCGCTTATTTAGCAGCCGGCTAATTACGATCCATCGCCTGCACCCGCGAAGGCTCTCGGATCTCGCCGGGGGCTTGCCGGGGGTGACAGCTTCCCGGCGACGAACGAGCGGCCCGGGATTACCCGCGTCTTCGATATCGGATTTGCGTCGATGTTTTTTGCGAGAGAACGGCAAGAGCGAGGAGTAGGAAGAGGAGGAGGAGGAGGATGAGAGGTAACGCAGCGCGGAGGGAGATTTTTTTAATCTACCTTCATCGACGCTCTCTCCCCCTCTCTCTCTCTCTCTCTCTCTCTGTATCTCTGAAAAAATAAATTCGGACCGCGCGTCTTCATTCTTCCTCTTCTTCTTCTGTTTCATCCTCTCTCTCTCTCTCTCTCTCTCTCTCTCTCTCTCTCTCTCTCTCTCTCTCTCTCTCTCTTTTTTTCTTCGCGAGAGAAATGACGACCCCGCGAAATCGAATTTAGGGATTATTTTCGCGAATTTTGTCTCGTTGACGCGCTTTATCGCTTCTTCGAAATACGCCGGCTCCTTTAATTAATCACCATAATGACGGCGATCTATTGTGCCGTCGTTGCCGGCTTACGAGGCGGCCGCTTTGTTCGCCATTATAATTAGTATTAATCTAGAGGAATCGATAGCCGCGACTACAATTAGAATCGCCGCGCGACGTTAATTACATCCCGGCGCGCACTCGGTCGTTATTAATCGTACACACGAAGAACAAGACGATAGCCGCGATGACGTTTTGTCCCATTGTTGTCACGATCCCGTATACGGCGGCGATCAGCCGTGGGCAATTCGCAGCCAATTAGTGAACGTCGAATAAAATCCCTGACAACTGCGCGCGCGCGCGCGCTGACTTTCGTCTTGCTCGAAAGCGAGCGAAGAGAACGAGAGTCGCTCTGGCCGGATGAGAGAGAAAAGACAAGAGAAATCCCATCGCCCTCGGTGACGACTCCTCTCTCCTTGCACCCTTCTCCTCCTTGAAGCTAGAAGGAGCAGGAAGGAGTCCTCGCCGCCGCCAGCGCGCAGCGTATGCGAGCATCGCGGGACCGTTCGCTGCTATCGCGCTTTTCGTTATCCCATTCGGCGGATAACGATCGGAACGCGGTTAATGAAAGGCGCGGCGAATGCGTTAGCCCCGACGTAATTCCGCTACGCGCGTTATTCGCCTCTCGTTATCGCGGCCGCGCGCGGAAAATGTGCTCGCGCCGTGCCGGGGCACCGCCCCGCGGAGGAAATTGTTTCCTTTGTTCGCTTCCTTTCTCACTCTTCTCTCTTCCTTTTCTCTCCCCCNCACTCTTCTCTCTTCCTTTTCTCTCCCCCTCGCCCCCCCCCGCCCCTCCCGCCCCTATTAAGCCCCATGCATATTAATCGCTTTCATTTGCTACTCCTTTCGTGGGCGCTTCTTGTTTTTCTTCTCCACTTTTTCTTCTTCTTCTTCTTCTTCTTTGCTTCGGCGCGCGACCCCTCGAGGGACGCATCCGTCCTCCCCGGATGGACAACGGCGAGGGAAAGTTGGCCGTAATTACGCGTCGGATAGCCCCGACGAGATCCGCCGGACTTCCGGCCAAAGCCGAAGCGAGGATCGCCTTCGCGCCTCGCCGCGTCAGTAGTAAAAGCGCGCACTGGGCGGACGCTGGTCGAAACGATCGCGCGAAGCGCGTATCGCCAAAGATATTTATTTCTGGCTTCGGGGATGTAGCGCTCGGATTTCCCCTTTCTCGCGAGATATCGCGCATCCACCGGATGCTCCCCGTTTTCGATTCTCCGCGTCCAGCGTTGGCGGCCAGCGACGATCTCGGCCGGCTGCACGCCCGAAATATTTTATTCCCTCTGTTAATCCCCGCCATTTCCACCTGGCAAACTCACCGTATTTCATTGCGGCGTCCGCTAATGAATGCCAAATTAAATCGGGGAACGTGCGCGCCGACACGCCGCCGAGAGGAAAAACAAGAATAGAAAGAGCCGGAAAGAAAGAGTAAGGGGCGGACTAGCGGCGCGGCAGCGTTCGCATCGCTGAATTCGAGACCGTTATCGCGAGAATACGCTTCTACGAGAAGAAATTATCGCGAGTGCTGCGCGGGAAATCCCCTTGTTTATGTCTCGGAATCGAGTGGTCCCCGAGGAAGCGGCTGCGATGTAACGAGAGAAATTAGAGTCCCCGCCACGGATTTTAAGAAGGAGACGAAGCCGAGTAAAGAAACACAGGACGGAGAAGGGAGAGAGAGAGAGAGAGAGAGAGAGGAGGGGGAGGGGGGAGGGAGGGAAGGACAGAGGAAGAGGGAGATAGAGACGCAGGGGCCGGGGCGAAATTTATTTGCATAGGCCCCCCGAGTCTCTTTCGAGCGGAAATACAACTAATTGGATTCCCCGGCATCACCACGCGCGCACGTGTGCCCGTGCGCCCTTCCGCCGCCCCCYCCCTCTCCCCCCCCCCCGTCCCCCCGGCCCCTTCGGCCCGGCATCTTTTTTTCCGCCTTTCGGGCGGACGGAAGGAAGGAAGGAAGGAAGGAAGGAAGGAAAGAGGCAAGGCTGGTGGGACCGCGAAGAAGAGTACATCGACTAATCCAATTCTATCCGTATGCAGCGGGTCCCCTTTCGCGCGTCTTTCGCCCTTTCTTTCGTTCTGCTTCACGTCGTCTCGCGCCGTCGTTTCTTCTGCCCCGGGTCCGCCGTCGACCCGTCTGGAATTTATTTTTCCGTACGAGAGCTCCGTGCTAAACTCTCGAGGCACGCTGGATTTAAGTACGGACAACTAAGGCGCGCGCGTAGAAACGTATACGTGTGTGTGTGTGTGTGTGTGTGTGTGTGTTTATGTGCTTACGGCGTGTCGCCGGCGAAACTATAAAATGCAGAGAGGAGGCGCGAGCACGCTATCCTGTATTGATTTTTGCACGGTGCCTTCTTCGAATCCTTTATCGCGACGTATGCAGACGCATACGTGTGTGCCGGCGTCGCCGCCGCGTAACTGGCAGGAATCGCTCGTGACTGTTTCCCAAGGTAAACAGAGCCAGGAATTGTGCGCTCTGAGTTGATTTTTTCCCTAGCGACTAGCTTCTCTGTTTGCGCGCGCAAGGCTTAAATCTGGATCAAGCTTCGATCGTCACCCATCGCGCCGCGCGAAATCATCGCCTCGCGACACCAGCGGCTGGCCTCCTCTTCTCGTAGGAAGAAGAAGACCCTTCGAAGAAAGAAGAAGACTCTCTTCCTGAAGGAGGAAGGAGGAAGGGTCTCTTTCTCACTTCGAAGAAGGAAGAAGACTCGTTTCCTGTCTCCTCGGAGGAGGAAGAAAACTTTTGCTTTCTTTAAAGGGGAAAGAAGACTCTCTCTCTCTCTCTCTCTCTCTCTCCTCGAAGGAGAAAGAAGACTCTCTTTCTCCCTTCGAAGAAAAAAGAAGACTCGCTTCCTGTCTTTGAAGGAAGAAGAGTCTCTTCCTCCCGTCTGTGGAGGAGGAAGAGTCTCTTCCTCTCCTCGGGGGAGGAAGAAAACTTTTGCTCTCTTCAAAGAAGGCTCTCTCTCCTTGAAGGAGAAAGGAAACTCTTTCCCCTTTCAAACAAAGAAGAAGATTCTCTTCCTGTCTTTGAAGGAGGAAGAGTCTCTTCCTCTCCTCGGAGCAGGAAGAAGACTTTTGCTCTATTCAAAAGGGAAAGAAGACTCTCTTCCCCCTTCGAAGAAAGAAGAAGGCTCTCTTCCTCTCTCGAAAGATCATTATGCCAACAAAATTAGGCAACAAGCGGTTCGCGGGCGCGCGACGAGTCTTGCTCTCAAACATCCCTTGAAAACACCCCTTGAAAGCGCCGCGTTGCTTCCGCTGTTACTCGAAGACCCATCGCGGATACGCGATTTAAGAATCGCGTCCTACACGCTCGAGCGTGCTCGAAGTGGCCCGCAGTCAGGCCGAGGGTGCTCCGTGCATCCAGGGGAAATGGCGATGCCGGGCCAGACGCGTCTATTCAAGGCACGTTAATCATAAAGCACGCTCCAGCCGTACGCCCGGTGAATTCGCGCGTGCCTTGTTACCGCCGCGTATAAAAATTTCCGAGGAATCGCCGAGAGGCCGAGAGGGCGGCCTGGAAATTTCACAAGGGTTGAGGCCGCGCCGGGCAACCTCGCCCCTCCTCGAGTAACCGAGTTGTCTATTTGCATGAACGAGCGGCGCCGTTCCCCTCCCCGCTCCCCCCTTCTCGCCCGGGCGAATAAATATACAAAGCGCGCACGACCGATTACGTTCCGTCTTTCCGCCTCCACCAGCGCCGCCACCTCTCTCTCTTGTTGTTCCTATCCTTTTCCTCGCTTGGCCCTTCCTGACCGCCCCGTTGTCTCCCGGTCCTCCCTCCGCCACCATTGTTTTCAATTTACTTTACGCCGTCGTTTTCACGCTGTCGCGCGCGGATTCTTTTAAGTCACTCCGTTATACGGAATCGCGATTAATCCGGGCGCGCGCGCGCGGCCCGGAAGTAGATCAACACCCGAAGCCCGATGGCAAACTTTTAACTATCAGAGAACCGTGGCACGGGAAGGCGGCAGGAAAGTTTCGTCGAGTTCGTCTATCCGGCGAGTTTCGAGAGTCCGAGATATCGTCGAGCCATCAACCACCCCTTCTCGCCCTGCTTCCACCCTTGTCTCACCGATCTCGCGTTACCTCGCCGGCTGTCGCGCAGGACTGCCTTTACCTCTCTTCCTCTCTCTCCCTCTCTCTCTCTCTCTCTCTCTCTCGATACGGCGAGACGCGATCGAGCATCCGAGAGATACGGATATCCTATTATCGAGGAACGTTTCCATCACTTTCCGCCAACTTCTTCTCGTCGTCAAATTCTGACGCACTCGCCCCTGCGCGGGATCGTCTCTTGACCTTGCCCGGAAAGAGACGCGGTCGCTTCAGCCTTAGCCACTCGATAATTTAAGGACTCGCCGGAACGCGCGCGTTCCGCCCCCTCCGCCCCGTCGCCGGGATGAGCTCCGCCGAGAAGAAAATCCACGTCGGATGTGAGACGTGGAGAGGTAGCGCGCCCCCGCTGATGGTTTCCGTTCCGCCAGATACGCGAGATACGCGCCGCTTCCCGGCGCTCGATCTCCCGCATCGATCGTATCGTCGTTGTTATCCGCGTGTTACGTGGCGTTACATATTCGATTGAATAATTTATCCCCCGTTCCYCGCTGTGTATCCTGCGCGCGCGCGCCMCCMCCCCCCCCCCCCCCCCGTATCCGCCGAGCCCGCGGATTCGCCTCTTCGCGGTCAATTGCGATATCTCAGACGGAGCGCGGTCTTTGACGCGGTTGCCGATGAGGCTTCTCCGACAGCTCAGACAGCCCTGGATCCGGCAAAGGCTGTTTACCCCGCGGAAACTTCTCCGCGGGTTTATATAATGCAAGAAAAAAGAAAGATCCTAAGCATAAGCGGATAGCTGAGTCGAATTCTCAGAGATCGCTCGAGCTCGACCGCGGGTCAAAGGGAAACGCGCGTCCGCGATAAATAAATGGCTGCTTATCGGATCGGTGGGTTCGATCGAGGAGTCCGCGAAAGCGAGACAGGCTCGTGATGCTCTTAATTTTCTCACCGACGACTCTCGACTGCGATCGCGCAATCTCTCTCCCCCCTCTCCCCCCCCCTCTCCCCCTCCACCTCTCTATCTCCTTCTCGCCCTTCTCTTTCTCGGCGGAACTCGGAGAAACCGACTACTCGCCGACTACTGGCTGGGTTTGAAAGTTGGAAAGCGCATCTTTCTTCGGCCGTTATAATGCCGTTACGGCGCGCGGGCGGGACGCGGGAGGACCTCGCGGTCATGCCGATCGATCACGCGGCCGATCAATCTCCGTCGCTAACAGTATCAATCCACTCCTCGCCCTCACTTTTCCCGCTGCGGCAGCAGCAGCAGTCACCGCCGCGGAACTCGCATAATGCCGCGCCGCGGCAACTGATTCCGCGCGCATCGTCTCCGTTCGGCGCCGCCCCTCCCAGTTCGGTTTGGTTCGGTTTCGTCAAGGGCCGTTGTAAAATCGACGCGCGGACGCGAGGACGCGAGAAAGGAAACGAGCCGTAAAACGGGCCGGGACTGTTGGCACGCCGCCGTCGCGCTCTCCTGCCGGCCGGATTATTAAAAGGGCCGGGGGAGCGGGCGGGGAGGGGATGGGGTGGGGGATTACACGTGTATGAGACATGAGAGGAGGGAGTAGGAGGGAGCGGGAGCGGGAGCGCGTGTCTCGCGGATTAATAATGTCCCGTGGATGAATCGAGCCGCGCCGTTTGAAAACGCCGCGCGCGTCCCGATTGTCAATCAATTTTTTCGCCGGCCGAGCGGGAGCTCGGACCGCCGGAGGTCAATTGATTAACAATTCCCCAGAGTTTCCCCTAGTCTGGTCTGGCCTAGTCCCCGTCGTCGTCCGATACTCGATTCCGGCGACTCGACAATCATTCGCAAATGTGTGTACTTTCCGCGCGCGGATCGACGCGCGGGGCGGTCGACGCGCGGGATAATCGATAGTGTAAAAGTTTGCGTTATCATGCGCGCGATAAGCCCCGGGATTGAAATATCGCCGGGCCGGCTAGTGTCGCGTCGTTAGCCGTAATATAAATTACGGTTAAGGCTGCAAACTGAAACTCGTTTTGCCGCGGCGGTTATAATTTATCGGGACACAAACTATTTTCCAACTATCCCCGCAATTCGATAAATTCTAAGGGCGGTCTTGTCACGCGAAACTGGAAACTGCGCGAAAATCCCGTTACAAGGCTCCTTTGCCGCACCGTTCTTCGCTTCTTCATCAGCCGTCGAATTCTGACTCTGTTATCGATACACACAAAAAGAGAGAGAGAGAGAGAGAGAGAGAAAGAGAGAGAGAAAGAGAGAGAGAGATATGGGAGCGATACGATTTGCGCACGTGCTTACTTTCAATGGGCGTACAAATTAATTTCCTGCTTCTCGTGGAGAATTTATTTACGAAACTACAGGAAGGCTTTTGATCAATAAGATGGTCCGCACTTTCGATGGCCTTGAGCCGATTATCGGGCAGCCGAAGGCTATCGAGAGCTTTCCGGTTTCGAATCGACGAAATCGTCTCTGAAAGCTAAAAAGCAAGGGATTAATTTGTATGAGCGATAACAGATCCAACGTGATCCAAAGAGGAGCGAAACGCCCTAAAGCCGACACGACGCTCGAAAGCCGAAAACGACGTTCGCAATTAAGCAGCGGAAATTAGCATAATCTTTCCGCAACTAAATTTACGGCGGACTTTCTTCCAGACGACGCGTCGATTGTTATTCATTATATGCAGAGTAGTTACACTACGGAGAGCGGTGCATCAGGAAGTATTATCATCGATCGTAAGACGATGCAGCAGCGGTGGCGGGATGATGAAAAGAAAAAAAGTGTTGTTGGTGAGGGGGGAGGGAGGGAGGGGGGAGTCGCCTCGGGGGATAAGAATGCGACCGCTGACGCATCGCGTTTTAGACATCATCCGGCCTCCACGCATTACCCCACGTGTTAATTGAGGTTAACGATTTCGTTGGCGCAGTTTTTATTAACGCCGGTGCATCGCGGGCGATCATAAGTCCCGCCAAGTTTGTAAATACATTAGGACGGCCGGCGGGCGCTCATAATTGGATTAATTAGATGCAATCTCGCCGATGGGCGACGTTTCGCCTTTCGTCTCTGTTTATTTTATTCCGGGCGTCCATCGTCGCCTCCATTTCGCTTCGAGATCAAATTAACGTTGCCTAAGATGGAGTTCCGCGCTTGTTAAGGAACGGAGCGCAGCGGAGCAGGAGGGGGAGGGAGAGGAGGAGGAGGTGGCGGGGGAGGAGGAGGGCCGTTCGTCTTGTTCCCTCGTTTTTGTCATGAATCCGCCTCGTTTCATCGATACGAGTCGCGTCATCGCGGCGGGATGGCTCTCGAACATCGCGGAAAATGCGCGCCAGTATAATTTATATACCTCGGTTACCGGAGAACAGCGCGCACAGATGGCCATCGCGGATATATATATATATATATATATATATATATATATATATATATATACGTGTCCTCCTGCCTCCGCTTATTACTATTTCTTTCCGTTTCTCGTTCCACCTCTCTCTCTCTCTCTCTCTCTCTCTCTCCCTCTTTCTTATTTCTTTTCTTTTCCCTTCGTCTCCTTTTTTCTTTTTTCTTTTTTTTCCGACAAGACTCGATTTGGATAGTTTGCTAAATGGACCAACTCGTGTCGTTCGGGTCGGCTCGATTCCCTCCTCCTCCCGTCCCCTCTCAATCTTTCTCTCTCTCTCTGTCTCTCTCTCTCTCTGTCTCGCGGCGCGGAGGATACTTTTAGGTGCGCGAAGAAGTAGTGCGATCGATATATCGATCCAACTCTCGGCTCTCCCGGATCTCTCGACGGAGAAGATCGATGGATGGTTTGGGTCGGGAGAGGATGGGCGAGGGGATTGTATTCTCTTTGACCGCGCGGTTGTGTTTGACCGACTGATGCGGGCCACGGGGAAGCCCGGCAAACGGAATACCTGAGAGCGCGTCTTTCTTGAGAAACTGCGGGAGCGTCGCCACCGTTGTTATCGGGGAGCGATTGCGGCAGCGGGGAGGGGGATGTAACGCCCTAACATCTTTGCTCGTTGTTACTACGATCTTGCGCTTACGAGCTCCCGTCCTCCGTCCTTGCCCCTTGTCCGCGCTTCGGCTCGTCTTTGAGACGCGTTAATACATTCTTCATGATGCTCGGCATTTTTCTCTCCCCCCTTCCCCGCTCTCTCTCTCTCTCTCTCTCTCGCTCGCTCGCTCGCTCGCTCGCTGGCTTCTCCGAATGCCAGCAAAAATATTGCCATGTTTATAAGATGCCCTTCCGGGTAATAAGACAGCCTTTCCCAACGCGATCGTTCTAATCGGGCATTCTCCATCGTTTTATCATTGCCTCCCTTCAAACGTCGTTTATATATACTTTCTCTCTCTCTCTCTCTTTCTCGTCTTGTTCCCGCGTCTCTTTGCTCGCCTCTTCCCTCGCATCTTTCCGTTGCTTCGCGTCTCTCCATTCTCTTTCCTGATCTCCCTGCTCCTCCTTCTGCCTCCCCTCTCCCTCTCCCTCTCTCTCTCTCTCTTTCCTCTTCTCTCCTTCCCTTCTTTTGCGAGACAACGCGACCTTTTAATCACGTTGCTTTCTCGCTTCCACTCCCTTCCATTCCGTTCCCCCTCGCGTTCCGTCTCGGCCGCGCTGTTTCTTACTCCTCGCATCCGCCTTCCGTATCCGCCGCTTTCTACGTCGTTCCCACCCTCTCTACCCACTTGGCGAGTTATATCCCGTAAAGCGTGGTACTTTGTTGGTCACGCTGTGCAATCTCACCAAGGACCAGACGAAGCGTGACCTACCATCCTCCTCCCGCCGTCTCCCGCCGTGCCCCATATGCCCTCGTGGAGGACGCATACGTCCGTGCGCGGAGAGCGCCCTGCACCTGGGAGGGCGCGGGCGTGAGGGGAGGGGGAGGGGGGAGTGGAAGAGGAGGAGAACGAAGAGGAAGAGTACGAGCTTACGGTTGTCATTACGGATGAGCGGAATGTGAAACGTAGCGAACGCGCTAAGCGAGTTCCTCCCTCCGAAAAACCCCGTTCGCGAATTCACCCCGAACCGATGAAAAAGGAAATCCGCCGCGCCCGCCTCCTCCCCCTCCCCCTCCCCCCCCTCTCTCTCTCTCTCGCTCTCTCTCTGTCTGTCCGTCATCGCGTATGTAATACATCAAACGAACAAATATCAATCGTAATTCGCGAAGATTAGCGAAATTACGACTAAGCGGATTACAAAGCAAACACGCGCGCGCGCGCGCGCACGCGCGCAAATGATAGGTAAACATAAATCTCGCTGCGCGAGTAAACCCGCGCTGTGCAAATCTCAAGCGCGAAACGAGCCGCGCAAGGAGTATCTGCCGCGGGGCGAGAGGAGGGGGAGGCGCGGCGCGGCGGATTTCCTTTTTCATCGGTTGCCGGCTGAGCTCGACGGAGCTCGGCGTCTTAAGCTCGAGAATCGCGAGAGCGCGTCAACGTACGATAACAACGCGAGATCCCGGCACGGCTCGGCTCGGCTCGGCTCGGCTCGGCTCGGKTTGGCTGCCCTCCGCCCTTTCGGCAGTCTCGGAATAAATCAGACGAGGCGGTGACAGCGCGCGCGAGACAAATGAAATAATCGGAAGGAGGATTTGCGGGGGATCGGAAGGAGAGCGAGGTCGAACAGGTAGGAGGAAGTCCTACCTGTTGACGCCGAGCGTTCGTGACATTCGCGGTTTGCCCGGCCTCCCTCGCATCCTCGCGATAATCCCTGCAATGTCTCCGCGATCCACTTCCGGAAGCGAGCTCCTCGCGTCCGTTCAACTTCAGCGGCTCGCATAATAAGCTTCCCTCGCGGAAAGTCAGACACGGGAGCCGCGAGGACTCACATTTTCGTGAGCCACGCCGATTCGGGAGAGTTTTGAGGGTTTTAACAGCAGTAATATTCGCAAGCGAGATCGAGAGAGATGGACGTGTCGCATCGTCATCCGCATATTTTATATTACTCGCGCAGTGACGAGTCGGGATTGCAGATTTCGCTGGAAGATCGAGCGGGGCGGGCTAATCGATCGATTGACGAATCGACAGAGATGACAAAGAGAGAGAGAGAGAGAGAGAGAGAGAGAGAGAGGGAGAGAGGGAGAATGAGCGTAAAGTTTCCGTGTCGTGTAAACAAGTATAGAATTTCCTCCGTGTGCACCTTGTTTGTCTCCTCCGCGATCCTCGGGCGTCACATTTGTCACGTACGAGTTAATCCACTCGGCTCTGCAAATTTGCCGAAAACCCGTCGCCGATTGGCCGATTTTGCCCCCTCTTCGAAGGAGTCAGCGTTGGAACTTTACATTCTCTTTCGTTTTTTCCGCGACCGACGCGACGCTGCCGCTTGATCTCGTTTACGTCCGCTCGCAAGCAGAATGAACAACGAGAGCGGCGCATCGACAACGGAGAGGCAAGTTTCTCGGCCGGAGACGCGGCTGCTTTTCATCTCCCCGCCGCGAGACCGGAAATCCGGGTCGCCGTCAGTGGATCACCGGCGCACTGTGCCTCCTGCTTTCCCTCCCCCGCCAGTCCGCAAAGCCGAACGCACTGGCGATGCGCGTGTCGCGCTTCCGTGGGAAAGCGGGTCAGATCCGTCCCAGGTCCGCTGATTGCGTTTGCCGATCTCGTTAGGGCCGGGACTCGGATTTTTGCGTCCGTCACGAGCTGCGTTAATCCGTTTTTCGCGAGATCCTGCAGGGCAGGGGGGATCGCGTGCCGGCGAATGGCGGCAGGCCTGGGCCGAGAAACGATCATCCCCCGCCGAGGCTTTTTCATCGCCGCTCCAATTCTCCAATCTCTTTTTACGATGATCGCGACCTCCCGCGCGATTACGCGCGGGTAACGGCGATATTACGCGGACGGCACGGAGCGGAAGGGCGCGTCCCTACGCGCGAGTACGTGTACGCGTGCTTGGCCGGAAGAAAGCCTGCCGAGAAGAGCCGTCGTGTCGTCGTAAACAGCGAATTCTCCGATTCTTTTACGTCCGGATGGCTCGTTTGATGGCGAGGCGGATATCAGCCGCCGTCAGGCTGGCTTCCGTTCGTGTTTCGATCTTCTCGTTGGATCTCCGGATTGATAACCGACCCACCCGGCCTCGCGTCATTCGCGCAGCCATGCTTCGCTCGTCGCGAAGGTATCGATCGTAATAAAACGAGAGAAACCCGGCGAATTTAATTATGACACGTGTGCCCTTCCAATCGGAGCGACGTGAATTTAAAACCGTCTTGGAGCCGTCTGAGATAAACTGGACGCTTGTGGAGGTAAAATTCTTCGAGATGAGATCTCTTAAAATGAACTGAGCAACTGCTTTTGTGCATCTCACTGATACGTTTTCAGAACGAACGAAGTTCGTGCGCCACGAAGCGCCGGTGCAGAGTTGTAACGGAATGTCTGACGAAGCGCGCTATGATCAGCGCCGGTGATCAATAAATGATCGATAGCGGAAAGGAGGGCAACAAGAGGGACGGAACGGGAGATCGATACGCAACTAACATGATGCAGAAAGCACCGAGAAAATGTCTGCGGGGAGGGCGGGGGCGTTGTTCGAAAAATATCGCGGAGAGAAACGCGAGATTCGCTGTCATGCCTCGTCGAGCGGATACTTGAAATAGAAAATGGCTAGATAAAAAGTCGCCGGTATTATTATTATCGTATCGATTATCCGATACGATACGATCGAATCTGTCTACAAGTGGAATAGAGGAAACGTTGGATCGATCTTCGGAAATACTAATTTCGCTTGTTGCTATAGATAAAATGGTTCGTTCCTGGAGACGGCATTTTGCGTGGCCGCTCCAGCGACGAAGCAGGAATTAATTAATTTCTCGTTGCAGTCGGACGTCCCGCAGATGCGGCGGAAATACGTTCGCTTCCTCGCAAGAAACCGAAGCGCGTCAGGTAAAGTCGGTGAATTGCCGCCGGTTTTAAATTTAGAGCCGGGCTCTTCTCGAACGATTCGGTGAGCTCCGCGATACAGCTTTTTGCGCGTTTTGCGCGTGCCCTCGCAAGGGGAGCAGCGAAGGGCGAAAGTGCGTCTTATTGTCTCCAACTTTGCGCGGAGGAGTCGAGTCATGAGCAATTAACAAGGTCGAACGGAGCGCCGAAGGCCGCGTCGAAACGCGCGACCTTTCGATATTTGTCAGTGGCTGCTGACATCAAACCGGACGTGTTGCCAACTGCGTAATGCCACATGTTGAAAAATACTATGAACTTTGCAACCCGTCTACATGCACGTCTACATGTACAGCTCTCTTCGTGGGAAGGGAAGGAAGTAAAGCGAGCACTGCGAAACCTCGATCAGGGAAATCTGCTTTAATAGCGACCAGGCTTGCGATGGACTGCGACTCGGACCGATCGGCCGAGAAAGAGTCTCCAGACACGCTAGTTGGAGCTTACATACTTTGGCGAGATCAAAAGGTGGCCGATGGAGAGAGTTCATTAGCGAACAAGGACGAAGAATATCAAAAGCAGAAACGCGGGCAACAGATCCGCGCGATGAAAAGCAGTTGGTTCAAGTCCAACACTATCCAAAGGCGCTCGAGTTGGACTGCCGGTTGGCAGGCAAACGCGAGCGCACAGGATGCCTACACCGGACATCTTAGATGTTGAAGGACCGTAAAAGCAGAAACGCAACACAGCAACCTTCCTGGGGAACCAGCGGCAGGGGTTTTCCTGCAAGGCAAACGCCAACTCCATAAACTATCCAGAACAAAAACAACGAGCATGACAAACCTGAATAGAGAAACACAAAAGATTCAGAAACGCCTCGCAAAACCACAGGCAGCGAGACTGAAGCACAAATGGAGTAAAAAAAAAAAAAGAAAAGAAAAAGCGAGCAACAGTCAATCGTCGGTTCTCTCATTTCATTTCTCTTTGATCTACGCCGCTCTGAACTGCACGCATCTTCCTTGAGCCTTCATCATGACGTGACGATGTCACGTAGTTATGTGAGCTCTCATCGAGAAGGTCCGGAATTGTTACGCTCTTCGTGTTTGCATAAGACCGACGAAGCTGGCCGCGGCGATGCACGGTAGCGCTGAAAATTGCCAAAAGTTGCTGCAGCTGTTGCTGAGCGCTGCAGTTGGCTCGCCGAGAGCTCGACTGCGATCCCCGTTTGCGAAACGATCAGGGAATACCGATCGCAGAGCGCCCTTCATCCAACGATGAGTAACACCGTGCCGATGCTGAGGACGCTGATGCTCGTCTTGTGAAAAAAGCGTATCGTACACGTATGCGGCGTCTCTCTCTCTCTCTCTCTCTCTCTCTGTCTCTCTCCTTTTCCGATTATGATGCATCGCGAGGCGCGTCGCGCCGCCGAAACATCCGCGTTCGCCGTCGTTCGCCGGCATTCGTAATTCTCATAAATCACTGGTTCCGTGAATTAGGGAACGCATCGCGATTGAATTCGCTCATCGGCGCAAATCGCTAGCGACACGCGCGCGCGCGCGAGACGAATTCCATCGCGGGGACTGTCGATCGAACATCGGGCGCACCGGGCGGGGATGGAAAGTACGGCTATAACAGTTGGAGCGGTGGCACAGTTGGTCGGTATGAAACGACACGTACACGCGAAGGGGCGAGTTCTAAATCCAGCGAAAGAATCGCCCTAGCCGGGGATAAAAATGCGGGAGGTAGGCTCGCCTCACCCCCGCTCGCTCCACCGTGTTCTCCCTGAATTTCAACGACGCTCGCTGCGGCCGCTGCTGCGGAAGCCCTTCGACTGGAGAACTGGGGAAACGCGAAACGCGTTAATGAATCATAATCGAGGCCGCCCGATCGAGCGGCTTCATCGCTGGCCCCGCGGGGATCCTTTACGGAGGGCGGCTTGGGAGGGAGGCGGGAACTCGCCGGACCCGGCGAAAAATCGAAGTTGCAAAGTCGAGCGTGTGCGGTCAGCGCTTAGACCGGTTCGCTTTGCGGAATCGCTGCCGAGAGAGCGCCGAAACCGGAACGGAGAGAAAGAGCAAGAGAAAGGGAAAGGGGGGAGGGGGAGAGGGGAGGGGAGGAGAGCCTCGAAATTCCGAGAGACGGTCTGAAACCGCGATGCGGGCAAGCTCTGACCCGATCGATCCACCGGCGGCTGCTCGATAAATCGAAGAATGGAACTCATTTTCAGGCGACCGAGGGAAAGCAACCCTCTCCCGACGATCAGCCCCCCTTCGCGGCCGATGGATAGCCGGTGGCAGACAGCAGAAAGGACTGGGAAAGGATTTAAAGCCCGCTTTGATCCTCGAGAAAGCGAGATTCCTCCTTGGTGGATGCTCTTCGTGGTTGTCGCGTCAGAGGAGAGCATAATGATGACGCGCCGCTGTCTCTCGTTCTCATTCTCGCGAGACGGCCGGAACTGGTACGCGGCTATCGTTGACACGGCCACTTCATCCCCGTTCACCCCCGTTTGCATTAAAAGCCAGAGCGCGGGCGTGAGGACGAGGGATGATGCAACAGAAAGTTAAGAGCCGCTGAAAATAGTTTAAAGGCCAATTACCGTGGGAATTTTTACGGGTGATTTAACGTTCGCTTTCGCTCCGCGGCGACTCCTCGCGTGCTACTCCACGGTCGTTGACCGAAGAAGGGTGGAAGACGGCGAGAAAATGAGCAGAAAGGAGAGAAAAGTCGAGAGAAAGCGAGGGAGAAAGAGAGAAAGAGAGAGGCACCGCGCGCGCGGACCGCACGGGAGCGGAGCGAGGGAAAAAATTAGCTGGGAATTAGCTCGGCGAAGTCGTATCTCGTTATTTCCATGTGAACTCTCGCCGCGGGATTCAGCGGTGACTTAGAGCACGCGCATGCGCGCCCTTAAGAGAAAAATACGAGAAAAATACTGGACTTTCGCGGACCGCGCGCGACCGATACGACCGCGAATACCGGCGCGGATTATCGGGCTAGCGATGCGATCAACTCGTGAACGTGGCGTTTTAAGGGTTTTGCCCGAACCCTCTGCGCGTCCGAGACTGAAAGAGGGAAAGAGACGCACACAGAGCCACGAGAGCATCACGACAATCGCGCGGTGAATATTTCATGAGGGATAGGGATGAAGTCTCGGGCGTAATATAATGTAAACGTAACCCGGCTGGACAGCAGCTGGCGAATACATTAGACACAGAGGACAAGAAGAAATTAACCCCGGACAGGCTCTCCAGGCTCTCGAGATGCTGGCATTTCCATGCGACGTTTGGCGGCCGAGAGAGGAAGCGATCCCCAAGCGAGAGAGTCTCGTCTCGCTCTGCGAAAAGATGCGCGCGGCGCGCCTCGATTAGTCAGCTCGTCCTCTCGCGCGCGGAGATCTCGTTCGAGCTCGCAAACTCGATATCTCTCGCGAGGAGGGAGAAAGAAAAAGAAACGCGGGCGCGATTGACGCCGCGGCGGCGGCGGCAGCGCGCGAAACTTTGCAAATTATTTTAGAGGCGAGTCGCTCCGATAAGAAGATGGCGAAACTCGTCGCTCGAGCCGTTTCCCGAGCCTCGGCGCGCTCCTCGAGGAGTAAAAAGGCCGGAGGAAAATGCGAGGAGACTCAAACCGCAAGGTGTACGCGCAAGGAGTCGCCGAGGGCCTGAAGGATTCTCCCCTTTGATTCCGATCCGTCACACGAGCCCTTATTAGATCCCTTAATAGGAAGATTTAGGAAGCCGAGCCGGGCTCGGGGCGGGGTGGGAGATGTGGGAGGTCGCTTCCTCCTCGTCCCGGGAAATTCTACGTGAACGGCGGCAGCCATCGTGGCGGAAACGTAATAGATAATTTAAGACGGGTAAACGCGGCCCGAATAAAAACGAACGTAAATTAGACAGGGGCGCTGGAGCTTGCCAAGGCCAGCTGATCCCGGAATCCACCAGGGGCGAGCGAGCGATCGGCGGGAAAACAACACTCGGGCTCGCGCGATACTCGCGATGACCCCGCGACGAGGTCGCGGCCAGCTGATGAGGCATCCGCGCGTTGCCGCGTTGCTCCATCGGATGGAAGAGCTCGGGAGGGTTTTATACACGTTGCGTCGATTTATGACTTCGAATGGATGCTGATGAATTGATAATTTTCATGAATAATAAACGTTTAGGAACTCGCTCCTCTCGTTAGAGAAGCCTTCGACGTTCTCGCGGATTATTCTCGGTATAACGAACGCCGGTCTTGCCGTCAGGAGACTCGATACTCTTTCGACGAAAGCCTGCTTATCATACGCGTAGCACCGCGATTTACAATTTCAGATCTCCCGAGAGCGACGAAGCTCCGAAAAGATCGACCGAGTAGATGAAATTTCCGCGCGCCATTTTTTTCGCGCAGCATTCCATCGTGTTCCTTCTATTTTTGCGCAAGGTGCAACTCCGTCACGCACGTCGCCGCGCTTTGCGGTTCGATTAAACCTCGCGGAGAAGCTTCCGAACGTCCCGAACATCGCGTCTTCATGATCGTGCGAGTTACATGCGCGCCGCGACTCGTCCAGCGCAGCGAAACGGAGGTCGACTCGAAAATTCTAAGGGACATCTGCAGGGCTCGGGGGAGCTCTTCTGCTTTCAGAGCCCGAGCACGAGAAACCAAGCTCGGTTTGTCGCGCTGCCGCGCCCGACAATGACTTCCAATCTTCGATTTATCGGCGAGAAGCAGTCGCCTTTTCTCCGCTTCTCGCCCGATCGCCTCCCGTCGCCCTTTCCCCTTTTGGTCGGACCCTCCCCCCTGTCTCTCCTCTTCTCCTCCTCTTCTCTTGCTCGCGAATCAGATCCGATTAGCCGAGTATAAATAATCCTTCGAGTCTCGAAACGTCTCACGGAGCGCGGAGATTCTCTGATCTCGACCCGCAGATTATCCCTCCGCGGGTACACGCGAGGGGGTAGCAGGGGGTTAAGCAAGAACGGCACAGCGATGAAAATGAAATGGCGCTCTTAAAGCAGACTAAATCTAGCCTCGCTATCCTCGCATAATCCCCGAGTGGACTCGGACATTCCGAGCCGGCTCGACGTAGGACACTGAACAATCTTGCGACAACGCGCGGGATGTTTGCTCGGAGAGGCAAACTTCAGGCGAGGCGAGCTTTCTTTTCAGCGCGCACGCGCGCCTGCGTGCCTTCGTCCCCTTTCTTAATCGGCGAAAAGTAACGCTCGCGTTCCCTTTGAAACGCGCGGCCCGATACCTGCCGGAACTTTCCAGCGTGGAACGGGGATTGTAAACCGAGCGCGTAATTACGCGCAATGTCGAGGATCGACTATGCGACCTGTGTCGGCCATAGAAGCCACGTCTATCCGTTGTCCTCGAAACTAGCCGGGATTCGATTAGAGCTTAAGTGGATTATAAACGACGTACTTGCAAATCAGTTGTGCCCGCCGATAATTAACCAGCGGCCGCGGGATGGGGGGGGGGAGGAGGAGGGGGAAGGAGTTCGCCCGAAGCCGCTCGTACGTGGCGTACGTACGCGCTTTCGCGCGTGCAGCTCCTTCGTTCCTTCGGATCTCGCGTTTTACGCGCAATCTCGTTGATCGATTAGTCGAGTCTTTTCCGGCGGACTTCCGGCGACCGATCGCACGGCCATAGTGCGATAGGTATCGACTCGCACGCGATATTTCGCGACGTTCTTCGTCTAGATCGGTCGCGACGCGGCAGCTGGATACGCGCGCGTGTACGCGGTGTGGCGGTGCGGCAGGCGCTGCCGCGCTCCATGGCGTCCTTCGGCGAGCGCTATCCGCGGATAAAGGCGGATCTGAGCGTTATCCGAAAATGTCGCGCGGTTTCCGCGCGAATTATTAATTAAGTAATTAAGGAAGTTTTTCGCGCGCGCGTGCGCGTGCACGCGTACCGGCTCGCCCGCTGGCTCAAACGCGGGCAAAGCTTTGTAAAATTAGCGACCGGTCTACGCGGACGTTCATTAACACGGTGCTGTACAAAATGCGCTTCCCTTTGCCGTCCTCTCAGATATTACGAAAATGTAGCCGCGTCCCGAATCTCGCGCCTGAGCATACATACATTAACAATCAGCCCGTCGCGGGGCTCTTACGGAGTTAATCCCGCGTCCGCGCGACGTAGCATTGACGCTTCATAAATTATTTATCTCGTTTCTCCGATTGCGAGCGCGCGTGCGCGCGCGCGCGCGCGCGAATGGTCGTTCCCTTCGACGCGGAACGCGATTACCTCTCATTTTCGGTTTGACGAGCGTGGATCCGACGTTCGCGCGACCCGAATCCATCCGAAAGTTCTGATGCGCGCTCACAAAGAGCTCGCATGAATCAACCAGAAAGGGAGACACGCGTAAACGCTGTCATGCGTGCTGCAACGGGTAACCCGGCCGGCTGGATTAATTCTCGTCGGGTCGAGCCATTTCCGCCAGGTACGGCCCCGTGAGCCTCCGCATCCGGCTTTTGTTACACGTTTGGGACATTTTCAAGTGATACGCGGATGAAACGCGGAATGATACTCCGACGAGGAATCTCTCTTCCGACTCTCTCTTCGCGGAGAGCTTCGAACGTTTCCGAGACGCGCTCGCAAGACCGCAAAAACCGCTCGTGCCCGGACAAACGGACGGACAGTCCGGCCGGGTGTGAGGGATTAATCCAGCGGCGACCGGGCGGTTTCTTTGACGCGCTCCGCTCGTATTCCACTCGTGCCGATCCATGATCAGTCAGCAGCGAAACGCGCCAGCCGTGCGCAAGGTTAATCATTCCATTTCAGCCGCGGTGCGTGACGCTCGCGATTAATTGGCCTCGCCGCACGCAGCGCGCGGTCTCGTCTGTTAATTATATGCCCGAAATATCGTTTGAATATAGAATCGCTTTCGCGGCGACCGCGACCGCCGCGACCGGGATTGTGACAGGGAACGTTTAACCTGTCGCATAATTCGCGCGTAATCCGGAATCGTCGATGTCTTCCCTTCGAGCAGAGTATTACCAATTAATCTCTTGCTTTCGCATATTGCAAGCATCGATGATTCCATCGATGACTCGCCCAAGTTCCCGTCGCAGCCAGCTGCCGGGTAAACGCCTCAAGGTCACCGGAAATGACGGCGACTGTTTCGCGGATGAAGATCTGTCTTGTTACTTTTATAAAAAGCTCGAATTGTCGAGCTTCAGGGAAGGAGCAAGAAATTAATTCGTGCACCGTAATACGTCACGCTATCGGGGCTGCCTTGGCGAGCGCTCTCCGATACGAGTATTATGTTTATTCCGCTTTAAGCTCATTAGCGTTTTCCATTCCGCACCGCGCTGCTTTTATTCGAGTCGCGTGACGTTAGCTGGCGGCAAACTCGCGCCACGCTAATAAGCATAAATCATACAGCGCACAGGGACGTTCCCGTAATCCCGCTTATCGACTTATTTTCCCGCGCGTTTTACACGCCGAATAAATTGCGAACGCGCGAGTGCGCCGCTACGATAATTGGGCGGCTGCGATTAGGGAGACGGCCGCGACACACGCCGACACCGCGGAGGAACCGATCCGGCTTCCGAGATCATTAAAAGTTAATCAGTGCCGGGCGATCCCTCGCACGAAGCAGCAGCTAACGGCAGGAATTCGGGAACAATCGCTATCTTCGCCGCCCTTGATTCTCCCTCTCCCCAGTCGATCGTCTTGAAGCGGCGGAACCGCGCGGCCCCATCCTAACGGAACTGATGAGCGCCGATCATCCGAGATTAACGCCAACTTTGCTCTCGCGTATCGGCCAACCCGATCAGGCGCGGCGACATCTAGCGAGCGAACGCCCTCGACAATCGTCAGCCCGCTGCCGCGCGCGCGCGCGCTTCCACATACGCGATGATCATTAATACACGCTGGACGTGCGTATCGTTTCCGACGTTTCGCGTTCGCCCGTGACTAATAATGCGCGATACGAGTCACCTGCCCGCGCGATTAGTCGGGCTAATGCCACGTCCGATTAATCGCCGGCCGGCGCGGTTGTCGTGTCGCGATTAATCCGTCCTCGAGCGTCTTCGACCCGTCGCCTCTCCCTCAGGCGTCTGCCTGCCTGCCCGCCTGCCTGCCGCCGCCCCTTTCCCCTCCCCCTTTCGCGTCTCGGAGATTTCGGCCGGCCGAGCTGCTCGCGCCCGACCGGAACCGGGAACTTGAACCCTGGGCGCTGATGCGCGCCCGCAAACAAACGCGAATCGATAGGCCGCCCCGGCCCAAGAGGGATGCCCGTTGAGATTTTTTTCCCAAACGTTGCAACGCAACGTTGAGCACGGGGCTGAGCAACCCCGTTTGCCCCGCGTTCGCCCAGCGCCGAATCTCAAAGTCGATCGCCCGCTCCCTCCCCCTCCCGCGCCCCTTAGGGCGCATCGCGCTCGCGGACGCTCGCGGAAAGGTCCCGACCGACCGCGACAATTTCGGGACGATCACCTCCCTCATTCGGCGGAGAGAGACTCCGCCTCTCGTTGTCCTCACTCGCGTCAGCTCGCATCTGTCTCGGCCACCCTTCTACCCCCGCCCGGCCCCTCCTCCTCCCGCCCTCCGCCGCCCTTTGCCGCCCGCGAACAGCGATTCAGTGTAGGGCCACGCTGCCGGGTCGTGATCCCTCCGAATGCGCCTGCTTCTCGCACTTCTCGAGTCCGCGAACGAGCTTAACGCCGGTTAAGAGCGGATAATCCGGCGGGGATTGAATGACAAAGGATTGATAAGCGGAATGGTCCGCCACGCGATGATTGGCAGGTATCGGGGGAGTGTCGCGCGGTTTTGGCATTCAACGCGGCGGAGCGGAGCGCTCGATCTGGCTTTTCTTTCATTCCGCGTGATTTTGTTTCGCAACGCGCGTACGCGGAAATTCTACAATGGCAAAAGTTTCCGATCCACGTAGCTTGTATGCTCGTTTAATATGTTTCCTGCATCCTGAGAAGAGAACATTCTCGGCAGCCGTTGTGCGAGAGATAGCACGCTTTCGCGCGCCGCCGCAGGTTTATGATAGTTTACCGAAACGACGAGCCGTCGACGCGCGGGGATTCCCCAAGACGAATATGGAACAACGCGCGCTGCCGCTGCCGCGGCGCTCAATTAAAGACGCGCATCGGAAGCGGGAAATATCGCCGATAATAGCCGCGCGCGGTCGGGATGTTCCGGCGTGGCGGAGCTACAGGAATGAGATCGAAATGATTCTCGTCCGGTTCACGTGTTTTATTTGCCAGTGCCATTTTCCAGCGCGGATTTAATCCGTAACATTCGTCACGGTACGACGCGCGCAATATTGGTTTAAGATAAATGTTTGCGAGTACCTTCATTAAACCGGCAGCGCTACAATTTCTAGGCGCCCCCTCTCTCCTCCTCCCTCCTCCCTCTCTCTCTCTCTCTCTCTCTCTCTCTCCCTCTCTCCCCCCCGCCCCGGCAGTTGCAGTTTCATACTCCTCCCCCCCCCCTCCTCGTCAAACCCTCCTCTTTTTTCGCTGGCACTTTTTTCTTAGCGTTCCACAGCGTTCGCGCGTGTGGAGTCTCGCGGGGCCGCGGGCCGCGAGAGGAAAATTTATTTCGTATTCCGAACGAAAGTAATATCCATCGCGGGAATTTGTGTATCGCGCGCCATCGACAGCCGCGCGCGGACCCGTTTCTTTTCTTTATTACTCGCAACGCGGAACGCCTAATCGCCACGGGAGCCGTCCTTCTCCGGGAGATGGACGGCCGATCAGCACGTGGAAAAGTAAAATGGATTAGGTTAGCACTTAATCTACCGGCAGTGTTGCGTTCGCGGCGCACGCCGACCGGCCGGCCGGTTGGCTGGCTGGCTGGCTGGCTGGCTGGCTATCGTACAACCCGCGGCTCCGGGAACAATATCTAAAATTAAGCGGCTTCCTCTTCCCACTCTGCCCCTCCCGCCGGCCTCCTTCCCGAGCCGCTACCCCGCAGCGGGCAGGGGGTGCAGCTCGTGAGAGACACTCGGCAGGTGGACGGCGGCCCGGCGACGACCCCGTCGCGAGCTATTCCAGCTATCCCCCTAATAACTATCGGTGGGATCGCGGTTGTCATCTTTCGTCGTTCTCTAGCCGACGATCTGATCCGCCGCCGTTGCCGTCGCACCGGCGATCCCCCGGCGAACCCTCCGCGGGAACGGAGGCGAGGTAGCAGCCCTCGAGACGCGGGCGTCCTGGCAAACGCCGTCCAGGACACACGGCCCGGAGAAAGAAATTCGGAATGCCGGGGCGACGGCGGGGACGGGGGCGGGGGCGGGGGCGGGGGCGGGGGGGGGGGGGGGGGGGGGGGGGGGGGATGGAGAGCAGGGGGGGTCGAATTGTCGAAAGAGCGAAGAAGAGGGACGGAGAATCGGGAGGTCGCGGCAAGTACTACCGTAGGGTTCTCGAGAGCGCGAAGGGCCAGCCGAGAGGGGAGGAGAGATAGCCGGCGAGCGGCAGAAGAACGGGGGACAGAGAGAGCGAGAGAGAGAGAGAGAGAGAGAGAGAGAGAGAGAGAGAGAGAGAGAGAGGGAGAGAGAAAGGGACAGATGCTAGAGAGATTCGCCAAGGTACGAGGAAGCGGCGGCAGAAGCAGAGGTAGAGGCAGAGCAGAGAGGCAGCAGCAGTGGCAGCGGCAGTGCCCGGGCATCAGGGCACGGTTAGGACGGCGCAGGCGCCAGCTAGATGTTCCTGGTGCGGGCTGCGCGACGAGGACGGGGCGAGGGAGAGGGCGAGAGAGCGAGAGAGAGTATCGGAGGGTGCCCGTAGGAAGTTTATCGGCGGCGAGTCGCGGGACGAGACGCGGAGTCCGGGGACGCACGGGGACGGGGGTGGCGGCGGCGGAGGTGGGAGGGGAAGAGGAGGAAGAGGAGGTGGCGGCGGAGGTGGAAGAGGAGGGTGGGTACACGAGCGTACTCCGTACGCCGAGGGTTTCCAGGCAGCAGTCTACGGCCCGGGACAGAGGGACCAGGACCAGGCCTCGAGAGGGAAGAGGGGCGCGGGAGAGTGCTCCGTCCTGCGTTCGTATTCCGCGAGGATCCGTCATCCACGTCGCCGTCATCGTCATCGCCGTCATCGTCATCGTCATCGTCGTCTTTGTTGTTGTTGTTGTCATCGTCCTCATCGTGATCGTGATCATCGTGATCGTGATCGTCATCGCCGGCGATTTATCCATCGGCACGGCGCGCTCGTGACCTTGAGGTTGGCCCGAATGCGTGCCGGTGACCCGCTCCCCCGGCGTGTCACGTTCCGCGACGGTGCCGTCCACTCCGGGAAGCTGTCTCGCGCCTCTCCGCGCACGAACGCACGGAGATGAGCGAAGGCGCTCGGCCGGGAGCAGCTCGGAGCACGTGCCAGGCGCGCGGAAGGCGCTCCAGGCGACACCAGCTGCGCTGCTAATCGTGGACCGATCGCGCGTGCGACGCGAGGACGATCGCGGGTGATACGGGACACTGCGCCCGGCAGAAGCGCCAAGATCGGGGATCGGCGTCGCGTCGCGACGCGACGCCACGCGAGTGCTGCGAACACGGCGGCAACAGGAATGACGCTGCAGGCCCGCGCCGCGAATGCCGCGCGTACCAGGACGGTCCCGATGTTCGCGGCCCTGGCACCGCTCCTCATGTTCGTGGGCTTCGACGGCGTCGTGCACGGGGTCGCGCGCTCCACGCTTCATCAAGGTAAACTCATCAAAGGGACTCCCGTGCTCGGCACGCGAGCCGAACGTACCCTTTGACGTAGCGGCTCGTTTAATACGCGCCCGACTCGTGCGTTCGTTCCGCATCGCGACAGCGCTCGCTTATCTCTCCACGTTGCTGCATTTTTCCGGCAGCGGGCTACTTGCGGCATCCCTTTGGCGACCGCTACCATGCCGGGGGTTGAAAGAAACGTTGAATGGGGAAAGGACGGGGATGGGGCAAGGCGAAAGACCCGGCGGGGCGCACAAAGTGTTCGCAGTTCGCATGTAAAAGTCACGTAACCTGTGTTTCTTATTGAATTTCATCGCGTTCCGCGGAACGCGGCGAAACGGCGAGAGAGAGAGAGAGAGAGAGAGAGGAAGAGGGAGACAGGAGGGAGGAAATCGCGAGGTGGCGATTTGCGCGCGACCGGCGTTATGGATTTGAAACTTTGTTTCCCCCCGCATTTGCGCCGCAATTTTCTCACGCAAACGGAAATAGACAGGGTTCCCTTGTCGCGCGACAAGCTCCCGGGATGACTTTTATTGCCGTTTGCTCACCCGGTTTCTCGCTACCTTCGTTCTGTTCGCTCCACTCGCGTATTTCCGTCCCGCCGAGGAAAAGCTGGCGACGTAACGTGCGAGCTCTTCTCGTTTCATCGAAGTAAACCTCCTTTCCTCCCACTTCTCTCTCTCTCTCTCTCTCTCTCTCTCTCTCTCTCTCTTTCTCTCCGTTGCTCCGCGATTTCCAAGCTTTTCGGAAAGAAAACCCTCCGCCGGCGAGCGACGGAGCCTTCCTCCCTTCGCGCCCCTCGCGGACCACGTGACGAGTTCGCGCAGGAATTGCAGGGATCCTTCTTCCCTCGTAATTTCCGTACCGATTACGTAGTCGTTGTGATAGCTCGTGCGAATGAAGCTACCCTCGCCTCGGGGGGCTAGCTCCACGCGTTAAGTCCATCTCGGAACAGACCGAGCCTCTGCTCCTCGCTGCGGATTATTCTACGTGAGCCGCAGTAAATCGGCAGCGAGGCTCATTAGAGCGCGCGGGGATCCCCCGGCAGACTTTTGCCCCGCGGCCATGCGCCGCGTCAAATCGCCCCGCGATTGTGTAGCGCTGCCCGCGCAGCGGGGACACGAGGGGGAGGCTTTTCGAAGGAGGATTTTCGGGAAGCGATTGAGAGCACGTTGAAAGGGCAAGTTCATTCGGCTGATCGGTCAGGATCACGCTCGTGATTGGATCAACGCGCGCGTATCTCGTCCACCCATCGCGACCTCCGACATTCGACATCCGAGAAGCCCCACGCGTGCACCGCGCTATTATTGACATAATCGGCATAAATATTACATATCGGAGGCTGGAGCTTCTCCTTCCCCCCCCCCCCCCCCCCCCCCCCGCCTCTGCGGCGACTCGGTTCTCGCTAGCCGATCAGCGCGAGCCTCGATCATTCTTCGGGACGATCGAGATCGTCGCCGCGCCGGCGCGGCTCGAGCGGCGTGCTCGCGCTTTTAATGGCAGTTTGGATAGGCAAATCCGCCGCCAAGTCTGGCCCAAGTTATTACTACGCAGCGACGCAGCGTCATAAGAGAGATTTCGTTCGAGGATTTGCATCGATTTGCCCGGCCCGCTGGGGAAACTTGCTGAATTAATTGCGCGGCGCGCAGCCTTAACCGCGGCCGAAGTCGTTAAATCTATCGTAAGTAGATTTCGCGGTAAAGGTCGCCCGCCGGAGGTCACTCCGCCGTGGCGGACGCCTCTCTCCTTTTTCCTCCCTCGCGCCGTTCTCGAGCTGCTCTCGCGCGCGCGCGCGCGCGAGTCAATTTTTGATTCGGCTCATCGGCAAAAACCGTCCGTCCGTCTCGATCTCTCACAAACGAGCGAAGCCGATCAAATGATCACCCTCCCTTTCTTTCTTTCTTCCTTGCCTCCTTTCCCCCTTGCTTCTTTCTTCCTTGCCTCGCTCTTCCTCATCTTTTTATCACGGTCAAGACGCGGCAAATTGCCCGTCGTAACGTTCCCCGTCACGACGCCGCGCCGCTTTCTCCCGCACGCGCACTGATTCGTGCACGTGACGCCGCGCGTCGTTAACGCGTGCGTGCAACGTTAATCGCAAACGATCGAGACGTTCGGGACGAGCGCAGCATAGAGAGAGAGAGAGAGAGAGAGAGAGAGAGAGAGAGAGAGAGAAAGAGAGAAAGAGGAGGTGCACGCGTCTCGCGCAGAATGCGCACTGCGCGAGGTACCAATTTCGGATTGCCACGCGGCCATGCAGGGATGATGGGGTAGGGATGGTGGCGGAGAGGGGTGGGGGGAGACGACTTTTTGCACGGGACCGTTAATGCGCGTGACGGATGAGTAATGACGTTCGCATTGTTTAGCGACGCCACCGAGGGCGACAGAGACGGAATTCCTCGAAAGCGCGAAATTTATCAAAATTCCAAACACGCGCTCGTTAGCTCCGCCAGTCGGCACATCGGCCGGACAGGTCAGAGGGGTCAGCGCGGGGACAGAGGCGCCAAAGAAAGGGGACGGTCGGGCCGGCCGAGAAAAACGTCGTCGCCGTCGAGTTGAGTTAAATGAAAATCTAACTGGCGGAATCAACTTAACGAACCGTTTCAAACGCGTAAGGTCAACCTCCGCGCGGCAAGAAGAAGCCGAAAAAGCTATCGGTCCAGCCGTCCCCTCTCTCTCGATCCCTCCCGCTATTCGTCGTCATCTCACTCCGGGGCGATCGTTCGGCTCCTCGCCGTTTAACCCTCTTTCCCGGCAGAACTTCCTTCTTCGCGGTTGCACTTTTTACACCGGCATATTACGACGTAGTTCCGCCAAGTATACCTCGCGAGTTCGGCTGCACGTCTTCCGATCCTTCTCTTCCGCTCGATAGAAGCCGAGTGACAAGCTTCAAGAATCTCTCCCCCTCTCTCTCTCTCTCTCTCTCTCTCTCTATCTCTGTGTGTCCTTCTCGTCCTGACATTTATTCAGTTGATCATAAATTTCTTTCATCTGCATCCTGCATCGCATAGTTGCACGCAATTACGTGATGAAACGGACATGACATGATCGTGTTTATTTAAAAAATATTTTCATACTTCATACTTTATCGATACAGCTGGAACGAAATGGGCTTAAAAACGATGATACCGTCGGAAATACGCAATTCTCAATTTTCCAAATTTTCGGGCATCGCTGATGAAATGGATTGCGTTTTTACCGTATCGATTATCGCGCGGCGCGAGTACACTGTACGACCTCGTTACACGCGAGGCCGATGCCGCGCTGTGTTTGACACTTTTATTTCAATCAGTGTTACGTCGCGCGAATTATCATGCCATTAGTGAAGGTATCGGCTATCGACCGAGGTGAAGAGAAAGCAAATAATAAATAATCTAAATAATCGTTTATAATGTCGCTAACGCGGATTAATGTTATTTTTCCCGCTTAAATAGCGGGATTCGAGGGGGATGGTAAAAATTTTAGACCCTGTCTGAAATACGTGCTCGCGCGCGCATTTGATAAATTAATGTTATTGTTATTTTATACGGTTCGTAATTAAATCGTGCAGTCTATTATGCGCAGTAATATATAATTAATTGAGCTAATGTCATTAAATGAACAAGCGATTAAATAATGCTTTTAATATAGTTTGTATCATGTATATTTAAATACCTTGCACATGTATGTATGTGTATATATATATATATAATTAAATGTGCAAAGATTTGCAATGTTGCCAGATATCAGGTCGCCCCGCCATTAATCGCCCGTCGACATCGGCGTTCGCGATGACATGTCATTTTGTCTCGTGACACGATTGACTTTTCTTAGATACGTGAACGGCGGCCCGCTCGCGAAATTGAAATGTCCCGGCGAACGTTCCAGTCGACAGGGATTCCCTGGATTCCCGGCATGATTCGCGCAAGCCTCGTCGCCTGATTTCATTCATCGAGCCACGCAGACTCCCACGCGACCCCATTCCCGCCGTGAGCAAGTGGGGAGAAGGGGGAACGCGAGGGCGCGCTCTTTTTTTTCCTCGCGTACGCCTCGACGTACGAGCGGAGAAGCCCTCGCAACGTGCGCCGCGAAACTCTCGCGCAAAGTGTCGCGCGCATCGCGCGTCGCGTGTCTTTTCATCGCGCTACGGTACGTGCACGATCGTCCCCTCGGAACCGAGTGAAGTGAGCCGCGGAGTTCGCGCGAGACGAATCGACACGACCGAACCGAAGCGATCGCGCGTCTTCGCGCGTGTTCGTGCGTGTTCGTCGAGCGTGAACCAATCGAAACCTTCCGGAATACGCGGCTCGAGGACGTGCGACTTCTGTTTTGAAAATTATCCYCCCYCCYCCMCCCCGCCGCAGCCGGGAAAGGCTCGGATGCGCGTCGGTTGGATAGATACGGGAGAGTCGCGCTCGCGCGCACGCAGGAAATGGAGATACGACCTGGGAAATCGCGCGACCTACTTCGGGGAAACAGCCGGAATTCAGAATCCCGTTATTAAGAAAACTTCGACGCCGTCGACCGGGTATGAATTTTGCAACCGCTGGAACGCGACGGCGGAACCGGCGTAAAGCAACTGCCAGATCTATTTCCGTCAGTGCGCATCGGGGTTTGCCACCCCTCTGGCGCGCTCGCTCAGTCCTTTTCTTCCTCTTCTTCTTCTTCTCCCTCTCCCTCTCTCTGTCTCTATTACGGTCGATCGATCGGTTCGTTTTTTCTCTCTGCTCGCGAACGAATAAACTAATTATCGCCACACGAGAGGATATTTTCGCGCGCGATATTCTTCCTTCCTCTCGACGGGGGCGGGGATACTTGCCGACGCATGCATTATTCAAAACCGCGCGGCGAATGTAGCCACGCGCCCACAATCTTAGAGATTTCGTCCTATAAATAATTCCTCCGCGGTCCGTGAGTAACGTATGGGTGTCCTGAGAAGTTAGACGAGCGCTACGCAGTCGGAAGGATACTTGGGTGCAACTTGACGCCGAGGCGCGCGTGCGCGCGAGCGAGCGAGCGAGCGAGCGAGCGAGCGAGCGTGATTTAAATAATCTACTAGCTAGCTAATAAATTTATCACAGCCGCGGAGAAGATGAGTACGAATGATTAACCACCTCTCGGCGATACCGGCGAAACGTTAATTAGCAGCTGCGCGGGTCGCGCGCTCGTGCAAAATGCAAAATAATCACGACGAAAACACGCCCGACAAAAATGGGGGAATAAAATATTATACGATATTACAACCGACGGTCGTGGAAATCCCGCGCGCCTCCCTAATTGCGTTGATAAAAACGTTCCGCCGCGCGCGCTGATCGCCGCGCTTCGACAGAGTGGATCATCGTAATCGGATTTGCTAAATAAGACCACGGTCGTTAATTCCCCCCCCCCCTCCCCTACTCCTACCCCCCTTTTTTTCGCGAGCGCTGAAATGCGCGGCGCGCCGCGCGCGCGGCAGCGACAGGGACAGGGTGAGGGTGGGGCGAGAGCGGCGSGGRGGGGKGGGGGGTGGGGGGGCAGAGGAAGACAAGCGCCGGCAATTACGCGCCGTACGGTAAACACGCATACAGAATTTTATGACGAACGGAAGTTATGGTAATTAGAGTTTATTTGAATGCCCAATTATGCCCGGGCTCAATAACGTCAGCGGGCAAACCGGTGAAATAAAGGACAATTACCGTTATCTCCGGCGGTAGTTCTTGTCGCTTTGCATGCAAATTGAACGGCGTATCATTTCTCCATCGCAATCGGGGATACATTCTTACGCGCGCTCGTCAAACGCGCGTGTAATCGCGCGCGCCCGCCGCGCGGCGTGATTAATTCCCTCTAGAGCTCGCGGCCGGATTTATCGGCGGAGAGAAATTGTTTTGTCGTTGCGGCCAAGCAAACGGGCGGTAGCTGGGGAAGGGAGGGAGAGAGCGGCGCGAGGTGACGGAGTGTTCCGGCGGTTTATCTCGACGCTCGCGCCTCGCGCGCCAGACAGAGAGAGACCTCTCGTTCGAATTTAAATAATCGAGTCGCCGTTAGCGACGTCAGTTTTCGTTAAAAGAATTCGGGCCACCGCGAAGTTGACCGGTTGACTATTGCAGTAACGCAAGGGGTCGTCGGGTCGCCGGTTCACCGTTTGTCACGTTAAGCGCGTCTCTCTGCGCGGCGCTCTGCCGATACAGCTCGATAGACAGAAGATCAGCGTTGTTGTTTCCGCGTTTTGTTCATTTCGACGGCGCGCGCGCGATTTTCGCAAAAAATCGTTACGCGGAAGATTGCAGCACGGAAAATGAATCGTCCCCTTYCYCCTGCTYCCCCTCTYCTCCCCCGCCCCCGCCCCGCCCCCACTCGCGGGAGGAGTCGAGTTAATTTGGAACAGCGAAGTCACTCTGACGAATATCCCCGCGAGCGTAACGATCAAGAGGTCGTTACACGTCGCTATAGATCCGCGCGTACCGCCCGGTCGGAATACAAAAAAAAGGGGGTTGGGGGATGGGGGCGGGAGGCAGGGAGGGCGGGGGAAAAAAAGGAAGGACGGACCAAGTCCGTCAATCGGAGCGCTCCACAAATCTCGATTGCAATTTTTCTCTCCGTTTCCGCAAAAATCTCGTTTCGCAGTCACGAACAAACAGCGGCCGCCCGATCGGTACATACATTTTCGTTTCGAAGCTGCGCGTTGCGCGCGCGCGGGAGCGAGGGGCGGGAGAGGGGGTGGGAAAAAATTGGTTCGAGTCGGTTTCGAGCGCGCGACACAATTTTCCGACTCGATGTTGGCGCGGGAGGGACGGGGAGGTTGAGAGGGAGGGGAGTGGCAGGCTGGCAGGCAGGCAGGACACGCGAAGAGCTCGTACGTGATGTTTCGCCCCCGCGCAACGCCCTGCTCCCCTTCCCGCTGCAGCTCGCACGCGCGGCGTGACAATCCGCGTGGTCGACGCGGACAATTACAGCGCCGGCCGATTTCGCGATTTACATCGCGACAGTGATTCGATGCGGGGCGGCAAAATGCGTTCGGGCGTGAACAACGCTAGTCTCTCTCTCTCTCTCTCTCTCTCTCTCTCTCTCTCTCTTGCTCTCCCCTCTTGCATCACGCGGTCCGTGAGGACGGACGGCTCGCTCTTCGAGAGAAACCGCGAAACTAATTTCGCGTCTCGGGAGTCTGGAGGAGGAAACGTTTCGAGGAGCACTTCTGCGAATCATGACTCATGACTCGGCAGCGGCGTCCAAATTAATTTCACTAGCTCACGGCCTCTAATCAGCCAACGCGTCACCTGTCGCGATCGTCGCCCTTTCTAATCGTGTTTCTTCCGCGGAGCTTGCGCGGTCGTGACATGAAAACGCGGTTTGTTTTTCCGCGGGCGCGCTTAATGGCATGCGCCGCATGAGAGCGAGAGAGAGAGAGAGCGAGAGAGAGAGAGAGAGAGAGAGAGAGAGGGAGGGAAAGGGAGAGGTAGGGGGAGGATGACGGAGCACTCGAAAATGCAGGGCTTCCGCGGCGAAGCGGAAGCTACCACGTCGGTCGGGCAATCCGGGGGCGAGCGGGGGTAGAAGTTGAAATACGAGACAGGTGGTCGCCGCCTATCAGATGCTCCCGTGCTCCACGGTAAGCCCTCGATGTCTACACCGGGAGCAGTCTAATTCCCTCCCGAAAGATCCCCTGATACGCCGTAAGACTCGGCCGCAGCGGACAAGTTAATGGAAACGGAACCGTATTCGCGTATCTCCCTCTTCGCACGGCATTTTGGCTCGCGCGAACGTTCGTACGTTATAGCTTACGTTTCGCCGTTGGACATAACTCCCCCTCATCCCTCACCGGCGTCGATCGTGGCTCCTAATTTCGCGTTAAGGGCTCTCCCGAGATGCATCGCGCGGGGCCAGTTAATGGAGAGGAAAGGTTCTCCCTGCGGGACAAAGGGACCCCCTTCGCGTGGCCTCCTCTCGAAACGTCTCGCTGAACTCTCGTGACATCTCGTGAGCTTAAAATCCCGTCGGGCTGCTTGTCACTTCGCCGTCACTGCGTCGCCTCCTCCTCGCCACCCTCTCTCTCTCTCTCTCTCTCTCTCGCTCCCTCGGCGCCGCTCTGTTCTCGGCGTAGCCCGTTACGTCCGCTCGTCGCACATTCCATTTCGGTAATTGAGAAATCCTCCGAGCAGTGGGAGAGGGTGAGGAGACAGCCCTTCGCGGATTTTAGTACGCGGGCACCCGGTCGTTTCGACCTCCATAATGTATCGTTAGCTCGCCTTCCGCCGCCGCCGTCGTTGCTGTTGCTTCGTTCGTTCGTAAAGTTAAGACGCCTCCACATGTGACGAGTTAGTCGCGCAGCGACTAACGACGAGGGATTTTCCTTGGTTGCGTCGCTGCGCGATCGCGCCGAGCGTTAGCTGGCTGACACTCGACGATAATTGATTTCGCTTTGTGAGCGCCAGTAACGATTCTCTCTCTCTCTCTCTCTCTGTCTCTCATCCGCCGTGATGCTCATCGTCGCAGAGTCGAGAGACGCCTACGAGAGTCATCGCGCGTGCGAGGCGGCGTTATCGAGCGACGAGGATCGCGACGGCGTACCGTTCGTCTGGCTTAAACTACACGGTCCCCCCTCGTATATTTTTCGGGGGCGCAGAGTCGCCCCCGGGAAAGGAGTCACTCGGACGAATGGAAGAGCGGCGCGCGGATGCTCCGCGGGTGCGCGCCCCCTTCCCCCCCGCTCCCGCTGCGAGCGCGCGGCGCGCATCCGCGCGCGCGGCCGGGAATCTTGATTTACCAAAGCGCGCGGGGCCGCGCGCGACGTAAATTCCCCCTCCCATCCCCCTCGCCCCCCCCCACCCCTTCCCCGTCGCTTAATCCACGTCCGGGCGGTGTCGGAATTTATTTCCGCTTGCCGATCTGTTCCGGCAGCCGGCGTTTCTATATATCGCGACGTTTCCCGATATATCGCGCGGCTCGTCCGCCGATATATCGATAACCGGAATCGCGCCGGAATTATGAGTTCCGCCGTCGCAATCTTTCAATTTCAGACACGCGCTGCCCCCTCCCCCACTCCCTCCCCACCCTCTCTCTCTCTCTCTCCGTCCGCTCTTCTTCCCCATCGCTCCTTCCCTCCTCCTCCCCCCCCCCCGCTCGCCCGCCCGCGCTCGCGCTTTCGCGACGCCGCGGCATAATTAATAATGATGACGGGCTTTTCCGCGCTCGGGCTCGTCGATCGTCCTGACGAATATCCAAGCATCCCGCGGCCGCGGCCGCCGCAGTGAGATATGACGATTCCATCCCCTCCCTTCCACCCTCCCTCCCTCCCTCCCCCCGTCGCCCCGACCTCTCTCTACAAACCGAGGGTAATCTACTGTTTAAAAAGTCGAACGTGTCTCGTGATTTACACGCTCGTTCCTGCTGCACTCCCCGAGGGAGGATGCAACGGCTAGCGCGCACACGCTTGCGCGACCTGCCCTCCTCTCCTACCCCCCTTGACTCTCTCTCTCTCTCTCTCGCTCTCGCTCTCGCTCTCGCTCTTTCCCTGCCCCGCGCGGAGAAGATTTGCGACGGGAGAAACTTTCCCGGGGAAAAGATTAAGGTGCTGGCATCCACTCCTCCATATCTTTAAACTCACTCGTCGCTTCCCGGCCTTTGCAGCCCCTTAAAAAGATACTTTCCAAATACCCCCGCGCCGCTGCCGAAACTTTGTGATTAAACTTTTACGGGAATCTAAAATTAATTACTCCGGCTGAACTTATTTTTAACGTAATTAAGTGCAGTCAGCGTAAAAAGGCCGGGGAGTCCAGGGTCGCGGGGGCGAGGGGGGAGGGGGGGAGGGGGAACCGACCGACCGCTGTCTCTCAAAGTCCAGCCGAGACGTCCTCGCGAAAATAACGAACGTTACGGTCGCGCGCGGACGCCTTTAATCATGTAATGCGTTTCGGCCATTTGTAATAGAGAGAATAACGAAGGATGGTCGAGAGGTCGCCGTCTGCAGCCCTTCCGATACCCAAATGGCTAATAATATCGTGCCTGTCCACGCGGGGGAAGCACCCCGAAGACCCGAGGCGATCACCGAAGCGAATGCCGGAACGATTATTCCGGACGGGGATGCGTTTCTCGGGTCGCGGGAAACGCCACGCGGCCCCATGCAAATATACTTCGCCGCCCTTTTAATGCGTATTTTATGGCACGCGTTTTCGCGGTACACGCTTTTGCTCTTTATTCGATGGCCGCCGAGCATTTTGCATTCACTCGCGCGAACGGGCCGTACACGGCGCCATAATGCGCGGCCGCGTTCCAAATGGTACACGAATCGAGTTCGCGTGTCGTCGTCGTCGTCGCCGTCGTCGTCGCCGTCGTCGTCGTTGTCGTCGTCGTCGTCGTCGTCGTTGTCGCATCCCGCGACCCCTCCTCCTTCGAATCCCGACCCCGGCATTAGCCGATGACTCGCCGCCGAATTTCCATGCGATTTTTTTCGCCCTGCTCTCTTTTTCTACCTCCTCCTTTCCCCCCCCCCCTTTCTTTTTTCCCACCCCCTGCCCTCGTCGATTTCCACCCCGGCGAGATCCTCGCCGGGTTAATTTGGATGCGCCGCGGTGTAAAATGGACGAACGACCGTGAATCGTTTCGCGCATTTACGTCGCGCTACGTGGGCTAGCATATTTTGCCGCCCTCTCCTTCCCGCTCCCTCTCTTTTTTTCCCTCTCTTTTTTTTTAACGCCGGAGTAGCGCGTTAAAATTTACGATGGCGGCACCGCGATATTTGCACGGTCAATAGAGGACGCGAGCATTAAATTGCCGGCTCGCGTATCAAAAACAGATTAAAAGCGAATGTTCTAGATATAATTTTATCGATCTGGCAAGTGGACGCTGCAAAAATTAGGGCGGATGGATGAGAGAGAAAAAGGAAAGGAGGGAAACGGAGAGAAAGCGGAAACACGAATCGATTAGGCTGGCGCTCGATTAATATCGCGCATACACACCGTGACATTCGCCATGTCTGCTTTATCGCGCTCTCGCTCGCGCGATAATCACTATGAAATATAGACGCATACCCGACAAGTGGACCGTACTCGAGCACGATGGATCGAGCGGAAGTGCTTTTTATGCAGGCACACACGGGTGATTTTGATTTAAAATCCGCGCCACGGCCGGGCCAGTCCGCGCGCGGTCGACCATTTGTATCGATTATCCGGAGAACATCGAGCTGGCAATCGCATCGATGTCGCGTCGAATGAATCTATCCGTGAGCATTGCCTTTAATATCGCATTCCGGTATCGCGACATTGAAGCATCCCCTTCGCTTTCCTGTTCGAGCGGTTCGTTATCGGTGACGTCACTCGGCAGACAGAACGGAAGAAATAGAAATGGAAGAAAAAGAAACGGAAGCTATAAAATCGAGGAAGCGTCTCAAACGAAGATCCTTCTGACCTTTTGCGTGAGGCTTCCCAGAGATACCTTCGCATTCGGCGAGACTGGAGATTTGGATAGGTTAGGTTAGGTGCGCAGATTAATTTCTCGGCCTTGCGTAGAGTTCGGAATTTATTTAAGACACGAGGAGAGATCTCAATCGATAAAGTCGTCTCCATAATTTTCGATGACCTTGAGCCATTATATCGGGCAACCAGCTGCGTCGATCGGATTATTAATGCCTGAAAACGAGAGCAAGAAATTAATTTGTGCGGCTAATATCCTCCGTACGAAGCCGGCATGCACTCTCGGTGAACGCTACCGCGTATGTATGAATCGATGAATTTTAATTGCGCCGGCGCATAAATAAAAATCCGCCGCCTCCTCATTCGCCGCTCGCAAGAAAATAAAACCTGTGCCCGCCGTTCCCGCATATTTGTTTCCGAAAACTTTTATGGCGTTTTCTTTTTTCTTCTCTTTTTTCTCTTCTTTTTTTTCTGTTATTATTTCTCCGGTCTCGGGTGAAACCCGTTATTATTCATATTTCATAAGCTTTTTATGTGATATCATTTTAGCCGCTGTGCCGGTTTCAATTCACGTCGCGATATAAATTAACGTTACTCGAGCTGCGGTCTTCCCATTTCGCGAATCGAGCCATGAATCAGTCTAGGTTGATTTAGACATCTAGACAGTCTAGACTGCAGCAGATCGGCACGCACCGGACACGGATCCGCGTCGTTTACATTTCCGTCCGAATCTCATTCGTATCGTATCATTTATCATTGATGTGTTAAGAAAAGATGAATGTGATGCAAGTGCCGATAAAAATGCCGATGCCGCGTTGTCTGCGACATCTGACCTTCAGCCGTCCTTGACGTCAGCCTCGGATTGTCGGATTTCGAGACGCGCAGAGAGGTTATGCAGCGGAAAGAGAAACGTCTCCTTAAATAATCGGCATACATTTAAATCGGATTTGTCGAACGAAGACGCGAAGCGGGACGTCATGCGCACCGCCGGAAGTCGGCGCGTTGTGTACTCGGAGCATTCGGAATCGAGCGAGACTGACACTTTTCGACATATCCATCGCCGGCTCGAATGCAAATAGATATGGCGTTCGACTTAAGTGCGCATCGTGAGGGCGCTTAGAGGGCGCTTCAGTAGATCGAGAGCCTCGATTCCTCGAATCGGTGCTTCCCCTTTTTTCTCTCTCGTTTCCTCGCCGAGATACATTCGGCGAATTCTCGATTCGCGCGATTATTTATTCGTATCCGATCTATCGAGAAGTGAAATAGATGCGCACGCCTCTCGGCATTTATAACGGCGGGCCGTACGCGTACGCGCGCAATGACGAATTCAAGCGATATTTTCTTTTTGGGCGTTTGCGCATTTTAATGAAAATTGCATTCATCGGTGCAACGCGGGCGGGCGCGTGTTTTGAAGTCTTGATTGAGAGCTCGTACAAATCCCGAGCGCGTAAAAATATCATCACCGCGCCGGTGAAACTTGAACGTTGTTGCGGAGAGCCGATTTTTCAGACGCGCTCGCTCGTGCTCAATGGATCGTGCGGCAGGCGGCTGGGCGGGAGGCGCGGGGAGGTAGCGCGCGGCAGCGGCAACCTCCGCCGTCCGACCACCCTCGATCGTTGAATGACACGCGTTTTTTTCCGGCACTCCCCGTGAATGACACGCGCGCGCGCGGAATGACACGCATCGCCCGGCATCGCCGAAATCGCGAGAGCTTTTTTGCGCTTTCTCGCGTCCGCCCGCTTTCTCTCCGCGAGTCCGCGATGGAAACCGCCCACCACGCGACTCGGCGACCAAAACTTGGCTCGGAGGAGGGATATATTCGCCGTTGCCGCTGGAATGCGTTTGCGTTCCGATATCGTCGCCGAAAAATATTACACTTGGGCCAACTTGGATAATTTAGCCCGCGCCGCGCAACAACCAGCGCCGAAATCGCAGTAACGAAAGCAGAAAGCATTGGCAGCAGGGGGAGGGGAATTTTATTTGACCCGGTAAGGCGGACTTATTTGGCGGCATCGAACCACCCGTCACCACCGCCACTCTCCCCTCCGCCTGCAAAACGTTCTGTTTCGCGCGCGCATATCTGCCGTCGCGTACCGCCTGGAACTTTGCTAATTTCTTGAAACTCTGCGAACTTTCGCGGGTTACTCGATACTCTTAATTCACTTCCGCGAGTTTAAACATCCCCTCGCATTTAACCGCGGTACGACGTAGCAATTCAATAAACAAGTTTTGCGGTACAAGCGCGCCCTCCAGCCTTTGATTTCTCGCGCTACCGCGCCCTCTCCTCCTCCTCCTTCACTCCTTCCTCTACCTTCTTCTCCGCAGAGCCATTCCCGACCCCCCCCCTTCTATCGCCCCCGTGGCCGAGCCGCTCATTCAAAGACTAATTAAGTACGGATCCCCGATACGCGTCGACATCGTTTGCAAGCAGATTGCATCGGCATTCGAGCGGTGCGGGGAAGTGGGCAGGAGAGGGAAAGGGGGAGGGGGATGACGGGCAGGATGAATCGCTTGTGTCGGCGTTTAGGCATCGTTTCTATCAGTCGTACGCATTCGGGAAACCCATGTCCGATCCCAGTCAGCGGACGATAAGGGCTCTGGCAGGAGGGAGGGAGAGTAAAATGAAATAAGATACAGAGACAGGCGAGAGATTGAAGGTTATGTTAAGAGAGGGCCCGGCGAGAGCCCTCGTTAACGTGTATACGGTGTAATACGGTCTGATACGGCCGCTAATTCCGTTCCGTTCGATCGGACGCGGTGCGCGCGCGGAACGGTTAATCGCGTCGCATAATCGAGAAGCCGCGGATAATCGAAAATTAATCGTCAATGATTGCGGCCGATGGACAATTCATTAAACGTGACCCCCTGATCCCCTGACTCGTGCATCGGATTTCTAATCTCCCTAACGGAAATCACATCGGTCCTCCCACCCCGCTCGCGGACGCTTTGTAATTCAATCGCGGAGCTTGCTTAAGCCGACCTGCAATTACCGGCGCGCTCTTATTGTTTACGGATGTCCCCGCTGCCCGAGGGCGGGAACGACCGCGAAACTTTTCTCGCCAGTACAGCGATCGCTTAGTCGAAAGTTTCAGTCTCCAGCGCGTCTCCGGTATTGTTGCTCCAGGGGACTCGTCGACCCGCGATTTCACGAGATTTTCCCGAGACACTTTGCGACGAGCGATGGCGAAAGGAAGTCACTCGGTGCGCTCGTGAAAGATCGTGTATCATCGTTGCCAGCGATGCGGGGCCGCGACGAACAGAGCGCCGCCGCGCGGAAAACTGCGGCGAAGCGCCTCTCGCTGATCTCGTCGAGCTTCGCGCCGAAGCCGCCTTGAATCACGGAGACGCGTCTCGATCTCGCGAGAGATCAATCTTTCCGACAGCAAGTAAGTCGAATGTCCTTGTACATCCGATTTGAATGAATTAATACTCGATCGCTCGCGTACACACAAGGAGACTCGATCGTCCGATCTTGAGGATGGTTTTAGGCGGGCGTTCGGGAAACTTGGTATCCGTCGAGGAAAACCTGTTGCGAACGCAACCGACCTGCTCGACGCGTGTACATACGATGCCATATATATACAACGCCGAACTGCCAGGGTGTCCTAGATACGAGCGTTGTTAACGTTCGGTCGGCCCGAAATCGGAGAAGCGCGCGATTAGCTTTGAATTTTCCTGTCGGCTCATTTCGCTCCTATCAGCTTCCGCTTGCGCTCGCAAACACGGCTTTCTCAGGTTTCCACGTGCAAAGCTCAATTATATTTCCTCGCATATAATATACACGCACACATACGTCACACAGATATGCAGAGCTTTGAACGCATCGACTTTTTCACTTCGTATTACGCGAATGTTGCGCGTTCCGGCGAGTTTATCGTGCAAATAAAAATCACGATGCTCCGTAACTCCTTGCACGAATTCGCGCACGCAGATGCAGCCTGAAGGAAGAGAGAGAGAGAGAGAGAGAGAGAGAGAGAGTGAAGGGGGGAGAAAGATCACTGGGGGAAAGAATCGATGCGAGTCTGATTCGAGTTCTCAAACTCGCGAGTTCTCCCTTTTGGTTCTTCGTAATTCGCGCAGCTTCTCGGACGACTTTTTATTGGCGAGGAGGGCACGCCGGAGATTATATCTAGCGAGAGATGAATCTAATCTCTGAATGGAATCGTCGGAGAGCGAGTCGCTTGGGAATTGGCATAATAATCGGAAGTCCCATCCAAGTTCCATCGAACTGTTCGCGCGCACGTCATCCGCTCCGATCCGCTTACATGTATATGCACCGCTATCTATGTATGCGGCGTTGTTTGGAAACTATGAGTACAACTATCAGTTGTTAGTATCGCCGAGGACGTGGCTGTTAGTCATAGCCTCAAGTCACTAAACCGATCATAACGATAATAATTCGCGAAGTGACTTCCGCCGAACAGCTGCGTGCGTTTTAACGCGCGAAACGGTTCCGCGAGCGATTTATCTGCTTTGTACGATACTTCCGGATGATTCACTCATTTCCCCCTCTTTTCTCCTTCACTTCCGCTGCTTCGTACGCGAATTCCTCTCGCGCTCGGGAGATTATCGAAGTCGCAAAGTTGAAAAATCCGGTTATTCGCTTGGCAGTTCGGAACTTGACGCGACTAATCTTAAAAGTCCGACAAACCAATTCGATATTAAGAAATTACTCGCCAATCGTTATCCGTCCTTTTTTTAACACAAATCGTCGCACGATTTTGAATCGCGACGGTAGATGGCGGGTCGGTTCACCGGCTCGCGGTTTGTCATTGAGAATTATTTGACCCGGGGATATTATTGGCTTGCCGGTCAAATTCACAAATTCGATTTTGCCGAAAATCGAGGTCCGCGCAAACAAATTTTATTACGCATTTCTCACTGATTCTGATACATCGGATTATCTCCTCCTCTCTCTTTTTTTTTTTTTATCACGCACGCCAATAATGGATCGCGAGTGCGCCCTCGCGCGAGCGAAAGTAAAAATTCGCTGCGACCGTACACTCGGGCCGGGAGCGGGAAGTGACGGAGGGGGATCCCCTCGCGTGCCGAAGCCGCTTAAGAGAATTTCATATTTAGTGTTGTCTGCCTTATACCGTATACTCGGAGATTGGAATATTCCTGAGATGTCTGAAGTTTCACGAGAAGTTTATACGCGCGCGCGCGCGCGCATACGTACATGCATACATAAGCAGCGAAACACGCGAAGGATTTATAGTTGCCGCGTCCGTCATTAGCTCGGAAATCGGCGTGCAATGTTTAATAACGACTTCCGTCGCGTGTTGCACGATCGCGGCTGTACATCTTCGGGCGATTCACAATGAGCGGCAATTCCCCCCTCTCTCTCTCCCTCCCTCGAAGTCAGCGCTCCCGCGCGGATGTACATCCGCGTATAACCAAAGTAGCGCAATCTCGCCGTTAGACACCAGGATCGAAATTTGCGACGGGACGTTCAATAATGAACTCAACCGCCAGGTCGCGAACGCTGTCGTTAATTCCGCTCACGTCGGAGAATGCGAAGTCGCACTTCGCGCGCGAGTGCCGCCAGGCGGCGCAAAGCGCCGCCTCCTCCCGCGTTTTGCCACGTCCCGCATTAACAGGCATGCGATTTCCGCGGGAACGATACGATCCCGCGGAGCCCTGCGATCGATCGGAAATTGAAAATGATCGAGAAAGAAAATCACCAAAAAAGAATTTCCCTCCGCCAGCCGTCGAGTTGGCCACCGAGCTGCCAGCGCTTCGTATCGGCGAGCAGGATTCCCCCACCGCCTCGCGATGCTTTCGCATCCGCAGTATGTATTTATCGCGCACATTGCGCACGGGATTTGATCTCGGCGTGGCGCGCTCGTCGGCGAAATGATTGCGCGCGGCCGTATTGCGACCGTATTGATTCCGGCGGCTTGACTTTGAGATACTCGTGATAAGAAATGATATAAGGAAGACAGCGGGGCTAGGGTGAGCGAGCGGGAAGAGAAGCGACGAAGGCGGGGAAGGCGAGAAAATTGCGGAATGTCGAGGATGATTGATTATTTTCTGTCGAGTTATCGGCGTCGGAACAGTGCTAGCGGAAAGCGTGGTGGCACGGCATGTTATTACTCCGGGTTTCCTGTATTTTCGCGCCTTTCGCGCGAGATACGGAACCGCCCGCCCCTTCCGCCCCCGCCCCCACTCTGCTGCCCCCTTCCGCCCCCCCCCCCACCGCCACCCGTGGCGGAAGTTAGCGCTATCAAGTGCGATATACATGCCGGCGATGTGTACGCGACTCACGCTTCCGCGTTATTTGCCGAATTTCGTGACGCGTGCAGCGAAATAATGCGCGAGTCGAAAATCCACTCTCCCTCCGGATGCGGCCCTACGCCAGTACACAGGGCTCCAAACGTATATACGTATGTAGGGCACGGGAGGCCGTGCCTCCGCGAGGCGACCGTCGTGTTCGACGAAATCACAAAGTTGGGAAAGAAAGTCCCGTTCCAAGTAAGTTGCGCGTAATAAAAATGCAAAGAGCGTCTGGCCGTTGATTGCCTTGAATACGGATGGGCTAAGGGTACACTTTAATTTTCAAACTCGCCCCCTCCGCGCTGATACCACGTCCATGTCCGCCGAAACTCGAGCGTAAATAAAGCGGGGGAGTGTCCATTACCCGATGCCTCGGCGAGGACCCTCGGCGTCGCGGCGTCGTTAAATATTCAGCGCCCGATCGAAACGCGGATCGGGAGCGGAAGAAGAAAAGAAATGTCGCCACTGTCGCTGCCCGCCTGCCGACAGGCGCGAGATGCGTTTCGCGATAACGCGGGCGCGAACGAGAGACAGTTCCCTGCTCGCGGTAAGCGTTCCCTTCTCTCACGACTCATCTCCTCGTTCGGCATCTTTTGTCGGGAATTTGGGTCGCTCACTCGATACCGAGGGACCGTGAACCCGAGCTCGCGACGTCCCGCGCCCGTCTTTTCTCTTTTTACGGCGACGGCGGATGCCGCAGCCACTGTTCTAATCTGGCAGCTCGTTTCATTTCCCCGGCGATTTGTCCCGCGGTGCCATCCCGCAGACCTTAAATCCGTGAAAGCAATTTGGATATTGCCTACGTCGCATGTGGAATTGCCACTGTCGGTCCGTCTGCGCGCGCGCGCGCGCGCGTGGTTGGTGGCCACGGGAATGGTGGGGGGGGATGGGGCGGKGGGGGGGGGGGGGGGGRGGRAGGAGCGAAAACGAGACGCGAAACAGTTTGCGAGATACGACGAGCGCCTTATCGATCTTATCTCCGCGGGATAAAGGCGGCGCGATGATCGCGCGCGCGCGGCGCGCTTAAATTTGAGCGGCTTTCCAAGCCCGTTGGAAGTGCGCCGTTAGGTTTTTTACGCGCGCTGCGTGAGGCGCGGCCGAGTGTGATGGACTTGGGCCGTAATACTTTTGCTGAAGGCGCGCGCGTATGTATGTATGTATGTATGTATGTATGTATGTATGCATGTATGCATGTATGCGCGCATAAAGGTGCGTGAGGCGCTTATTTATCGAGCATTCGCGCGGCGTCGAATAAAAAGGCCAGCCCGCATCCGAGGCAGGAATTTCACGTAGGGAGGCGTTCTTCTCAAAGTTGGCGAACCTCGAGCAAGTTTGCCGCAACTTGCTGCCACTTGACATTATCTGTTTAGGGACGTCGTAAGCCGCCAACAGGCGTGAATAAGCAGCGATAATTAGCTGCCCTTGATAGTGCTTAAGCAACTTGGCGACATGCACTTATTATCGTGCCGGTGACGCGACGCGTTGAGATATTTTCAAAGGAAATTTCACTGTCACCCCGATGAATGGGGTAAGCGTGATATTTCCGCCGTCCGATATTCTTCCAAGCTTAATTCCAAGCTCGAGGACGGCGCGTTCAATGGACGCGCTCGAGAATAAGCAACGTGCGAGAAGATAGCCGAGTCGCCAGCTATTGTCAAGTGTAGATCGGGGACGTCGCGGGATCGTTGCGGAAAAATGCGCGAGCGTAAATTCACGGACGATTCACCGGCCGGCAACGACCTGCCACTTCCGCCACTTGATGAAAGCGCGGAATCGCGCCGCGGTACTCGCTCACTCACCCGAGCGACACGTGTTTCAGATCTGACGAGCACTGGGTCTACCGGTCCGGTTTTCGTGGCGCCGGTTGGCAATCAGACCGCCGCGATTGGCCGCGAGGTCGTCTTCTCCTGCAGTGTTCACAACATAAGCATCCGCAAGTACAAGGTAACGAAGCCCGATTAAATTCGCGCGCAGTCGCCGCCGATCTATACGGGATCCCATCCGCTCGCCCGTGGACTACCGAACGGTCCCTGCGCACCGAGTCCCTCCCTCCGACCCTTGCCTCTGGAGGAGGCGCGACCCGGCGCGACCCTCGCGAGCCTGAATCGAGAGAGGCGCGCAACGGCGCGAGGCCGAGAGCGACGATCGCGACGATCTTGGCTTTGTCGGCAAGCCGGCAAGCGGCTACGAGCAAGGGCATCTACGATGACGAAGACCGAACGTAACAAATGTCGGGCATCCTTGATATCGCGAACGGTGCCGGGTCACGTAGCGCGCCACTCGCCGGAGACGTGCCGCGCCGGCGGAATTGAATTGCCGCGAGTGAAAAATCCCCGCAAAAATATCCCGGCCCCTTTTTGTGTTCCAGCGCGCGCTTAATCTTCATGTCGCGCGGCTCCCTCGCCCTCCTCCTCCTTCCCCCCCTTTCTCTCTCTCTCTCTCTCTCTCTCTCTCTCTCTCTCTTTCTCTCTAGGCGGCCCAGGAAGTGAGACAAATCGCGGTCAGATCAAATCGCCCTTGTCCGCGAGGCCGGTGCCGAAGCCGAGAGGTCACCGAGAAACATCGTCAGAAAGACTTCACTTCCGGTTCGCCGCGTGTACGCTCACCGTATCGCGCCGGTCGCGTCTCGATCACTCGCGAGGGACGTCCTTCTGCTACTAGCTCCGCATCGTTGAAACATCAAAGGATCCGATATTATCCGCGCTCGATGTGAGAACATCGACAGGTGCTTTCGCGTTGCGTGGCAATTGGGGATGTCTTCCAGGTCGGCTGGCTGCGCGCCTCGGACCAGACGATCCTCTCGATTCACACCAGGATCGTGACGCACAATGCGCGTATCTCCGTCTCGTACGAGAGCGGCGGAAGTTCCGGGCCGGGGTCGGCCGGCGCGACCGCCGGCGGCGCGTTTGGAGTGACGGGGAGCAGCCAGGCCACGGAGGAAGTCGTCAACGGCACGTGGAGCCTGCACATCCGCCAGCTGAAGGAGACCGACAGAGATTGCTACATGTGTCAGATCAACACCAGCCCGATGATATCTCAGCTGGGTTGCCTCGACATACAAGGTAAGCGCTATCTCTTACGTTATCGTGTCACGTGCGCTCAGCGGCGCTGATCGCCGCTGTTGATGATCGCGCTTGTCATTGGTGCGCGCGATTCGGAATGGCTCCCCCGAGCCATTCGTTTTCGCTCGTGACGACCTCGCGTGACGATCGAGAGAAAGGCAGAGCTCTGAATTCTTATTCAATTCCACGAGTCGACGAGATCGCGCTGCCGAGCATCGCTCTGAGACACCTCCCAGACATCCTTGGGCTTGGGCGATTCGCTCCACTTGGATCCAACTGCTGCCACCGTCCATCTAATTAACTCAACACGCCGCGAACCGCCAATGAAATCGCTGCCTGGATTGAGCATTCCGCTAGCGCCGCGCGCGCGAGGTCGTCCGTCAAAAATGGCATTGCAAACTGCCGCAAGAATAATGCATGACACGAGCATGCCACTTAAACCCTCGCTCGGAGAACATGCAAATCGGAATGCGAGCGGGAATAAGCGAAGGCAAATCGTCTCGTATGCAAAGCTCCCGAGTTCGCCGAGAACGAGACAGCCGTGCGTCCAAAAAGCGTACCTACGCCGAGAGGGAGAGAGACTCCCCCTCTCTCTCTCTCTCTCTCTCTCTCTCTCTCTCTCTCTCTCTATCTATCTATCTATCTCTATCTCTATCTCTATCTCTCTCTCTCTCTCTCCCTCTCGCCGTAATATCATCTCTTCCATTTGGAACATAACTCCACTCGTACATAAGTCGCTCATGTAAGTTGCTCGCTCCCATCCTCCCTCCCAGGCTCGTCTTTATCGCGAAGGCGCCCCTGAAGAGGGAGCGATACAGTGCCGAGTGCCGATTTCACTCGTAATGATCCTCGAGTAAGAGGGCCCGGGCTCGGGAGCGGGGAGGGGAGCGAGGAGGGCGGATGACCGTTACGCATTTACTGGTACGACCGTTTGTTCCCCAGTGCCGCCCGACATCGTTTACGGGGGTGATACCAGCGCGGATCTGGCAGTGGCGGAGGGCGACAACGCGACCCTGAGCTGCAGGGCGACCGGGCGCCCGCCGCCGAGGGTGTCCTGGAAGAGGGAGGACGGGGAGCCCATCTTCATAAGGACGTCGACCGGTAGGGAGCCGCCGATAAGCGGCTAAAGTTTCAATTTCTCGGCCCGCTCGTCCCGCCGCGCGATCGCGATCGTTAAACGGCGAACGAGCGAGTCGCAGTGCCGCGATTATGCGTTATTATGCGGGGGAGGCGCTCCGCATAATCGGCAGCGCGATATCATCGATATCGATAGCCGCCTCGTGGTGGTCGACGTCGCGCCGCTTATTTTCCGCCCGGCGAGCACCGGAACCGCGAACGATCGTCCGTTGTCGCCCCGATTATCGGCAGTGTCGGGTCCGCGGGAAGCTTAAGGGAGGAGAAGCGAGATCACGGAAAGTCGCGCGAGCGAGACCACGCACAGCCGGGCAGCATCCTTGTCCCTCTCGATTCGGGGCGGGAAATTTTCAGGAGCCAGCCAGAGAACGTCAAAACGTCCGAAACGTCGCGCTCGCTTACCGATATTTCCTTCGTCTCGCGATCCCAGAGAGATCAGGCGAGATAGATACGTAGAAAGCCGCAAGCCAGAAAGTGAGAGAGAGAGAGAGAGAGAGAGAGAGAGGGCGGAAAGTCAAGAGAACCGGCAACTTTTCGAACTCGTATCCTCCGCGGAGGATACGTAGATTGAGTGTAAGAACGAGCAGACGAGCAGATGTAACGAGTAAGCTCGTCGAAACAAGTTTCTCTTTGTGAACTGGCCTCGAAGATGGGGCGAAACGAGAGAACGGAGCTCAGGGAGGAAGAGCTCCTCCCGATGGTATCTCAGCGCGCGCGCGCGCCTTATACAGAGATCGAGCGTAAATTGGCGCATACGCTCGCGCTTCGCGACTCTCCCGAGTTAGCAAAACTGGTCGGCGTAACTATCTGTCTCGTCCCCGTGTGCGACTACTGCTTGTCGAATCCGCATCCGCAGCCATAGCTCGTAGGCAACCGGTCTCCTAACCGGCTTCTCTTATCCGACGCTTATCCCTTCATCGCTGGCTACCCTTGCGGCGAACTTCCGGTCCGGCCAGCGCGATTGATTCATCCCGCGCCGGCGAGAGTCAAGTCTCATATTTTTCCTTTCCCTTCCGAATCCGCCGCTCTCCCCCTCCCCCTCGCCCCCCCCCCTCTCTCTCTCTCTCTCTCTCTCTCTCTCTGCGTCTCCCCGCAATCTCGGGGAGCGAGCTGTCGCCGCTGTAAGCGCGATAATCGGAGCGGCGATGTCGCCGCCCGGGCGAGCGCGGACCGGAAAGCCAAGAACCGGATCGCGATCGATCGTTTTTCCGGACAGCGGTACACGGGTAAAATGTTCTGCTCCCGTGTACGCAGGTGGTACCACTTTCGAGAAGCACAACCACTACAACGGCTCGCTGCTGCATTTCCATCGTGTCGAGAGGCGGCAAATGGGGGCGTATCTCTGCATCGCCAGCAACGACGTGCCACCGGCGGTTAGCAAACGGGTGACACTCGCTGTGAATTGTAAGCTCGATTCGCTCGCGTCCTCAACCCTCCCTCCCCCTATCCCCACCCCCGCCGGCCGCCCGTCCGCCTGTCCGCCCGCCGGTCCGGGGCTCGCAATCCGACTGGATTCGCTAATTAGACCCGCGGCGAGTAAAGAACAATGCACGCGTAATCGGCGCGGAAGTTGGCGCGAAAAAGAGAAGGAAGGGGCAGGTGAAGGGTTGACCCGAGGAGAGGGGGAATCGGCCGCGTGTTTCGCGAGAGCGGCGGGTCGGACCGCGCGTACGGCAGGTAAAACGTGCGCGCGCGCGCGCGCGCGCGCCGGCAAACAAAGCCTGGAATCTAATAAAAATCCAATTTCCACTGCTTTCCTTTCTCGCTCGCGCGTTAAGTGCACGTTATCTTCGAAAGCCGCGCGCGTGCACGCTGCGTGCGCCCTCGCCCTTTCTCTCCTTAGGCTTACCCCGCTGTCCTCCGCAGTCGCGCCCGTTGTGAAGGCGCCCAACCAGTTACTGGGCGCCCCCCTGGGTACGGACGTGCAGCTGGAGTGCTACGTCGAGGCGTTCCCGAACACGATCAATTATTGGGTGAAGAACCAGCGCGAGGGATCAGCCGAGGACGAGATGTTGCTGGAGGGGTGAGCCGCCGGTCTCGCTTTATAATTCTGTAATATCATCGCGCGGCGAGCGGGCGACGAGGCGAACGGTTCAGCGCGGAGGGAGCGAGATCCGCTCGCGACGGAGAGAAATCGCGCGCGAGAGGAGGACGCGCGCGCGCGCGCGCCCCTCCGCGCTGACGGAGCGTGACGGCGCGCTAAACAAGACCCCGAGGAGCGCGCCAGCGCTCTCCCGCGTCTCGCCCTCGCCGAGCGTTCTCGCCGAGCGTTCTCGCCGAGCGCGGGACGCGCCTTTGAGAATCGACCCGTTCTCGTTTCCGATGCGACCGCAGACCCAAGTACAGCGTGCGGGAGGAGCGCACGGGCTACACGGTCCTGATGTGGCTCCTAATCAAAAAGTTCACGGAGAAGGACGTCGGCAGTTACAAGTGCGTGTCGACCAACAGCCTGGGCAGGGCGGACGGAACCCTCAGACTGTACGGTGAGTACAATCGCGCCTGGCCCGGTCTAGCTGCTCGCTACGTTGTCGGCAAACCTGTCTGCTCTGTCTCTGCTTCCAGAGATCAAGATCGGCATCGACAGGTCATCGCGGAAGGACCACGTGTCCATCATCGGTGGTGAGTAACACACGAACGTGCGTCTTCCGTGCACCTCGAGAGTCGTGCACCTGCTCGTCGACTTTGACCGCTCCGCTCCTTCCTCCGCCCTAATCACCTCCCCCGTGATCGTCGGCCTGAGGCTCCCGCGTTCTCCCAGCGAAAAGGGTCTTGCTCTGTTTTCCAGGACTGGCCGAGGCCGCTCAGAGTCCCAGTGTCAACAGCGGCGTCGCGAGCCTCCTCGGGAACAGCAGCAGCCTGACGCACGTCCTCTCGGTGTTGTTCTTCGCGCCGATACTGTGGCCACGGTGAAGAAGGCATCCACCACTGGTCATCGCTGAGCTGCCACTTGCTGCCGGATGACTTTTGTGCCAAAGAAAGAAAGGGGAAGGGAAAAGGAAAAGAAAAAGAAAAAAAAGAAAAAAAAAAGAACAGGGACAAGAACGAACAGGGGAGAATGCGCGAGTGCGTAGCGGACGCTACCGACGCTAGAAGACGCACACTAGCGCGACGGCGAGCAAGAGAGACGGACGAAAGAGAGAGAGAGAGAGAGAGAGAGAGAGAGTGTGTGTGTGTGTGTGAGAGAGAGAGGGGGGGTGGGGAGGCGGGAGAGAATGAGAACAAGATAATAAATCGGAGCACCTTCGGTGCTCCAAATTCTTCCTACTTTCCTTTCCTACTCCCAAGTGTCAAAGACATTTTTAGATCAATGGATGTTGTCAATGTACCGCGTCGCTTTAGATTCACGTCTCGCGGATCTCGGGCGAGTAGAGCCCGAGTCGCGCGTTTCCCTCCCTGTAAAACTACCGTCAGAAAATGAATCCGCTAGCCGAAGATCGGTAGATGGGACACTCGTTATTACGCACGTCGTGCGACCTTTCTTTTTCTACCGACGTCCTCAGGTTTAGCCCGATCGACCTTTAGCGACATCGACCGTTAACTGCCGATATTGTGGGAGACAATCACTTGACGGTCGGTGTTAGCGCGAGCCCAATGTATAGCGTGGGATAGCATGAAGCGGCCGAGTCGCTTGCCGATCACCGTCACAGCGGTGCCATTCCGTCTCTCCGAGAGGAGACCCTCCTTTTCTGCGCAGGAGGGAGCGAAAGGGGAGCGGGGGGAGGGGGCGGGGGGGAAGAGGAAGATCTGTTTGCTTGCTTCGTTTCCGTTGGCAGCTCGGCGCGTGGCAGCGAGCGGCGTTTCTTCTTCTTCTTCTTCTGCTTCTTTTTTTTTTATTCACTCCTCCTACCTCGGGCGAGATGTGTCGCGATATTGCCTCCCGCTCCCTCCCTGCGCTGGTTCATTCTTTATTAACGTCTCTCTTCGGCGTTCCGCTCTGCCGGTGATTGAGGATAGACGAGGGAACGTCGTGCAAGGAGTTGGCGAGTCCGGCGGGAGGGCGCTTCTCTATTTTCTGACGGTATTTATACACGCTCGGCGTGAATAAGATTTCAATCGTTGATACGCGAATCGACGGACTCGCGGAGGGGTGGGGGGTGGGGGGGGGGGAGTTCGTTCGGGGTTCGCTGTCGCGGGGATGCTTAAACGAATCGACGAAGATAATAATCGATTTTGCAATTGGTTTATGCGCTGCTGGCTGGACATCGGAGAACTTTGATGTTTCGAAATAAAAGTAAGGTTCGAACGTTGTATCTCGCCGTCTCGCATTCTGTCCAACACACCAACAATTCCTAGCGTTAGCGTCGTCGATCTCTAGCACTCGTCGTTTTCATTTTCGGATGAAACGTGTCCGTGTGCAGGCGCAACAAGCACAGAGAGGTAAGTACCCTCACAGAATTACGATAAATAAATCCGCGAACGCAGCGATGTCGGTGATGGCATCGATCTATTTAACGAAACTGCAAAGAAAGGAGACAATAAACGCAAGACTCGCGCAACTCTCGCGGGAATCCACGATAGACCCAAAGCGAAGAAGCATTGCATCCGTTCTGCATCAGGACACGGTGCCACGTCTTAAACTCGATTACGTAAATGGAATTCAAAATGCACCGTTTCATCTTAACAACGTGACAATCGGATCCGCTACTTCGCTCCTCCTATCCGCGGCCTCCCCCGACTAAATGGGTATGCCGTTCTTCCCCTTCCATCCGATTGTTTCTCTTTCTCCATCGATCGAGCGCCGAGACTGTTTTCCTCCTAATCGATCGAATGCAGGACATTGCTGGGATCGATCAACGTTGACTTTGCTCCCTGAATCCATCGTTCCGATTTAAATTCCTCCTACGACAATCTCGTTTCCGTCCTCGCTCGCTAGGTGGCGCCACGTCCCGGTCGAACCTCGCAATCGACGGGAGAGAAAAATGCATCGTCTACATTGTTTCACTGCATGCGCTGGCGCGTGTCAAAAATTTCCAAAGACTCGTACACTTCCCCCATCAGCTCAACCCTCTAGCCTTCACGCAACGAGTATGGGACATTATTGTTAAGGATTAATCAACGTCGATTTACCTCACAAAATCGGATCGGTTAAACTTTTTGTACGATGCATCCCATTTCCGTACTAGCTCGCTAGGTGGCACCACGTCCCAGTCTCATGGACTTTGAATCGACGAGAGAGAGAGAGAGAGAGCGCTATTTACTCCATGCCAGTGGAGTATATCGAGATTTGAAAGCTCGTTTCCCGCACCGCGCGTCAAGAGGGTGTCGTGTTTTTGTTCTCCATTAACAGGAGGCCCGATTCGCGCGATACGAGAGGAGAGAAAAAGATTTTTCTGCACTGTTTTACTCCATGCTAGCGCGTGTCAGTTCCGAGTCTGATAGAATTGCATATTTTTCGCATCGATTCTGGATTAATCTAACCTCTAAAATCATGACGTTCTGATCTCTGTTAGTAATCGATAAGCAAGTTGATTCGATTGGCAGTCGACCAATCGCTGAACAATAAAAGATTGGTACATATAATTTTTCTTTTGCTCTCTCTCTCTCKCTCTCTCTCTCTCTCTCTCTCTCTCTCTCTCTCTCTCTCTCTCTCTCTCTCTCTCTCTCTCTCTCTCTCTCTCTCTCTCTCTCTCTCTTTCTTCGTAGAAATTCAAACACGTTAATTCTTTATTTGATTGTGCAGCTTTACTTGATTTTGATAGCAATTCGAAGTTTCTTCCCGATATACGAATTTACAAGCGTGACTTGGTTCAGTCAGCATTCAAGTATTGAGTGATCGATTCAGATATATGTGCATTCGTATTATAAACTATTATTATTCTGTATAAGTTATATATATATATATATATATATATATATATATATATATATTCACGCATATATAAACTACTATTATAATATAAAGACATCCTATATCCATAATAAAACAATATTTTCTCTATTACTTTTTTCACCAAAATTCTCTCCTTGGTATTGCAGCATGCAATAGAGTTAATTTTACCAACAGCCTTGCCAATGACAGAGCCTAAAGATGGGAACAAACTCGAGTGGATGCGTCCGGATCAAGTGATGCAGTTGTATCGTATGAAACTGAAGAAACGTGCGCTTCAAGCGCGTATAAATAAGATAAATGTAAATAAGAACAAAGACCAGCATGTCGTCAAGGATTCAAACGAATCCGATCCCAAGATATCTCAGCCCCAGAAACGTAAAAATCCCTTTATGATCAATGAAACGAATAAGAAACAAACCAATGTACCATCAGCCGGATTGCAAATTAGCAACGAGGACACGTTGTTTGAGTTATTAAAAATCAATCAAGAGGAGAAAAATGTCACGGATCCATCCGCGAGTAATCCTTTGACCTTTACCAACGTCCTAAGTTCCGTAAATCTAAAATCGACTCCGAACCAGACTCCTGATATCAACATACCAAAAGGCACAAGCTACATTCCCATGGATTGGACGTTAAAGACCAAGATGAGGCTTATGTCTTTGAAGCCTTTCCCATGGAACAGCACGCTCAAGACAAGCGAGCAGGCATCTGGCACTACAGGATTTGTTAGATGCCTGAATATTGGAGAGAAAGAGACAACTTTGGACACCACACCGAATGCAAGGTCAGTTTTATTAATTTAGTTTCTTTTGTTCTTCTCTGTTTTAGCTTCTACTTTTTCCGCTGATTAATTATTTTTCAGGTTTCATCAATGCTGCTTGATATGGCAGCATCCATCGTTGTCGTGGTTAGAATTATTTCCCCGCTCTGCTGGGAAAGTAAGCGCCAGCCTCGCTAGTAACATGGGAATAGCAAACACTCCATCCGTAAAGGACGCGTTGAATACTGATTGGTGCAACAGCTTCAGATCTTTGTTTCACTTGTTGCGAGTGAGACAATGTCCGTACTTTTATGTTTGCGCGAACGCCTTTACGGTGCTCTTTCGCGCCGCTGGTATCTGCGGAATTCCAGAAATTCACGCCCTCGTCACGCCCACGACGCGTGGATTTCGTCAATCCTTGAAGCAAGAAGGTAAAGAATCCCATTTATCCGCTTGTTTACTTACAGAGTAAAACGACACGAATATCAAATTCAGTTTCTGTAACGAAATTAACATGCAATGTTGATGTCTTTCAGAGATAAGATACTCCATGCCATTGAGAAAAGATTCGAAGAGACAATCCGATACCGAGGATTCTGACCCCAAGACCGATGAAGCTGACTCGCAATCGACGAATGGTCAAACTCGTGACTACGAGGAAGACGACGAGGAAGATGAAACTCAGGATGCATGGCTCGAGAGTTTGGGAATAGAAAATGCAGAAATTCGAAAGATTAATAATTCACAGGTGCAACAAGTCGACTGAAACGTATGAAACGACAACCGAAGGAAATTGAACCGGTTACCGGTTCGTTGTAGCGTTACCATCTTGTTTCAGGCGAGAAAGACCCTGAAGGAAGAGAGCGAAGTAGATAACTTGCGGCAGTCTCTCGTGTTTGTAAAGGATATGGAGACGCAAGCGTTATTCAACTTTTTAATTAATTGCAAATCAACCACAGCGGCGACCGGCGCGTTAGCCGGTGTTCCTCCCACACTTTTATCACCGATAGCTTTTCATGGTGCTACCTTAAAACCACTTAAGGTACGTCGTACGCAACACGGAGAAATATCGGCAGATTATAATTTATTTATGCGATTGCGGATTCTAAATCAATTTAACTTTCAATGAAGGTCCGAGAAAGCTTGGTGCGTGCTGATAGCAATAAGTATTACTCTCTCGAATTGAAAGGGCCCCTCCTGCCACACATACTGCCGTCCCTCTGCCATTTGATGAAATCCAGCCAATTGGAACAATATACCGCAAGCTGCGCGCAATTGACATCGACAATTCCGTTTTCATTGGCGAAACACGGTACAGGTACGTAGATGGATTGGTTGTCGCATTATTCACCGACAATTGATAACGGACGGAACGGAGTACAAGCTTCTTCTTGTAGATCAACAAGTGAGCATCGCGAGAGAAGAGAGTCAGAATAACGCGAAGGTACCAAGCCATGTCTTCGGCCAGGAGAACTTGAGCGATTGCGGATTCAGTCAGGAGTTACTAGGTCACTTTTGCAGTCCCGACCCGGCCAAAATAGAAGTTTTAGAGAGCATAAAATTTTCCAACGGATTGTACACGTGGTCGTGATTCGCGTTCACGAATATTTAGCTCAAGGCAACGGGAGAAATATCCCGTTCCTTTGCGGAAAGAAATTTCTCAGAGCAATGTTACATCGCTGGCGACGTGTAACGTCCGTTAATGGGAAGTCGTGTTAATGGGCTTGTAAAAATAGGATAACACGCCCGATACGCTGCAGATATACAGATTTGTATGAGACTCGTTATCGTAAAGATACACATCTTATTTTTTTAATATCATCGCTGTTCTCACTCGCGCTAGTTTCTTAATATTATCGATGCCAGATAAGAACGCTCGCGTTTAAATCGACGAAACGAACGACATTATCCTGACGATATTTTATATTATAAAATCGACGTCATATTTTGTAAATATTGCAATATATGGATCTCCGCTTTGTATAATATATTTATTGAAAAGTAAAAATATTTTTCGATTATATCCACGCGTTCGCGTTCATTTCACCTATCCATTTCAGCAAAGGGAAAGTGACAGGTCGAACGAGAACAGCTACAATCATCCTGAGGCAATTTCGTTCCGATTTGATTTGAACATCCGATATCGTAGCTGATTTCATCGCAGAATTTCAGTGCCCCTTCCCTTGCATCTATCGACGCAAGCTTGCGCCTTTGGAAACGTTATTGCAGCCGCGATCGCAATAACATTAGGAAGAATCGCTCGAGAAACCGAGCACGAGGTAGGTGGGGTCCCACGCAGTGGATGGTCTGCTCCTAAAAATAACGAATCGATATTCGCCCGCTGCCCCCAAATCAGTCGCCGGACTCGCTGGACTCGCGAGCCAGGTCACCCAAGAGAGAGAGCGAGAGAGACAGAGAGAGAGGGGGGGAGGGGGGGAGGGAAAGGAGTCAGAGCGCGAAAAATCAATTCATTCATCCGCAGATTGGTTTTTCTTTCTTTTTTTTCTTTTTTCTTTTTTTCCAAAGTCTTTCAACGTGTGCCGATGGCACACATAGTTCGGTGTGACCGGCGTGACCGCGGGCGACCCCGTCGCAGGTCGCAGGTCGCAGGTCGCAGGGATGGTCATGCGGTGCATCGACTCGCGATCCCGGGATCGCGCAAATAAACGTCGCCACGGCGACATTGATGACGTCAGCGGTGCGAGCGCGCACACACGCGGGCGCATAATCGCGATGCATGCGTAATCGCGTTTACCGCGCGGGTATTACGTCAGTGCTGCGAGTCGGCGAGCTGCTGGTTGCGACAGGCGCGACGAGCGGTTCATGTTCCAAGGCCTTCCCCTCGGCGCGTCTCGAATTTTCGAGCGCGTCCAGCGCTTTCCAGCCAGCTATTTCCGCCGGCGAATTCAGCTTTTTCAGCCTTCTCCGCAGGGCTTCCCTTCTGCCGGCCGGGATATCTTATCGCTCCGCGAGACGAGCGGACGGGAGTCCAGGCGGCGGCGTTTCAATAAGAACGCCCGGAGACGTCCGGAGCGTGTGAGATTACGCGCATCGAGGATCCAGATGAAAATGGTAGCATCCGAGGGCGACGCAAGGCTGGTTCAAGGCGCGCTTTGGCCAGCCCTCCTTCGATTGGCCGCAGAAGTAATCCGTACTTGGAGTTAAGCGCTTAATAAGTCATATCCGGTGCACTGCTCGTGCATGTTGCCCTTACTGTCGAAATATCGATAGTATCGCGACTCTGCCGTCCCTCTGCATCTCTACATCTCCACATCTCCGCATGATGAAAGACGCAAGAAGCAGAAACGGGGCTCGAAAGCCCCGTCGCCTCCCAGAGAAAGGAGTGCTCGTTGTTCCCGCCTGGCGAGAGGCAACCCCTCGTATAGGCGAGGATTCGGGGTGGATAAAGTCGCTGGGTACGCGCCGCGACGCGCCGGGCGTTGGTAAGGCACCCGCGACATGGAGCGAAGCGAAGGGGGGCCGAATAAGGGGGGAGAGCGTCGCAACGAGCGCGAGCGAGACGTATGAGCGGAGACTAGCCGATTTAGCGAGGGAGAGAGAGACGGGCGACGTGAAATCGGGGCTCGGCCCGAAGAGCGAAAAAGAGGGAAAACCGGGCAGCGGGAGGGACGGAGGGAGGACGATGGGAGGGAGGGCGGGCGGGAGGAAGAGGAAGACAGGCAGAAAGAGGGAGAGAGAGAGAGAGAGGGGGGGRGGGGGGAGAGACGACTCTCTCCCTGTGGCACATTACGTACAGCGCGCACGTGTGCGTATGCGTGCGCGGGGGGTTTCGAGGGGCCGGCACGACGATGACGTCGGCGATGTGCACGACCACTACTACGACATCGCGTGGGGGTTGCACGAAGACCCCCTGGTGGGGTTCTGGCTGCCGACCCTACAGTCCCCCGCTGGAAATGATATCAGTCGCGACTCGGTCGAGGGAGCCCCAGCACGTTACCGTTGCACCGTGCGCCGTGCCCCTCTCGCACAGCGCTAGCCTCCCGTCTCCCGAGGTGTTCCGGAGGTATCCCGCCCTTCCAGCGAGAGCTCTACATCGCACGTCGTCGCTCGTGAGCTTCTGATTGTACACGGCGGAGCCGTGTAGACCAGCTCTCAACATCCAGCTCTGAACGTCCACGTCCACGTCGTGGACGATCCGTATATCCGTCGTGCGGGTAGCTACATCAGAGGCGGAAGCATAGTGTCCGGGGTGGCTGACGGCGACTCTGATCCTCGCGGTGCATCCTGCACCTTCATCGCACGCGTCTTCACACCGGGAAGGGAAGCTCGCGAATCGAACGTCGCGACGTCCCGAGATACATCCCGAGATACGCGTGAGAATACGTGGCAGAGGTAAGAGTCCGCGCCTTCGCGCGCCTTCGTTTCCCCCCAGAGTACGCTTTCCGAGACGCGACGTCGACGTCGGGTGTATTATTAGAGCTCGGAGAGGCGCACCGGGGCACCAGCGCGCGGCGCGGCGCGGCGCGGTGCGGCGCGGTGCGGCGCGACGTGGGACGCGCAAGCAATAAACGGCGACGCGACACGACGCGACGCGCGCGCGAATCAGCGCGACGTCGGGCGTCCCTCGCTCGCGCTTAAACGCGCGAACTCGCGCATTCCTGGACGCGTCACGTGTGCGAATGTCGTTCTGCTTTTTGTCTCGTTATCCGACTCGTGCCTATCGCGAACACGCGAGTCGCAGCCACGGCGTCTCGGCGCCTCTCCTTTTCATTTCCTCTACCGATTCGCATCTCTCTTCCTCACTCTCTCTCTCTCTCTCTCTCTCTCTCTCTCTCTCTCTCTCTCTCTCTAATCGATCGCTGATGGACGCGAACACGTGTCATGCCATGCCACCACTTGTACACGGAGCGTTCATTCATACGCGAATGAACTCGGCTCGCGAAAAATTCCACGATTCCGCCGGGAACGTCGCGCGACTCGCAAACGGCGAGCGGAATCATCTGCTGAGAAACTCGCAACGCGACTGACAGATGCACGGACGGCGCAAGTGCGCGTGATTCTCTCGCGCGTTCCCATTTCACACTTCCTTCCGCTCCGAGCGAGACGTATCGAGTTGCCTGTCTCGTTCCCTCCCATTAATTTCTCTCCCGACGAGTAGAATTGAATGTCGAAAAGAGGCTCTCGTCGCTCGTCGCGCCACGCAGCCTCGTCAATTTTCGTTCCGCGAGATAACGTAATCAGTTTCGGCGAGTCGGCGAGTCCCCCMCCCYCMCCCSCCCCCGACCCGCCCCGACCCGCCCCGTTCGCTCGCGCGAATCCTCCTCGACGTCGGCGTCGATCGCGGGCCAACAAAGATGGAAAAAGGGATGCGTTTAGCCCATTCCCGTTGCGGAACGGAATCCCTTGGAAATGCGTGGGGGGCTCCACCAACAAAATTATGGATCGAGGCAACGCGAGGGTTCACGTCTGCGCATGACTATCGTCGGCTTAGCTCTCGCCGTGCACGCATGCACGCGCGCGCGCGCGCGCGCGCGCGCCCACACGAAACGCACGCACACGAGAGCGCCGCGGCCGGTCCCTACGCGCCCTGGAAAACTTCTTCCGAGAGATCTCGTCCTGCCCGCCCCCCGCCCCCCAGCCCCCCAGCTCCCCCCCCCCCCCCCCCCCCCCCCCCCCCCCCCCCCCCCCCCCCCCCCCCCCCCCCCCCCCCCCCCCCCCCCCCCCCCCCCCCCCCCCCCCGCGAGTTTACCAACAACGCGGAGCGACCGCTCCAGATGCAGCCGCGAATCCGCGACGATCGCGCGGTGATTCGCCGCGGCACGCGTCGCGCGGAATCGATATTACGCGATAAAATGGGATTCGCCAGCCGAGCTGGAGCCTGGAGCGATACCGGCCTCCCCCGCGTGTCCGTCGAGCTAATTGTCGCCTCGCGAACGCGATCGAGACGACGACGGCGGTAGATGACGAGCCGTTGCGCGACGCGCAGTCGGTCACGGGACTAGCGGAGTGGCACAGCGCAGGGTATTTCAACGGCCACGGGATCGGGATAATTGTGCGGAACGTGTCAATTAAAGAGACGTGACGCCGCGCCGCGCCGCGCCGCGCCGCGCCGCGCTCCTATCCCCGTTCCGCCTCGCCCCGCCACGCGCGACCACGCACGATGCGATTATTTCGCTTATGATGCAACGTTTACGGATTGCGGATAGCGCATCAGTGCGTTCCGCGCGCATCATTAATAACCAAGTCCGCTGAATTCGCTGCGCTTCGCGTTTGCGGCCGCGAGCTGCGTTCGAATCGAGTCGCACTGGAAAGAATCTTTCTTTCATAAATGCGCTCGTAAATATCGGTGCAGAATTACGTGTTCACAGACGAAAGCCGGAACTGGTACGTTGCAGTAGCCGATGGATCGGTAATGGACGTCCGGACGCTTTACGAGAAAGCGACCGGAAGCTGCAGAATCGCCCTATCGCGCAAGAGCAAGACAGTGTTCCCGCACCGTCCCCCAATTTTTCCAACCATTCTTAATCATTTCCGATGATCCGTGCTGATTCGTCGCGCTCGTGAAATATCCGTTTCTCGAATGAAGGACCGGCGACTAATCGGCGACTATGATCGGCCGTTGTCGTTTGCATTTTAGGGTTAATACTCGATAATAGCCGATATAAGCCGATATGGGCGAAAAGACGTTCAACCTTACGTGGAACAATCACCTGGCGAATCTGTCGGGACTGTTCGAGGCTCTCTACAGGAGCGGCTCCTTGACAGACGCGACTCTGGCTTGCCAGGGCGGCATGCTGAGAGCCCACAGACTGGTCCTGGCGGCGTGCAGCCCTTACTTCGAGAGGGTTTTCAAAGAGCACTGTACGGAGCAGCCCATCCTCATCCTGAAAGGTAAGACAAAGGCTCGTAAGCGTTTCCGATAGGCGAGCGTACTTGGCTAGAAGAACTCGCTTCGTCAGGCCCTTTAGAAACCAGGTCGCGATCGGGAACAATTTCACGATGAGAGATAGAGCGTCTCTTCGGTAACCTATGCGATATGAATCGACGGGCAGAAACTTAACGCGTTCATTGATGCTCAAGGCGTTGCCGTGGAAGAGATGGAATGCCTCCTGGACTTCATGTACAAAGGGTCCATCGACGTAGCGGAGGAGAACCTACCGTCGCTGATAAAAACGGCGACGGATCTGGAGATACGCGGCCTGTCCGGCGACCAGAAGACCCAGGAGAACAGTCGCAACACCTACACCAGGGTGGAGACGCGGACGCAACGGTGTCAGATCGAAACCAGAGAGATACACACCACCGAGTACATAAAAGATCCGTTCCTGCCGAAGCAGTCGTCCATCGACTCGATAGACGACCACGTCAAGGTGGAAGAGATCGAGGTGGAGGACGATCCGATGGTGATCAGCCACGAAGACAGCTTCGACGAGCTGCCGCGGTCGCCGGAAACGCAGATCGTAAGCTCCCTGCTCCCGCCTCGCTATCTACGAACTTGCTCGACCTTGAGCTGCATGCTTACGTTGCCGTTGGCGCGGAAATTCACTCGCGAAAATCATTTGCAGAAACGCATACCGCCTCCCATGTACAAGCGGGAAACTAGGTTCAAAGGTCAGAAGAGAGTTTCCGTGGGCCGGATGACGCGGCACAGCGACCCTCCGGAATTGAAGCCGAAAGATTCATCGCGGGAGTCGAACCACGAAGAGCCCATCAAGTTTAACGATGCGACCTTAAATGCGCTCACGCTGTCGGAGGTGAGCGACTTACTCGTCGTTTGAGCGTTTCGTGCCGTCGCGATAAATGTCATCGCTTTTATTTACAACAGCGGAGACGCTCGCTGAGGATATCAGTTTTCCTCTGCCCCCTTTATTAGCCTGATAATTGACGAAGCAACGCAGCAGCAAGTCTGCTGTCTCGCACGTATCCAAGATCCGTTCTCCTTTCTCCTCGCTGTCTCGTAAAATGTCTCTCCGATTCGTAGAGATCGTAAAATCGTAAGATACTTGCGACACGGTTCGAGATCCGCTCGCTGATTCCATGAGAAATTCGCAGGAGACCTCGAGGACCCTGAACGAGTCATCCAGGTTGGGATTGAAAAGGAAAATCGAGATGAAGAGGATCGAGGGGAAGGAGGCGAGAATCGGCAAGTCCGACAAGGCACAGAACAAGCCGTTTTCCTGCGACCTCTGCACACTGGCCTTCACGAGGGCGTCGCACTTGGCGAGGCACAGAAGAGTGCACACGGGCGAGAGACCGTTCGTCTGCAACATCTGCTCGCGAAAGTTCGCCAGGCAGGACAAACTGAAGCAACATCAGGATTCGCACTCGCAATGGCCGAGGAAGAGGGGTAGCCAGATGGAGCCCACGTTTATCGGGAAAGTCAAGCGCGGTAGACCGCGAAAGGTAGTGCACATGTGGAAGAGAGGACCATAACAGGGTTTTCCGTTAGACGGGAGCGCTTTATTCGCTAAAGTCGAGAAAAGTCATCCGGAATGATGAAGAACATTGGGCGTACAAGTTAATTTCTTGCTTTCTTGTTCGAAATTCGTTGCACAAAGGTGCAGGAAAGATTTTGACCTGGGTAAGATAGTCGCCGTCATTCTCCTTGTGACCTTGAGCCATCTACTGGGCAGCCAAAGGCTAGAGACTTTAGCGCCTTTAGCGGTGGGGTCGATCGGGCTTAAGGCTTGATTTCGAAAGCAAGGAATTAATTTGTAACGAGACCTGCCCAACCTAACGAATGCATGAATACAGTTCCTTTCACGGCGCGAGGGAGGGGGGGGGGGGGGGGGGAGGATTCTCGCTTAACGGATCGTACGATGCAACTTTTGGATTCTCTTTTCAGCGGAGAAATCGAAACGCGCGCTCTTACGCAACACTGTACACGTTTCAGCATTACTTTGAGCAGACGGCGATAGAGGAGATCCTAAAGTTCGGCGAGTTCAGCTCGCTGTTGAACAAGTCCCACTCCGCGAACTCGACGAGCAAGAGCGAGGACGTCAGGAACGCCGAGAGCGACAGCAAGAGTAAAGAGGCGTTTCCTCAAGAGGAGGACGAGACGGGACAGCACAAGGTCAAGGAGGAGGACATGGACAAGGACAAGGACAAGGACAAGGACATGGACAAGGACATGGACAACCGTAGCTGCCAGGTGGAGAACGGCCAGGATATCGTTTAATAGAATTTCCTATCGCGATTCCCGGATCGAAGATATCCGCAAAGCATATTTTTCTATGTACGATATGTAACATCTATGTAACATCAACGCCGTGAGGAGAGAAAAGAAAGAAAACCTGTCGAGCTTCCCCGGATCTGTTCGAACGCGGTGCGATGGGATTTGTAGCACCCCCTGACTCGCGCCGCTTTTACCGTAAGTCGTTCTTAATGTAAGTACCTGAAATATCGACTACTAACGTTACAATACCAAAGCGCACCAGGCTCCAAAGAACTCAACACGCGCGATGATCGAATCAATCGTTGATCGTCGACACGTCGTCATCGATCGGTAATTGCGTTAATATTGCATGACGAGAGAAAAATAGTAAGGGGACACCTGCGCTACTCGACCAAATAATCTACGCGCGAAGAATGCGGCCTGACTTTCACTGTAGACCATCCCAATTCCCCGATCAGGCTCGAGCGCTCCTCGAGCGAGTCGCTCGACGCCACGATGGCGCAGATCGGCACGTTTTTTCAGCATTATCGCGCGTTGTAAATCTCCGACGAGACGACCTGCGTTCGCTAGTCGATAACAAAAAGTCAACGATGATACATGGAACAGCGCATGGACGACACTATCTTAACGTTAAGATTCTGCACGCTTCATCATTACTCGAAAGCGCGCGTAAGCGACTCCGTATGGGAATAATAGTAATAGCATACGCTAACGTCAGCGATAACGTCTGATACAGTGTGAGTCATGCCTATGTAGTACTACTATTTTGTCATATGTGCGATTATAATGCGTCAAGTACAAATGTCCAAATATTAGATTACGCGCACGACGCACTCCGTGCCGTACGACGGCGTGAATTGACAATGTGCGAGTATCCGAAACATTCGACTATTCTGGGAATCCCCTGAGCCGCCGATTCGGACACCTCTTGATCGAGTTGTGATGGCAATTGATCCGAAACCGGATACTTTTAATAATTGGGATACTGTCGAGCGACATACAGGAGAGGGATCTTGGAGGGATGTTTTATATCGAGCGTTCGCGGCAAAGTTCACGCGAATCATACATTTGCCTCGGATCGAACGTTCGTCGATTAATCGAACTCGATTCAAAGCGCTCGCGATTCAATTCGGATCCGAGTCGACGTTGAACTTGGCGGATATCCGCACATTATTAGCGATTAAACGAATGGGCCTAGGGTTCCTCACGGTTCATCCGGAGATTCGAGTAGCGTATCTTTTCTTTCCCGCGATAGGGATTCATAATTTGTACGAACGTCGCCGTCAACGAGTGACCATCATCTCTTCGTTTCGTCGCTCGGAGAGCGACTCACGTCGGCGCCAGTTTTAAACGCGTGTTCTCGAAATTGTTGGTCACAATCGCGTCAATGTCCCTGTGATCGTTTATTGTTGCGTGAATTGATTATTGTTGTACAAGTCGCGTTCTGTTTCTGTTTGAGTAGCTGTTGCTCGATCTCGCGGACGCCGTTTCAGCGTTCCGTGTCTCTTTTTTTCCCGTGGCAACGTGCAATTCTTTTTATTCGTGATATTACGTTCTGACCGCTGATTATTGTAAGATTCGCCGCTCGGGCGAGCGGCAAGGTGCGAAAGGTTCATATCTCACATTCTATATATAGCGTGTAGCGTGTGTAAATAAAAACTTTTCATGCGAGAAAAGGAAACCGCAAGTCTTCCTCCCGCCGTCTCTCAGTTCCGTTCTCCGCGCCTCTCCCTCCTCAGCTTCCGAAGTCGCTGCCACCGGCCGGACGTCCAAGTGTGGGGATGGAGGAGAGGGAAGCTCCCGTTAGTCTCCAAGATTATTGTATTCTGACTGACATACAGTATATCTTTACAAATATCAACGTCCGGTACTACATATGCGTTTGATCTGCTCGGCAGAACAAGCGGAACGGGGATCGAGCGCTTTAGACTCTCCTCTCGCCCATGTGTGTGTTTAATTGACACGCGACCCCACAGCGAAGGGAGCGATTTCTCCGTCCCTTCCTCTCATCGAAGTGTATCGAAAAAATAACACCGGATATATAGGATCTACATGGATTGAACTCGCAACGTGTCCGTCGCGCTTTAGCACGATCTCGCTGAAACTGCACGCTGATACTCACTCATTCTCTCTCTCTCTCTCTCTCTCTTTTTCTCTCTCTTTTAGAACAAAGCGATATTTCACACGTACACGCAACACCGAAAGCGTTCGTCTCTTATTTATTTATTTATTATCGCGGGAGCTACCGCGCGCGCCACAAGCTACGGTGCGTTTTGATTTCAGCGTTTGAGCGCAGAGTGTCTATCGCGCGCAATATAAGGCGACGCAACGAGATCCGTGTCGCGTTGCCGTTTGTACTTGATCCGGGAAACGGGAATGGAGGTCTTCGTGTCGATCGCGTCATTTCCGCTATCAAGCGGAGCGACGATAACGCGCCATCCGCGATACGAGCCGCGAGGCACGCTGATCCGCGGCCTAGGACCGAGGGACCAGGCCTCTTCCCCTTCCTTCCATCCCTTCCTCTCCCTCTCTTCTCATTCTTGACTCGACTCGACTCGACTCGACCCGATCCGACCCGATTCGACTCGACTTGACTCGACTCGCGCGAGTTGCTCTTGAAATTGACTCACCGCGCTCAGCCCCCAGCAATTGACAATCCGCTCGACGAATCGACACTCTCGTGTACTCTCTTAACAGTTTAGTTATCTCTCGGATAAACGCGACGCGACGTTACAAAGAAAAGTTCCCTCTTTAGTTGCTCGCTTCGTCCGCGAATTGCGGATCACTGCGGATCAGCGAAAATTTGTGCATTATAGAGACTTTTTACTCTGCTTACTTTCGCATGCCGACATTGACAAAAAAACTGAGCAATCGGCATCTTCTCGGAATTTTTTCCTTAACTCGCGCGACTCGCGCGACTCTGGCGCGCGCGCGCGTGTGTGTGTGCGCGTCTGTGCAGGACTGATCCGTCACGCGATTTGCTCGGGGGACCGCACTAGTCCCTCTCTTCGTCCTTTGCGTTTCTACAGCGAGCACGCGCGCGTAAGACAGAACTTATCCAGTCACGGAAACGAGAGCGCTCACCGTTGGAATTCTCTCTGTTTGGGAATCGCCCTGATCAAAGCGTCTGTTCCGATGTCCAAAGTCGTCATCAATCGAAACCGACCAAACGTCATCGGACGAACGTGCATCGGCTCGCGTTTCCCAACACCGCGTTCCATCGCGAGAAAATCAAGCTGTCGACTCGTGCACTTTTCGAGTACTTCTCGCGGAACGTCGCGGCTTGATCGATACAAATCTTTTGATACTGAACGCACATCTTAACGCGCGCGCGCACACACACACACACTCGCCCGCGTTCCATCACGCGTCGCGCGTTCGATACGTTACGCTAAATATCATAGACACGAACAGCGATATCTTGTCGGTCGTTGTTGACACGCGACTGTACTGGTAACAATCGTTTATCGCGTGAGAACGCAAGCCCTTAAAAAAGTGTAAACCAACAAGGTGAAGACCTCGTTAACCGTTAATCGCCTTACCGCGCGATTTTGTCTCTCTACCATCCCCTCTCTCTCTCTCTCTCTCTCTCTCTATCTCTTTCTCTTTCTCTTTCTCTCTAACTTCCCGTCTCGATCCAACTCTCGCCGAGGTAGACGCCGGAGCAGAGCTTCGCGATTGCCGACAAAGTCGCTGCTCTGCTTCTACCGTCCGTCTCTTCTTCTCTCTCTCTCTCTCTCTCTCTCTTTTTTCCTTCTTTCTCTTTTGGGTTTTCTCTCCTCCTTACAGCCCGTCGCTTTAACTTTATTGTCACATGTAACATTTATACAAATCGTTATGCGAACAGCTGCTCGCAATCTCATAATGCAACTCTGCAAACGAGCAGGTGATAACGAGGACGATAACGGAAAGGAAGGACCGCCCTGTAAGAATTCCGGCGAATTGCGCGATTGCGATTGAACACTTAACGCGCACGGGCACAGGAATTCCCCCGTGCTTCTTCAGTGACGCTTACTTTGATCGAACCTCAAGTGACCTCAAGTTGGAAAATTACGCGGCTATTTTATTACATATTACTGCTTAGATTAACACCTATAGTCGGATGCGTCGGTCTTAAATGTCTTCCGTCTCGCGGTGAATCGGCGTTTGATAAGGTCGCCGTCTGAAAACACTCTGAAACGCCCCGCSCYCCCCCCCCCCCCCCCCGAGCACGGAGCTTACGAGACACGCACTTACGTAACACTTACGAAGGGCCCGCCCGCCCTTGATACCGGATGTATGTGTACTTGGAATCTCAGTGGTGCTGTTATTTGGCAAAAGCGCGCGCGCGCGCGTACGCCAGATCGCGGATTATGAATCATTTCGATAAGAGAAACATAAGATCGCTGATTCCTTACGATTCTATCGGATGCTCGCAGCGAAGCGAATCACGGAATTGCGGAAGGCAAAACGACGCACTTGCTACGACGACAGCTTATCGACATTTGAGCATTCTTTGTGGATTTTGTGACATTTTGGGTTCTCTCGATTGTTTGTCGGCGCGAAGCGCGTCTCGTTGCCGCGAATACAAGTTGCTTGGCATCGGAGCTACGGGATACGAATGGCTAAATCGCCATCGCGCGCGTTTCAGTGCGTGCTTTTTTTTTTTTTATTTAAGAAAAGAAGGAAAGCTTAAATTTTCACAATGTCGGAATGCTCTCGAAGAGCGACATGGTCGCCGCGACTTGAAACGCTATTGCCGTCGACGTCGCTTTTCGCTTTCCGCTTTCCGCGCGAGACTTTAGCTTCAGGATATATTATACAGTTACGAGGATTACGAAGATGTCGCTATCACAACGGCGCGAAGACAGCGATCGCGATGCTCTCTCGATCACGATTCGTCTCATACGAATACGGGCAGCCGCCTGTCCGTTAGAGGGTACAATCTGAATTTCTCCAGTTTTCTCTTCCCCGTCCTCCTCCTCCTCCTCCGCGCGGCTGGAATCTCTCTCTCTCTCGTCTTCTCGCTGCTGGCGGGACACTGTCTTCGTCACAACCACACCTGTCGACGAGGAAACCGTAAGAGAGGAAAATCGTGCTCGAGAGAGAGAGAGAGAGAGAGAGAGAGAGAGAGAGAGAGAGAGAGATCACGTACCTCCTCGCTATTGACCACTAGTCAGACCTTCTCGCCGCTGGACTGCGGCCTTTCCTGCTGCGCTATCTCCTTCTGATCCTTCTCCTTGCTTCGTTCCTTCTCCCGCTCCCTCTCCCTCTCCGCTTTCCTTTCCCTCAACATCTCCATCCTTCGCGCTCTGTGCAGACTGCCGGACGGAAAGGTCGAATCCTCGACTGCCGCGGCCGCGGCCGCGCTCGCGCCTCGCTCCACGGCTGTCTGCTCAATAAGTTACTCCGATTTATTTCCCAAAACGCTCTCCCGGCAGGCATCGCGCCCCCGTATCGTGCACACCAGAATCCGCCGGAGTGGAACGACTTAGGTACATACTTTGAGAATAAAACTGGCCGTCGAACTCTTGGCGATCGGGCTCTGGCCGCTGGATGGATGTCCGTGACCGTGGCCGTGAGTGCTGAAGTAACCACCCATCTTCGGCTTGACATGCCTGTTGTGCGTCTCCATGTGCACAATCTTCATGAATTCTATCCGCGCGGCTAGCTTCTGGATCTCCTCCTGGCGCAGAATTCAAACTCGTCTCTTACTCGGATCTCTCGCGCGGATCATTGACGCCTCGCGTGCCGACAACGCGGCCATTACCTTGAGCTCCTCGTTTTCCTGATACAGATCCGTCGTCTCCTCCGGCACCAGTCCAATCCCGTTGAGGGAGAAACTCGCGGTGACGCCGCGAGCTCTCGCTCGACTGTCCCACTGGTCACCCTGGCCTCGCAATACCCTGATCACCTGGATCACGCGTGATCGAGATTAGCGCGCAGTGAAATGGACCGCGGAATGGAACGGAGAATGGATATCGAAAGGCGAATGTCAGAGGGCGAGAGAGAAGCTCACGCTTCGGCGCGAGCTGAATCAAAACTCTTCTCGTCTTCTCTCTCGCGTTCGCTCGAGATGGCTAGCTTCCGCGAGAAGGACGTCTTTTTCTCGTCATTCTCTTGGCCTGCTATAACGATCCTCCGCATCGTTTCGGTATCCATTGCGATAATCGTCACTGCTTGTATCGTCGTAAACTAATTGGCTTACCTTGGGGCCGAAAACGAGGAAAACCGTAACGGACGTTGACAGTTGAGTGCGCAGGAAGCCCAATAGATACTTGATATCCGGCCCGGCGCGAGGAAATATGAGGAGGCTGCGGAGCAGCGTTGTTTGATATCGCATATCGCGTTACGCTTTCGCAAGCCCACGCTTATGTAATAATGTACATTATGTTGATTACGTACTGTATGTTCATCATGGTAATGTTCACCAGGGCTATATTGTAAATGGCGTAGCTTATCAGACGGGCCTCGTTAAACAGGCTCTCCGCGTTCCGCACGTTGTAACATACCTTGATGCCCCAGGCGAGAAAGAGTATTTCACCTGTAATCAGCGTAATCGCGGAAGAGCACGAATTCGTCGATTAGGGATCAAGCTGTCGGGCTGTTTTGTCTCCGCGAGCTTCGCTCTTTGTATTTACCGATAGCCAAGCTGTGATCCCACCAATTGTAAGAGCACTGGTAGAACTTTAGACCATGGTTATCCGTGATCACCTCCGCATAGGGGGGCGCGCTGACAGTCCACGTGCCGAGGTAGATCAGCATCACCAGCAGGATGGGTACCATCCATTGCAGCAGCTGCTTGTCCGTCAGCTTTACTTTATGGGCGCTTTTCACACGATATGTCAGCGAGACTCTGCAAAATGTTCAGCTCGTATCAGGCCTGATGCCTGTCTGCAGCTGATCGCGAGTGCGAGCACGCTAACGTAATCGTCGATAACTACTTACCGCCAGGTTTTCATGAGCAACGCCGTGTACGAAACGCAAAATCCCATGTGCCTGGTCCACTTCGTGGCGATGCACGAATACATGTCGAGGACTGGAAATATGGCGGCCATCTGCACACGCAAGACAGTCTTCTGATTAACGTTCAACGGGATCTTTGGGCGAAGGGAGCGAAAGAAGCGACGCGATACCTCGAGATACATCAAGGCGCAGCCCAGTAACGTGATGGACAGGAATATCGGGGAGGCGACCTTGAATATCTTTAATTTACGGTGCTGGTACATGTACGCCACCAAGACGATGGTGCCGAACACGCAGAAAATCGTAACAGCCAGCAGCGTGATCCTTGAAAGATAAAATGATGATTGAAATGACGCAGCGTGCGTGAGACGGCGTGCGTTGCGCGCGCAAGAATACCTGAAAGGCCAGTTGTACGTCGCCAAGCAAGGCTCGGAACCCTTGCACTTTGCGCAACCCGGTGCACAGCGCAGGCATCGGAATACCTTCTCGTACGAGTCGGTCTTGTTCTCCCTCATTTCCTTCCATGCGGCTGCAGCAGGTAGCAAGTTGAAAATATCCGACGTACTTAGTGTTTATTTACGCATGAATGATGCACGAATGATGTAAACATGTTTAAACATACAGAAGCACTGGATTCTTGTATATCATTTATATCAATGCCTATCGATACCTTCCACGAGAATCCCATCGAAACCCACCCGGTGTTGGCTGCTGCTGTAAAAGCCTTGCCGACACTTGCATACGTACGCGCCCTTCGCCCAACCGGCGCCCACGCCGTTCGTCCGGCTGGCAGAGCCTTGATAGACGCACTGAAGAGCGGAAAGAAAGGGATATTTCGTTCCCCGGATCGTCATCCAGAGATCATCGCGAGATCGCTGCTCTGGCTACTACTCACTTGCGTAGTGTCGGTGTGGCATTTGTGCGTGCCCTTGAAGAAGGCTATTTGATTACTCGGGAGAGCCTCGAGCCCGTCGTTGCGGTTCTGCATCGGCGTATCGCACTGGTTCACCTCCAATCCGCTGATATCGATATCCATGCTGATAAATTCTCGCACCCTTGAAACGACAAGCAAACGGTCAACGGGGGGATGGAGGGGGGGAGACTCGTGTCACGCGAGGTGGGTCAAAGTTCCTTCTGTACTAACCCGGGGTGAACATCCGGCGACTTTACGTTGACGCTGTACGAGATGAGCCAGCTGCGAGTCTTGCAGGAGAAGTACGGGATGGTCCACCAACCCCTGTAGGATTCAATCGGCGGTGACTGCATGAATTTCGGTGACCTGAGATCACACGCAAACGCCACAAGCCGCCATAGAAACTTCGATTTTTCCTGCTGAACACGTGTTTCGTGCAACGAGTCGTACGCCCGGCACTTCACGGTCATCCCGCTGTCGTTATGTTGCCGTTATCGGAACAACGCGAACAGCTCGCGGAAGTATCGCGAGTATCGAGTTTCTATGACTTGACGCTCGTACGGGATGATGAGGGATGATGAATGATCGTGGAGCGCCTACAGGACGAGCGCGATGCTTTCTTTCTTCGGCGAGTCCTCGGCGGACATATGGGTCTGTCTGCTTTTTGTTCCCTTCTCACGCGCGCGTCAGGGCTTGCAAAATTTTTGGTCGATGACCTTGGTCGATATTGCCGATCGTGTCACTTTGGATCAGAATTGAACTTGAGCTCGAGCTTGATTGCGTAACTTTATGACTTTATAGGCGTGACGTATAATATGTAATTTCTCTTTCTCTTAAGAAAAATTAAGTCCCTCAGCGAGGGACGGCTACGCAGACCCACATCTTTCGTTTTCACGATTGACAGATATTATCCAGAGAGAAGAAGAACGGCATTAAACATGGAACGATATGGTGCAGTAAAGTCGAAAGATTGCATATAGGTGCGTGTGCGTGCATGCGTGTGCGTGCTGATGTCTTAAGAAGGAATACAGAGCGTTATCGGCGCGTTACTGATAACGTAAGCAACGAGCGAATGTTACACAAAGGTGATAATGGTTTTCTTTCATAAGGCGGAGATACCGCGCACATACTCCGTTTGTTTCTATCTGAATTAATCTCGAAGAGGACGAGTTCCCTCGTCGATCCTACCATCAGTAACGTTCCATCGGTAAAACGATCAACGATAGTGGACGAAGAGATTAAAGAGATCAGAAAGTTTCGCTTCTGCAAACAGGTACAGGTAAGTAGATCATCAGACAAGTCTGTAGAGATAATCAGTGGCGCAAACCTTAGACCACTGCTGCCACCTGCGTTCTCGAACCACGGTAGGTTGGAGTCCGGCTGCGATCCGGGTTGCAGCGCGTGGCTCTCGACCTTGGACGGCTCACCCACGCTTCCGGGGCTGCGTTTCAGCCACGCCGCGGTGATCACCGTGCCGGTAGATGCATTTAACGCGATCACCCTCGCCTCCACAGCGTCATCCACCGACACGAGCAGTGATTTCGTCAAAGCATCTAAGAGAGCTGCGCGATTTCCGCTGTTAATACGTTTTCAGAACCGCATCCGCTCACCGACCACCCATTGTTCGCTGACGCGCAACAGGTGCCGTCGAGCGACAGATAAGGAAGCTGGAGTTCTAAGATCCGAAACTCGGTTCCGGATCTCGTCCAGCAATCGTGCGAGCAATCCTTGCGATTTGTTAGGTATACAAATTAATTGCTTGCTTTTCCTTTCGTAAGCTCCAAGAAAGATCGAATCGGGCAGCCGGCTGCGACTTTGTCGGAGTCGACTCGACATCGGAAGCAAGAAATTAATTTGTAGCGCAGGTTTAACATATCTTTTTGCTTTTTCCTTCTTAAAGTTATCCGTTATCCTTTCTTCTTCCGATCGAGGCTTCTTCTTTGCTCCTTCTCGATGAGCAACCGCGTTTTAACTCACCGTTACGCCGCATCGCCTCAGCAGCCTCGACATTCTGCAGCACCATGGCCGTCATGTCGATCTTCTGACGCGCGGTGTCGTAACGTCTCGGGTCCAACGTGACACCAGCTGGAAGAGACTTGAATCCCGCCGAGTTGACGCAAACCTCGCCCAGAGAGCCGGTTGATGCCGCCTCTATTACGTCCAGCGCTTCCTCGATGGCCATCTTCGGGGCAATCGGGAACGTTATGTCAAGAGAGGAAGACTAATGAGCGGCGGAATGAAAAGCCAGAAGACAGCTGATGCGAACAAACCCGTTTGGAGTCGACGGGGACATCGTCGTTGCGGGTGGTCGTCGACAAAGACGGCGTCGAGGACGGATCGGCTCCTGTTACCGCCGCCGTCGTCATCATTGTCACCGTGACAGCGAACAGGACCGAGAGCCAGGACTCGCCCATCCCGTGCCCTGGTCATTTGTTCTTGTAACGAAACGAAAGCTTCGAGGTGTTGGATGGCGATATGAAAGTATCATTTGTCGAGATACGCGGATTAAAGTAAGATAACTTGATAATGCGAGATGGCGACAGAACCTTATCAAGTTCCCACAATCTCCCAACATGATCGCTTTAAGCAACGATCAACAGAGCTCTCTCCCCCTCTCACAATTTTTGCAATTTCAGTGTCAATTGACATTCGCACTGAGCGCTTCAAGAGCCTCTCTCTTTGTGTGTGTGTGTGTGTGTGTGTGTGTGTGTGTGTGTGTGTGTGTGTGTGTGTGTGTGTGTGTGTGTGTGTTCAAGTCCCTCTGCATTAGCGTGCTACCTTACTTCACAGTCATTACAGTCAGCTCACCTCCCACGGTGACATTCAAGTCGCGGCGAGCTTGCGGCCGCCGCTCGCGTTGGGCCGCTCGTACGCCCTTGCCGGTGACCTCCCGGGCATGTTTGCACTTGCTCAAGCCTCTCGGTCTGCCATCGGGGAACCGTCGGGGAGGCCGGCTTCTGCATCGAACACAAAACACACGGTAGAGGACACGTTGCATATCCGCCGCACGGTCGAGCGCGATTAATTCCGGATTATTATCGCCAGCCTGGACGCATAATCGCCTTTTACAGCGGAAACATTTTTCTCGCCGCTATATCCTGAAGAAGAAGCCTGTTATTTTGAAGCGCGCACGCCGCCAGCAGACTCGGGGATGTAACTGACGCCCGGCTGTCGGCCCGGTCGCTCGATTTCGTCTTGTTGCCACGGCGTGTCGCAAAATAGAATAGACGGGCTGGTTTTTCCAGCGGCTTACCTGCTACCCTTTGACAAGCGACACGTGAGGCTCACTCGAGCTCGAGTAAACCTCGCCAACCTCGCCAACCCCCTGCAACCCTCGGCGCTGCACGCGCTCGCATATTTAGCCGGCGATTGGCTCGCGCCTCCGATACGAGATAAAGCGCGCGCGGCGCTGAAGAAAGCGCCGGCTTCGCCTCGGCAAACGTTGCGAGCCGGTTCGCGCCTTCGCGTGAGGAAGCGCGCGCGATACACGAAGCGGCGCGACTCGGCCGATCGATACGATAATGACGATTAGGGAAGAAACGAGCCAGCGAGCGAGCTTGTAATCGCTTCGCGATCGATCGCGACGATCGCGACCAACGACACGCGAACACGAGAGCCCGCGAATGCTGGCGACGAGGTCGCCGTTGACGAGTGGCCGTCGGCGAGTCGTTATCGCGATTTATCGTATTTTTCTGCCGCGAGACGAGGTCGCATTGTCCCTTCTGTGGGAAACACAGAAGGCGCTATAGCGCCAATGGAAACGATCGATGCAGCCAGCGGCACGGCACAGCAGCCACCCCCAGAACTCCCTCCCTCCCTCCTCCAGTTACTCCTTTCGCGCGCGCCCCCCCCTCCCCCG
>JAHMML010000079.1:233846-375489 GCA_020341155.1 Eciton burchellii
TCCCCCCCCCCCTCCTTTCCGCTCGCCTTAACTTTGCGGTACATCGAATTAAAGCGCGCATCGTTCTCGGGCTAACGAGAAGGCGCAGTCGGCGAAGCCGCCTTCGCGAGCGGTTCGCGTAAATCCGCAAAGTCGACGAGCGAAGAGTCTCCATGATCTTCCCTGGGTGGCCTAGAGTGGTCCAACTTACGCGCAGATGCTGCAGGGAGACGTGTCCGTCCGCAAGTCGAGGCTACCGGTAATCGGCGGATTATCTTCCCATTCGGCGAAACCATGACACTCCAGCGCGCCGCGCGATCACTGAAACATTAACGTGAAAATGATGCGGATGTAGACGATTTCGCGACTCATCATCAATCGTTCGCGAGAAATCGATCGCGGGTCAGTACTTGTCAATCATCCGCAGCATTCCGAGTACCGGTCTGTCCGGCCAACGAGCCCTCGTTCCTCCAAGGATCGCGGCGAAGCGCGTTACGTGTTAGATGAATCGTTTCTCACGCGAGAACGAAATTATCGTTATCAGCGCCGCTGAGAAGCCTGAAATCAAGGGCGCACGCGAGACTTATCGAAGGCGCGTTGAAGATATACGCGCGCTAAAAGTCCCCACGCGAAATACGGTCGTCTACGTGTCGTCTGATATCTCTGCGCGCTTTCCCGCGATACACACATGAATACGGCAAGACGGCGGATGTGCCTTATTATATTTATTTACTTACGCATAAGCGTAAATAACAGTAAGTAAGATACGTATATGGGAAGGAATATAGGAACATGAGAAAAACGAAGGGCAAAGTTGAAAGAAGTGTCCCATGTAACGGGAGGAATTTGCATTTCCCGAAATGTCATCAGTCACTCCCTCAGTGAACTATCACCCACTTACCCTCGACATTTGACGCCTCTTGCCCCGCGAGAGATCCAACGAGATCCAACGGAAGACCCGCTGACGACCACACGAGCGCGATTGATAATCGCTCTTCACGAGAGCGCGATGGCGAAATGTAGGCAAACGCGACAGAGCACGGCGGCTACCGCGAGGAACGAGGCCCTTCTCCGAGCGAGGGCTCGTTCGTCACTCGGCGAGGACTCAGCTGTGTTACCGGGATCAGGGCCAGGACCGGGGTTGGAGCGTGCGCCCTTCGCGAAATCAAACTTGGTAGGTGTATCGCCGAGAAGTTGGCTGAATTAGGATTAGAATAACGCAGCGAAGATCCTTCAGGCAGCTGTCGGCTGAAAATCAGCCTGAAAATCAGACTCGCGACGACCTTGATGACTCGATGATCTCCGGCGGAGACGAGTGATCGAATCGTTTCTCGGCTTCGTCGCAGCCGCGCGAGACCGAGACGCGCCTTCTGCGCATGCTCGCGCCGTACTGGCGACGAGCATGTAAGCCCGCGCATGCGCAGCGCCGCGCTCGGCAGGATTCGAACGCGCCGCGAGGACGCGCGTGACTTTCGAATTCAGCCGCTGAGAACCGATCGGCGATCGTATTCGGCAACAATTTGTCGAGTATGAGTCGAGCAGCGATCGGATCCTCGCGCCGCGGAATCCAGAGATTCGAACTTGCGACCAGGCGACGCTTCGTTCGGGATTACGTCATTGGTTAAGACTAATTACTCGCGGCTTTGCGAGTAACCGGAAGGCACGTCCGACCCACTTTCCGAATAACAAAACGAATTATTTTACATCGCTGATCAGCTTCGACGGCATGGCGATTACCACCGATGTCAAATTATCGCGAGCTAACGGTCAACCGTGGGGCTTTCGGCTCTCTGGAGGCGTGAACTTTGCCTTTCCCTTAACCGCCGTCAAGGTAAGATCTCCTATTTATAGCTTCGTATAATAATTTCCTAATTACAAATACGATAAATATAATTCCTAGTGATGAATGTAATAGATAAATGCCAACGACAATACGCTTCCCTTCGAGGTCTGTTCTTCGTGCGCTTCGTGTCTTTTCTCTCACTTTCCCTATTCTCTCAATTTCCTCCTCAGAGCTCTATTCCAGCCACCTTCTCTACTCGAATATCCGTCCTTATATGTCCTCCGATTTAATTCGAAGAAGATGCGAAAAATTTGAAAAGCATCAGCCACGAAGAATAGATTCGATATCGATATTCGCTCGATCTAGGGATCAAACTCGGGGAACGTACTCCAGCTTGGAAGCTCCAACTCGAAACACGAAATGCATGAAATTCGAAACTGCCTCAAACTCAAACGATCATACCCTGAAACCCAAACTCAAACGAAACACTCGGCGAGTAGAGATTATCAGCAGCGATTATCCTCGACAAAGTTTAAAAAAAAAACAATTAGATCATCATTAAAGTCGTCAATGCTTGTTCGACAAGGTGGCGATCGGGAGTCTAGCCCATACAGCTGGCTTGCAAGCGGGCGATATAATTGTCAGACTGAATGGAGAGCCAATAAGTCAACTCACACACGTGCAGGCCCACGATAAGCTCGTCAGCGCCGGCAACGATGTCGTTCTATCTGTCATGAGGAATCACGAGATCGCGCAGCGGCAACAATAATTACGCTCTTCCCTCGATGGACGCGCGTTTCCCTACGTGTTTAATCGAGCTTCAGCAATTCTCCGACAAGCCCCCGCGAGTGAGAAATATCGACATGCGATCCGAGAAACGAGCAAACAATGCAAGTGGAGGACGCGTTGTAGCGGAAAAGATTGGAGCAAAATGATGGGAAACGCTAATGTCGACTTTCAAACGGTCCGTATACCATTTGAGGATTTATATACACACGCACATCTATATATATATATATATATATATATATACATATAAATATATAAATATATATACATGTGATAGAATTATAATTGGCTCGGCTTTTTGCATTCTTTCTTCTGACGTGCGTCAGTCGGAACGATCAAGGTCTGACGTTACGAAATTATGTCGTCAGTCGGCCCACATCGTCGAACGCAATTTCTCAACTATCGATCGGATGTAATGGGACGCCGCGTCTTCCACGGGCTTCGTCCCCGGTCGCAATTAAATGATCCGTGAGCAATCTCTTCCATCTCGATCGATAGTACCATAAAACACGAGCGGTCGACGAGAGCGAGTAGTCCGCATTATCGAGCCGAACTGTTCGGCTTGCTTGCTTAAAAGAAGGACATGGGTACCGAAGGAAATGCAAGTGTTTTGCGTATATTCACATAATTTATTCTCTCTCGCTTTAATATATTAGATATTGTTCGTAGAATACACATGACTTGCGTCACCAGCGTTATTGTCGTAACGATGATGTACGCCGTTTCGCGATATAATTTACAGAGGAAAAAAAAAGAAGAGGAAATAACTATACAATAGCATCCGCGTTCTCTCCTGCCGAGCATACATTCGCGCTACACGCTTACACGCACACGAGGAAACATTATCACACAAACGTTACACCTACATCGCTTCAGGCTGCATCTCGACATTGACGCGGGAACAAGTATCGCGCTCCCGGTACCGCTCTCGGATATTAAAATTAAAAAAAAGAAAGATCACTTCAAAGATTACAGGATCAAAGGAACATGTAGGAAGTCACGCGCTATTACAAGTAACGATCACTAAATGCCTAGTGCCTCGCGTCTTCGTCTTCTCAGAGCCGTGTCGTACGCTTTTACCAAATAAACCGAACATCGAATGGATAGTCTGCGTTTCATATTCTGCGTGATGATAACGTCGAGCGAGCGAGTTATCTCGATTTTCTCAACGATTATTTAATGATATGCCTGCTTCTTCTCTCTCCATTATCAAGAATGTGCGAGCTAATAAAATTATTATCAGCGAAGACGCGTGAAAATAGAAGAATAGTATACGAGGTATAGTAATTTCCCCATACGTAATAGACATTTGTAATCCATACCTCCGGAAGAATTATAATGTAGCAAGGATAATGTAATAAAGACAGTTGCTAGTGTTGAATGTACAGCTTCTGTATACATTTTCTGTGTCGTTTATTCTGGCGACAACGGCTCCGCCCGAAGACGAAAATGACTGTCCGAGTCGAGATCGATCCAAGGAATTTACATATTCGAAACAGAAAGCGAAGACAAAGCAACTGACAAGTCCGGCGGGTACTGCCGTGGTTAATTGCTAATTGATAACACGCCATTCACAGACCATTCAAGTCGCTATTTTATCGGCTGACCGTAGCCGCGATCGATCCCGATATATATAAATTTACACTTTGGTATACAAATACATACAATCTAATTGCGCGTACGGCGCTGCTTCGCACGGTTGTCCATTGAAATCCGAATCGGATCGCGTCGTAAATTATCGTATAAAACGTTTGTTTTTCGAGAATCAATCCCCCCCATCTTTATTCTCTTTCTTCTGCACCGAAAAAAAGGGTTTGTCACGGTAAATATATATATATATACAATACACTCAGGTACAATAGTAGCATATGATGATCGATCGGTTTGGTTTTCGGACAGGCGGATAGAATATAAACGAACAAGATAGGCGAAAGATAAAGGGAAACCAAGACAAAGATAGAGACAGAAAGAGAACAAAGATCCATTGTGTGTAGCTGTATGATATATCAATCGACGCACAGTGCGGTTTCGTCAATTTATATAAAATTCACAGAAAGATTTCTTTTTCTTAAGTTCTTCTTTTGATTAAGTTACGTTCCGTAACGATGCAAGAGAATCGTATATTTGGTCTATTCGATCAGCAGATCTGCGTAGAAATCTAATTGACAGAAATGAAGTAGCACGGACTTCATTGTACGGATCACAAACGTCCGTTTGTTACTCGCGCAAGAGTAACAGGCCGCGATAATTCAGACGAGGGGCTTCAAACCAATGGCTACGGAGGATGGCCCTTGGTACAACAACGGTAATCTGATCCCCCGGTCTTATCTCTCTTTCTGGCTATTGGTTGGACACGGCGCAATGTGTAGCTGTGCTTTGTGCATTCAATAATCCGGATAATCCGGTGACAGTGACCGGTGTAATGACTATTGGTCCGCTTGTTCGCTGATCTCTTCGTTGTCGGATACCGACATCGGCGATGTCGTCCTGTCGTGATTCGTGCAGGTCTCATCCTGAGACTTGCTTTTGGCGATCTCCAACCAGTGTTGCTTGTTTTGCCTCACCCCGTCGACGAGCGCCACAAGTTTATCCGACAATTGGGCGAATGCCTGTTGGCAGAACATCGAAGCATCGGAGAAACGAAAATGGACCAGCCGATCAACGAAAGATGATGATTCGTTGATTCGCCAATGCTATCATACAAGCTACGCATACCTCGTAAATGGGAAGGCAGATCGAATCGATGAAACCAACTTGCATCACCGGCAATTGGTCCTCTTTTTCGCGATTCATAATATCCTGTAAGAAAACTATTTTTCACCTTAATCCGTATTAGTAATTTTCTTTATCGCTACTTGATCCATGTAATCTATTGCCATATCTTAAGCTCATTTTCTCTGTTTAGTAACTGGAGATAAAAATCCTTATTTTATCATTTCTGCAATGAATACTCGTAAAATCTATGAATGCTCACAATGGGCGTAATGTTGAGCGTCTGCCTTTCTATATCGCCCTGCTCAAAAAATTCGCTGCTAACGAGTTCGGCTACTCTCTTCTCAACCTCCCATGGTTTCGTAATGGCGGCTAAATCACAAACCGTCATCAACATTCCGCGCAAGAGTTCTCGGTGATCGCTATACGCCCAATTGTAGCCACCACGTGCTAGATTAAGGAAGGCGCCACGTTTTCTAAAGTAGACAGCTAGATCGGTGGAAAGTATTGCCTCTTCGAGAACCTTGACCACGCGCGAGTATTCCTCCGGCGACAGATTCGATAGGATCTGATTACCCTGGCTACTCAAAATCATCAAGCACTGATCGAAATGATGGTGTTCCATTGTCGAAGTCGAGTAGAGCTGCGCCAGCGGCGAAGAGGCTCTGGAAAGAAGAAAATGTCCCGCATAACATCGTCGGATAACAAAAGACGCGAATCTATTCGACGGCAGATTCGACGCTTACTTAATCTGAAAGGAATTGTTTGTCCCGCGATGATCGAGATCGTGACACAAGCAAGCAATGATGAGCGCGAGGCATTCGATTTCACCGAAGATCTTCCACCACTGCGTAGCCTAAAAGCAAAGGAACGATTAAACATTCTCACGTTCTCGTAAATTGCAATTGTGTCATCGCATTTCTCTTTAAAAAGCGGAAACTCACTGTCAGAATGGCGAACATCATTTGAGCCACGTTAAACGCGTGACGCCAATTGTGATAGGTCACATTCCGATAATTTTTCTTCACGCTCAGTAACCAGCGACAGAGCACGTCGTAATCGATATGAAATCGCTCGACAAAGTCCAAATCAAGAAACATCCTGAGGCATGCCGTGAGCGTCTCGTCATCTTCCATTTGTATGTCGTCAAATTCAAAATCGTGCAAGTGAAAATGTGCCGATGACGGGACCCGTAGACTCTGTCGGAACGAAACGGAGAAGTTTAGAGGATTATCGAGAAGAGCGAAGCAAGGCAGATAGCTGAAATCTCTGTACCCTCAATCTCTGCGCGTCTTCTAATGACGCCGACGCGTGATAACTCAGTACCTCCAAAGTAACACTCTGCTTTGCCATCGCTATCACAGCTTTCTCGTACCTGAGTAAGAGGCACTCGATAAGTCAAACTGATATAAGAGATAAAATCTGTGATGCAAGCTCACATGTGCGTGTTATGAATGCCCATCCCACAGAATATCGCGAACGCTTCGACAAAGTTCTCGTCGTTCTTCGTGAAAGGCAGATCGTCGAATTTATTGATCAGTTGAATGACACCGATTATCTGCCCGGAGGAATTCTTGATGGCCATACAAAGGATCGTGTGATGCTTGAAGCCGGTGCCATCGTCCACCAATGGGTCGAATCTCGGGTCATCGTAGGCGTTTGGTATATTAACAGTCTGAAAATGGCTTTTATGTCGTCTCGGGCGATAATGTTTTCGCCCTCATGTCGCCAGAGGGACGCATTAATGTTATACAAGCAATACTCACTTCACCAGTCGTCGCTACGTAACCCGTAATGCCCACGTTAATGGGGAACCTACTCTCGAACGGACTGCAAGCAGTAAAAGGATTCGTTAGATACTTGGGGCGAACTTGTCCAATTGCTGAGTGTAATTACAAACTTGATTCACCTAGTACGGGAATCGGAATCTTCGCTGACGAGATCGTTCGCCTCAAAGTCGAAGACGCGCGAGAAACTTCCCTTCGAAGCTTTGTGCACGAGCAGCACCTGAAAAAGTCCGTGTGATGTAAATTACAGTTCGGTCTCGTTCGCTGGCACAATCGGACAGATAACAGCTCGATAACAGCTCGTTTACGTTAATTACCTGAACGCGTTGACATTGGATCAACGACTGCGTGTGCGTGAGAATCCTAAGAACCATGTGTTCTATCGTGCTCTGTTCCTCAAAAATCATCCTAGCCAGATCCAGCAGAACCTTTACCGTTAACGTCAAGCCGTGCGTATAATAACGTATAATATATTTAGAATCTTTTCTTAAACTTTTCAATAAATGCAATCGACGCTCGCGCTCACCTGATTTCTCTTCACTTCCAATTGACTCTTCTCGTAAAGCTGCGCGTTTCTTAAGCCGATACCACAGAACTGTAAGTAACCGGCGAAAACCTTTTCATCCTGCGCAGTGAACTGTCCTTCACCACCGAGTTTGTTGATCACTTGCGCCACTCCAATTACGTCACCGTTGCAATCTTTAATAGGCATGCACAATAAAGCTCGCGTACGATATCCCGTTAACGCGTCAATTTCACGATTAAACCTCGAGTCCTAAAATGTTTAAATAATTTTTTATAACATCATATCAGGCCTGCATACTTTACGCGAGTTGGATTTCTCTGGAATTCACCATTTGAACAATTTCGACAACAACCCGACAAAATCTCCCCCATCGGCGCGCGCGTTCTTGTCCCTTTCCCATAGATTTATCCCTTGTCGAAGTAGACGCTCGTGGATATTAAGCGATAATTGAAATAAAGATAAGAATACTCTCCGCGCTCCAGATAAGATTATCTCGAACTCGTTTGTTTACATTGGAAACGATAGTATTTTGGATACGAATAAATATTATGATTCATCGAGAATTCCCTGCTTACTTAATAATCAGCCAGCTATTGGCATCGCGCTCGCATCGCGCTCTTATTAGATACGAGACGACAAGGTCGATAGGCAAGAGTGTCGATCTGTTCGATAAAATGGTAATTCCCAATATCTTGCCTTGTATGCATCCGGTATGTTAACGGGTTCTCCACTCTCGGCGACGTATCCGACGATTCCAGTGCCCCACGGGATCTTAATCTCATCCTTCTTCTCCATCTCTAGTAACGTCGATCTCGAGCATACATCAAAGAGTTTGGACACTAAACACCTATTCCTCGAATAGGACTGATCGCTAGAACGGCGCGGATTCTCATTAGAATTATCCGCGGAGTTAGTCTCTTGATTTTGACATGAATTGGCAGCACCACTTCTCTCTCCCTGAACGAGGAACAACGAGCCGCGATCCGCGTGCAGAAGCGTGCTGACATTTTGCAAGATCTTATGGCACAACGACCTTACGTCCAATTCGTTGCAAATATCTTTCACCTGTGGAATCGGATCTTTTAGAAGGTGAAGCCAGTGACGTACAGACGTACAAACGGGACGTACGTGCTTTATTCAGAGATACCGACCAGTTCGAATATGAGATCCTTCTCGTCGAGATGCCTGAGCTCGTGTCTCGATCGTCTTTGAGGTCGATTCGGATTGCCAGAGCCAACCTGTGCTCCACATGGCTGACCCGTATCGCCAGACGACACGCTCAGGAAGGTCGGGGTCCCGTCGATCGTGTTCACGATCGGCTTCAACAGACCCCCTCGTTCAAACTCATGCGCTGAGATCTTACGTACGGGAGTCGTGGCTCCCGAGCCTCCGGCACCTCGGCCGGAAGACGAGTTGCCAGCCGTGGCGGCGTGGGTCGGACTCGGAAGCTCCATGCAACTGCTGGACGATGAAGTCGGCGTCGCGTGCGACACCAACCACATGTCTACGGTTTGCCGTGTTACTTTCCTGCAAGCGAGTAACTAGTAAGAAACTGGCAATATCGCAAGGACATACTAGCATTACTAGCGAAGAGAGCTCTGTCTGCTTCGTTGATTCGTAGAGAGTGGTTGCACAGTACCTTAAAAAGTAATCGCTAACGAAGTCGGGATGCTCATCGAGCCAGGCCTCCATTCGAGCGTATTCTGGATCGTATACTGTCGAAGTCGACGTAGAGGAGTAATAAGCACCGGCACCGCCGCCACCGCCGCCACCGCCGCCGCCGCCGCCGCCGCCGCCACTTCCATCCTGCACCTGTTGCAATATGCTCTGGCTGGCCATGCCGCTCTGCGCTCCCTGTACCCCTTGTACGCAAGGAGCCGCCGTTTCTGCCGTCATCCTCGGCTCCTCGATGCTCCGCAAGTGCAGGCCTGCAGGTTTCCGTTGTATCAATTAATCCGAGCGTCAATCAAGTTGGAAGATCAACCGAACAATCTCGGGAGTGACCTCGTGCCCTTCAAGATTAGGGAGCGAAACGCCCGAGATGAGGAGAACAGACACTTCCGCTCTCCGGGCATTTCTGGGAGGAGGATGTTTTTTTCAAACACTCTCATTTCAGGATATTCCGTTCCGTCCGCACATGGTCCCCCGATTCCGTCACGCACGCGTCACGAGCACGACGGTCGGTCGACATACCGCGTACGGCTGCCAGCGGATATTGCACATCAAAGGAAAACCACATAACGTCACCGCCAGCCGGCACTTCCCCGCTCCGCACGGCTCCAAGCAAAGGTGGGTAACAGCGAACGCGTGTTCGCCGGCGCGTCCAAAGTATAAAATTCACACATATCTTATTCGCGCGCGCGCGCATATGTGTGTGTGTGTGTGCGCGCGCGCGCGCGCGCGCATCACGCGACGCGTATCGTGTTTTATCATTATTAATCTCTATTCTACATGGAAAGTCCCTAAATTTTCTCTCTCCTTGTCGGGGGATTCCCCCGCGCCGACATCGGCCGACATTCGACCGATAACTCGATGCACACGCTAATGTGTAACCTGTTGTTCTACTCCAAGTCCTCTCCATAATTCTTAACGATTCTCGCATGACACTTGCATCCCAAAAGAGAAATCGCGGAGACGCGACGTGGTGGCCGAGAATTTTTAGTACAGAACGTTCAGTACGCGGGATTTTCAAGTCACCCAGATCACCAGGAGATCCTCCCACGCATAATTCGGGTCGTGCTAGGGCAAAGGTCATCACGTAAATGTCTCGTCGGAGGGACGCGGATGCTTCACGCATCCCTCCCACCGAGATCCTTGCCGGTGAGGGGAAAATCGGGGATTTGCGGGAAGGAGCGAGCAATCGAGACCCATGGAAAAACACGACATGGATTACCGGGTAAATTTCCTACGAGACGAGCGTGCGTTCTCTTCACGGATGAGTTGGCCGCGCGTCGCATTGGTCCTGCTCGTTCGATCCGTCGATTACGAACTGCGGACCGATGTCGCGCGCGACGACCGACTGCACCGATGCAATCACGCGGAACATTAACTTCCTCGGCGATGATACGCTTCTTCGGCAACGCCACGACTACGGCCGCCGGACTAATTATTCTACGTGCGAGAGAAAAAGAGACGAAGACGAGTCGAATAAATTTTCCTCGCGCGCGACAAGCTGTCGATCGAGACCGATCGACCCTCCCTCCGATCGATCCGCTCGATTGATCGATCTACGCCGTTTCCGAGCGTTACTCTTCCCGCGCGTTCCACTTGCGTCGAGATTCTGCTCCGGGCAGGGGCTTCTCTCAGCTCCTCAGGATGTTTCAGCCTTCCTTCAGCACTTCCGCGCTTCCTTCCTCCCCCCCCCCTCCTCCYCCCCYCCTGCCTCTTTCTGGTTACCGGCAATCTCAAACGCCGTCAATTCTCGAACGCGCACTGAATATCGATAGTCCGTTTAAATAAGTTAGCAATTGTATGGACGAGCCGCCGCGAGCGCGGCGTGCATCTTAAAAGGCGGACAAAGTGCTCTACAGCGCTAAACATGCTTCCTTCGGGCCGCGCTTCTCCCGCTTCGATTTTCGCAATCGATCTCCCTTCAGAGGAATCGCTTGCCATCCGATGTCCGGAAATCCGCTGCAGCGCAACGCTCAGACTGGATTTCCGATTAAAATTTCACTTCAGGGTTTATTCAGACAGAAATTGGCCAAAAGACATGGGTCTCGTCTACTTATTCCCAGAAAGCCCCTTACTCTTGGGCGTTTGCGTAAAGATCAGCTTGATCGGTGCCATTTGTAAAGACCAATTCGACACCTATCGAGGAACCTCTATCAAGGGAGACGCGTTGTTGGATGAAGCGGCCTGTACGTTGCATATGCAGCACTTGTAGACGAGGCGAAGCGAATTACGAAGTCAGCAGCGAAGCCGATTGACGAGAGAAAATGTATTATCATGAAATTTTGCCGGGCTTCCGTATATCCATACGTGTCCACAGTGTCCGAGTGTTCTTCTTGAGACGTCCTTTTATTCGGTGATCGGTTATGCATACGCTAGCGACCATAATGAATAAACTTTAGGTTTAACGAGTCTTCGCGAGCCTCGCCGAGCGTCCGATGTTCGCTAACAGCGACAGGGAACATCGTTATGCGAGATAGAAGAGCGCCCAATAACCGAGGCTGAAAAACCCGCGACGAAAAAAAGCCACGATTAATTGTTAATTATGCGCATTGCAAAATTCAATTGAATTATTTATGCGTCGAAACTCGTTCGGCTAGCGATGTTTCGTTACACAACGATATTCCCTAGCGTCCGTCGACGTCCAGCCTGATCGACAGATCCAGCTGGGACATTCGCTAAATCCCCGAGCGCCATTATTCGCTGCTCTCCGAAGCCGCTTCGAATTCGGCCACGCATGCTCCGGCGCGTGAAGTGCGCGCGCGGAGCTTTCTCCGCGTGACCGACCGCGCGTGTTTTCGGATCAGACCAAACGATCGGCAAACCAATCCGCTGGACACGGACCATGCTATTCCTGACTTTTCTACCCGAGCGCACGAGTGACTGAGGAATTTCCGCCGCAGGAGCGCGCGCGACAATGGAGATCGCGACGATCGGCGATCCGGTTTAAGCTCCGGCTCGATCTACTTCCTCGATTGCGTTTCCTTCTAAAAAAGAAGCAAAAGAAGAACATTCACGTTTTCGAATGTTCTTCCGCGCTTTCCAGCGCGCGATCTCGCACGTTTCGAGCAGCAGTAGCGAGTGGAGCCCGCTAACATCGGGAAGCTGAGAAACCGACCGACCGGCCTTCACGCGTCTCGCCTCGGCCCGATGGCGCCAAGCTGACCTATCTGCTCGCCACCAATGTGGGCTGCCTCGCACCAGTCGCGACCGGCCGTCGACCGATCAACCGTCCAATCGTTTCCCGTGTGTTATACGCGCGAGTTCTTTTCCCTTCTTTTTTTTACCAGATTTCGCATCGCAGATGCAACGCGCACACGCGAGACGCGATCACGCAGCTGAGCGAGCTCTTCTTCTTCTTCTCTTCCGCTTCGCGATTTGTCGCGATCGAGAGGAGAGTCCCAGTGCAGTTCGAGAGCTTCGATCTGCAAACAGCCTGATCGATCGATTAGTGCCTGCGATCGCACTGGATGTCCACCGCTCGGATCTCCCACGTCGCTTTCTCGATTATCGATTCCGTCTCGGAAATGGTTCCCGCTGCGTTTAGACCAATGCGCCGAGTGATGTTTTGGATCGGCCTGTCGCCTATTCTTCACCATCGACACTCCTCCCGCGGATCATAACGGAACGAGACTGAATTTTCGGAATGAAATAAAGAGCCGATAAAAACTGACTGGCGATACTGTCGATCCTCAGCGACGATGACGCAAGCGATCGCGGATCGGCCAGTTTCTCCGAAACCGGAAGCGACCGCCGGGTCGCCGCGTCCAGCCTGTGTAACCGCGGTCGAGGCAAGGCCGAAGGACTCGGAAAGGTGGAAGGACGATGGAGGCGAAAAAAAGGATTTATCGTCTTTCGGCTGGGCGACGATCCCTCCGCGTCTGTTGGGCGGCCCTCCCCCGTCCCCCCCTCCCCGACCGACCGACCGCCCTCCCTCCCTCCCTCCCTGCCCCTTCCCCGGCGCGTGTTCGCGCGTACGCGTTCGAATGTACCGAGAGAGGCCATCGAAACCTGCTCCCGGACCGGTCACCAGTTCTTCGTTTTCTGACAGCATCAGACTCTCTCCTCTCTCCTTCATCTACCAGGTTCGCGTACACTTGGTCGGCGCTACCAGGTTGACCAGCGCGTCAAGTTCAATGCTACCGTTTCTTCGAGTCCACAGGGAGAGATAAATCAACTGACGGCGGTCCGCCGGTCCCGCGGTTAAACCCGGGGGCTCCAAGCCAGGGAATCGGCATTCCCYCCCCCTCCGCCCCCGTCCCCGCCCCCGCCGCGGCCGCGGCCGCCGTCGTCGTCGCGAGGGTGGCCGGGATTACGCAGCGGCGATCATCGCGGTAGCCGCGGATGATGATCCGCGCGTCCCTGGATTCCCGCGGAGCGGTAACACGCGGCTCTAATCTAATCTGCGCGCTGCTGACCTTTGCAGCCGGAAATCGCTGGCTCTGAAAAGCCTTAGCATTCCGCGCGTAATAAGATCCAGAGTACGATACAGTACGAAAGCATTGACCTTAGCGGCAGGCAGCTCGATGCGGACATCGCGGATGGGATTTTCATTGAAATCCGCGATCGACGGATTCCAGGCGCGTTCCGCGAGCCACGCGGTGGATCACATCGGGATTTGGTAATCCGTTCCAAAGTTCAATCTCGCCATCTCGCCATGCACGTGCGTACACATCTACACATAGATACGTGTAGATCCGGCGACGCGCATACGAATTTACAAGAGCAACGAGCCGACTGATGAACGTTTCTCGCGGTCGAGTTACTCGAGTTAGTCGAGAGCCGTTAGGAAAACCGAGATCAAAAAGAAGCGTGCATCATCATCGCTCGCAGCTGACTTTTATTCTTAAGGAGAGGAGGAAAGCCGTCATCCAGCTCCACTTTCGGCATGCGTCGAGGTAAAGGCGAGGCGAGCGCCGACACGCAGCTATATTAAACCCGGTCGACACGTGTAAGCATTGCGTGCGCGTTGCGTCGCCTTCGTCGTCTCCGTCTTCGTCGCGTGGCCAATCGTAACTCACACGAAACGGTACGCACATCTCCCGGCTCCGACTCGCTTCCCAGCCGTTTCTTCCCCTCGACGGCGCATCCGGCGTCCCCCGCGCGGACGAAGTTACCTTCGTCCGCGCCGACTTATCTCATGCGGACGCGGCTAGAAGACAAATATTCAAACAACGCCGTTCCGCGAATGATTCGCGATAAGATTTATATCGCGGCCCGGTGGAGTAACGCTCTCGTAAAGCGTTACTCAAGGAGAGAGCTGCACGAAAATCGCGCGGAATCGCATGCGAGCTGGCGCCTCTTGTAATCTGCCGTTGCTTACGCAACCGGAATACCGGCAGTTACCTTGGCCAATTGCAAATACGCATCCTCGTTATTCGATCCGTGCGCGATTGCTACTGGAAGAAGGAAGCCCGCGATTACGAAGAACGCGTTTGGTTTTTCACGTTAGCGCGTTAATCGCGAATGAATGTTGACGTCGTAAAAGGAGAGAGGCATCTGGCGTCATTGGGTGTCTTCTTCCCTCTACGCGCTCCTTCATGATCACCGCCCTGTCGCGACAATCTACCGTCATTCGTCAAAAAAACTTGGAGCTTATATAATTTCAGGAAAAATCCGCGGATCAATGCGGATCAGGTGGACGATGAAATTTCTGATCAATCATTCTGATAACAGTCATCCGACACACGGATTGCGTTCTACTTCGTTCTATCTCGAATGAATATTTTTTTTCATTTCTGAGCGCATGCGCGCATCAAGATTCGCGGCGTCCTTTTATTTGTTTTCCGCGAGCGGAAAACAGCGCGATGGGAGCATTCGATCGCCAATCGATCGTTCGATATTGAACGGACGAACCATTATTATTTTTCGGACAAACCGGGGGTTGTCGTTGTACAATTACGCGCGCGTCAGAAGGGTAAACAAACAATTTCATCACGCGATGCGCCTATCTTGCGACGCGATGGAAATTCCGCTTGAAATTCAAAGCTTCAGGTCTGACAGATAAGGCTTATCGTTAACTGTAAATCTTATCGCGGCATTAACATTGCGCGCGATCGAGAATCGACACTGATACAAGCGTGTCAATGTAACGCGCTCCCTCTGCGCTTATCGACAATCGCAAAAGGATGCGGACCTTTGCTTGTCGCATTTCGTCATTCGTCGAGTTTTCTCGCGCTCTGCGCCTCATTATCGAGGTTTCTTCCGAAATTACGCAAACGCCCGCGGTTTGCGTGGAGAAGGATATACCATCGGAGGCGATAATAAGGAAAACGGCCGATTTCCACATGAGCTTTGTGCAGCAATGCGCAAGAAGAATCGCGTGCGCGCGTGTCTCCTCAGTCGAAACTCGTTTCTGGGAAATGCGACGATTCGAATCGCCGCCACGCATTCGCGCGACGGAGTTCGCGACGCGCATGCGCGGCGATTTTTCCGCACTCGACGCCTCGAACCATTCAAAAGCAATCGCGCGACAAGGCTCAAACAGCTTTGCGCGGAGGCGCAAATCGCCGGATTAACCGTAAGACGCTCAATTCCGCGATTCGCAGTCCCCTCTATTACGCCATTACAATCGCTGGGCCTTTAATCGGGGGAGGAGAGGGGAGAGGAGGCCCATGCTGCGCACAACGGAATCACGTTGCCGCGTAATGCCCGTGCACGCAGCACATCCCACCGTGTCGCGCATATAGATGGATAAGAAACTCATGTATCAAGCGTTGGCCCTGTTGCTGACGCGCAGTTATATACCTGCCCATGCTGGCAGTAAGCAACGTGACTTTCCAGTCACATTTTGCACATGCAAAGAAACTGACAATGGAGACGGGAGGCGAGCGCACTCGTTAGCGATAACAAAGGGAGGTTATTAATGCGCCGAGGACGCGCGTTATTGCGCGCTCGCATTGCGCAAAAAGATCGGCGCAACCGGATCGACTTACATTGATCGAATATCTTGAGCATCGCTTTCTTCAGCTGCATAATCGCGTTGGCGATTGTAGCGAATCGCCACGAAGCAGAACGATAAGCAAGACGATGACGCTAAGCTCGACCTCTCGTCGTCTCGAACAGTTCGCAGGACTGCTGATGATTCTGTCCATTTCTTCGTCGAGCGGACGAAACCTTCAAAGAGCTACTGACCGTCACCCGACAACAGGACGCCGCATCTCACCGCACAACGTGGTCGCGGTCGTCCGCCGCGACGAGTCGACATCCTCTCTTCCTTCTCCTTTCGCTTCCTCTAGGTCAGCACGCGCGCATGTCGCGTACGCGCGTGCGCGCGTGCGCGCGCGCGCGCGCGCGCAATGCACGATGCGCTCTCGACTGCTACCGCGTGCGTGCGCCACCACACGCACACGGCGTGCGAGGAAGTCGGCCTACGTCGTCACTTCCGGCGAACTGGAATCCGCACGATGAATGAACTCGTTCGCGTAATCGCTCCCACGTACGACCTCTCTCGGGGGCAAATCGTGTCCGATAACACCCACGTGGGCTCGCGATGCCAACTTCAGACGAAAGACGCACGGACCTCGTCTCTCTTCGCCTTCGAGAAACGATCTCCCTCGACTAACGACAACTTCACTCGTTTCAATCTGGAAACCGAGTTGCAACCGCGTCGGTTATCGCGCACTCGCGCGCGAACTAACGCGCGTGCACGCGCGCGCGCGCGCGTGCGTGCTTGGTAAATAAGTTGTTTCGCTTGCGACACGAGACATGCGGGAAAACTACGAATGAACAGATTCAGTTACAAGTATCCACCGGCCGAAGCGAGCCGTTTTTGCTATTTTCCTAACTCCCGTTCCGGGACTCCTGTCGGAAGATGTCGCGTAATCGCGAGAACACACCAACGTGAAGTTTGCAACAATGCGTGAATAGAGGCACAGCGTGCCACAATAGATGGTCGAGTTGACTCGGAATTTCGAGATTCGGGACTCGGCGATTTGAGATTCCAAGTTACCGCATGTATGGCACTTGTTACCGAGTATCACTTCGTAATCGTGCTCGTCGAACATCGATTCTCGATATCCTCGAATCCGGGCGAACGCTCTCTACGCGGCTCGCTTCTAACCACGAGTTACCACGTCCGCGTTATTTCATATTTCAATTTTGTCTTTTTTCTCGAGAAAGGACACTCCGTACAGATCGCAATAGCCTATTGAAGGGGCGAGAAGGGCAGCGACGCGCAAATCCGTTGTTCCTCGATAACGAGAGGCATTCGCGCGATGCACGCGGTGCACGCGCGTGGCGCTCGGTACGCGAGTTTACTTGCGACTGTTGCGAGAGTTCGCTCGACTAGAGCTCGACTCGGAGCTGAGTTCAGTCGAGACGTGGTGCGGCGCGATGCGACGCTCCGGAATCGGAAGAGAAGGGGAAGAAGGAGGGAAAGAGCGAGAGAGAGAGAGAGAGAGAGAGAGAGAGAGAGAGAGAGAGAGGAAGAGGGGGGAGGGAGAGAGAGGGAGACGCAAAGATTCTAATTTCGATTAAAACAGGGTACTGCATGCCTATTTTCGGGGCAAATCGAATCATCGGCCGCAGCCGAAATCAGGGGAGGGCGAGACGTTTCGGAGGGACTTATCATGAAAAAGTGCATAAATAACGTAAGCGACGAATGACGGATCAAAGTTATCGCGTGACACTCATATACATGCGTACGTGTCATATCCGCGACAAAGAAAAAAAGAGAAAAAAAAAAAGTTTCGCCGATTGCAAATGAGCCTAGATAAATACTCCATCTCGCTTCGTTCGCCTATCGTATATATAATATGCTTGCATCGTCACATTCGTACGATGATAACTACGAACGCGTGTACGAACGCGTGTACTCGTGCACGCGTCACCAGATAGAGGCTGGGGGAAGGGGAGGGGGGGGGGGAGAGAAGGAGACGCAAAGAGGGAGAAGCGAAGAAGCATCAGCGTACCAACCAGGTCTCTCGGTTATGTGCCAGGCAGTCGGCGTTTCATTTTACTAGGAAGCGCCGGGACAGATGCGAGGTTTGGATTTGTCTCTAGAGAACACTCACATATGTCTTCGAATAACGCTCTTTATCGCTGCACCGCTCGTCTTTATCCTTCTTAACATTCCTGATCGATCATTACGATCGATCATTACGCAGCATCGCGAAACAAAGGAGCATAATCGTGAATCTTCGTTTCTTTCGACTGGATCTCTTTAAGCTTTTAGCAGCATACATCGAAATAAATCAGTTTCCTCGCGCATCGTCCGATGTGCGTGGAGGATAATTTAACAAAGCATGCAAATTTAGCAAAAGGTCGCTCGTCTATTCTCGATTAATGAAATTGCAAGAGATAAATGTACAGCTTAATCTTCAATCTTCATGTATCCCACATTTCCAGTAAGAGTCTTATTACCCTATGATTATTATATCGATATCGATTAACTAATATTAATCCATATTTCATAAGATCGCGCATTATCGGGGATAAATAATACATAAAGAGCTAATTTATTCCACGCGACATGCAGTACGAAAGAAAATTTCCCATCAACTTCCGTCCTCCGACCTCGCGATCCACAACACAATTGCAATAACGGCCTTAAACCTTACCTTACCGCTGCGTATGCCGATTGACGCGAATCCGCAAGTAATGCAGACTCGCAGCAACTTGAAAGAAATAAAGGCCGACGTCACATCGTCGCGGCATTACGACACGATGAAAGCTGAGAATTAGAAACAAGCTCTCATGCGTCTTTTATTTACTTCGTTTCTTACGATACATTAAATGCGTAAGCACGCGTGCGCGCAAGCGCCATGCTGCGCCGTGCAGATGCACGTAGACAACGCGTCATGCAGTGTCGGATTATGCAACTGATGAGGTAGCGTTCGTGGTATCGCACGGTATATCGAGATTACACTCGCTAGTTTTGCGTCAGCATTATGAGCGCCGGCAAAAAAGCGAAAACTTTTCACGCTCCTCGGGAGCTCTTCTCGCTCTCGAGAGCTCGCCCGATCGCTCGCCTGATCGCGGCCATATTGGATCGATGACGTCATCGGAAACGGAGGAAAAGGAAATCTCTCTCTGTTTTTTTTCCTTCCTTCCTTCCTTCTTTCCTTCCTTCCTTCTTTCTTTCTTCCTCGCGACGCGCATCGGGAAATGGATCAGCCAGCTCTCCCCTCCCTCCGCGCCTCTCGTTATTCGACGAATTGCACACGAATGAGTGTGCGTCCGTTTTTACCAGAGATACAAGATACAAGTATAAATCAATCGATCGCAATTAATCGATCGGAGGTGAAGCATGCGGACCGGAGAGCACGCGATATATTTTTTTTGTTTTCCTTCATTTTTCTCTCCTTCTTCTTTTTCTTTTGCGTCTAACTCGACGGCGCAAATACCCGATCGTGGATGATAATATAATGAAAATGGGACAAAAACTAATTTATATGCCGACGTGTCTGCGAACGGCGAGGCTTGTGCAATTTTCCGTTTTGAATTTCATAATCTATGGCCGCAACGAGCGAGGAATCTTCGAAAGTGCCTCGCCGATCGCTAATCGCGAGTCGATCCAAACGTATTGTATCACGTTTCAAACGCTCGCTGTCACAGTGTTTCGTTGTCATAGCGGAATTGCTCGTTGCACAACTGTCGGCTCGATAGTTCACGGCGGGCTTTTCTTTGCGACTGATACGTTTCTTTCTTCTTTTCTTTTTTTTTTTTTTTTTTTTTTTTTTTTTTTTCCCCCCTCAAACGGTCGCAACGAGTGCAACGGTCGTGCGCGCGCAGGCGCGCGCGATTCTCGAATCGCTGCGAGATCTATTAAGAGATCTTCCTTGCAATCATCAAATTGTGAACTTGATCGGCCGTTTCTGCCCCCACTTGTCCTCAAAATCATTCGTGATGACTCGGCAATAATTAATTCGCTGCTTTAATGAACGCAAACTTTCGTTATGGTATCTCCTCATTCGAGAAGCCGATACGGACGATTAAAAAATAGTCTTAAAAAATAAAATTATTAATATTAATCTAATGTTAATTAGATTCGAATGGGATACTAAACGAACTCTCGCTTATTTCTTCATCATTCTTCACAGATTCCCTCGAATCTGCACTTCCCGCTTTGATATTTTCCTCCTCTCGAGATTATTTATTCCTCCGACACGTCTAAATTGTAAACATCTTCGTGAAATGTGGACAACTCGATCGATAACCATAAATATTAATTTAATTGCGCGATGTTTCTATTCGACATTACAGTAGCACGCATATGTGCGACTCTAAGAGAAATTAATTCACAGTTTCCGGGAATTTCCATCGACATTTTCCCCGTACGTACATCCGGATATACATGAAAAACAAGGACATGGCAATATACCTGCCATCATTACTTCAACGATTATGACTTGCGGTCATAATTAAGATGAAAATGAAACGTACATCGTAGCCTAACGATCTAATTAGATCCGATATTTGTTTTGCGGTCTTATATCGAAGGATCTCTCTCTTCATATTCCTTCCATGTTTTCTCAGCTACTCTCATGCTCCTCATGCACCATTTATCATCGCAACATCGATCATGGCCTGCCGACAAGAAAAGATTCCGCGCCACAGTTTCGTATACGATACGGATAGCTGGATTTCTACGCGTTATATCGTACGCGCCATCGTGGCCTTGACCGATCTAGATGCCGACATGTTTGTGGGCACTCAAGTTCGCGCTTTCCTCGGCATTGACACGCTCGCCAATGCCAATGACAGACAATTCGCTCGGCCGTCCATCAGGGACGAACTTTTCCATTCTTTTCTTTTTCTCTTCTCTCCCCGCCTGCATCTTTCTTTCTCGGTTCTTCATGAAACTCCGAGCTAGTCGCGGCACGTTGGGCATCTGCATTCGCGTAGAGCGGAAAGACCGCAGCCTCCGTGAATTAGCTGCATCCTAATTGATGTATCCGTTCGAGCGCCTTCCGCTCTACGCTGAAGACGCGTTGCCAGTTTGCGCGAATAATCGCAGGATGAACGGATTACCCGCTCCGGACGCTCCGAAAGGCGGCTTTTAATCAAAACTGACACGAGAAGAAGAAATGGGATGTAGAACAGATTGACGCAATGCGAGGACGATTAAAGCACTGATTGAATAGGCGTGCGTTTGTCACAGGCGCGGATGAAATGAGAGAAACGTCGCGCGGAGCATTGCTCGTTAGAGAAAAGGGAACGCGACGGGGAAAGGAAGAAGAAAGCTGCAGCGAAGATTCGGGATTAGGCGCGCGGAGTCAACGAGCACGGGTCAAACGAGCACGCGAGTCGCATCGAATTAGCCCGCCGCACTGAAATTGACCTCTGGGCTAATTCCATGATCCGCGTTTGCGCGCTCGCGCGCGTGCCTACTTCAAACGAGCACGAGGATGATTAGCAAGTCTGCTCTCGAATCAGCAATTATCCATGTGACGTGAATTTTATATATATATATATATATATATATATATAGCGAGATCCCTCGCGCTAAATTAGGATTAAGTTACAAGTTACGCGGCAAATCGAGATTTAAGATCGCGCGGGAAAACGAGAGCGAGAGATCTCGTAATTCCCAGCGCAAGCCCGGCTGGCGCTTTCGCAAAAATGTTGGCCAAATGTAAATCGGCTTCTGAAATTCCTCCCTTGAAAGTGCGCGGACCGATCGGAATGGATGGCGATCCGGAGGCAGCGGAGTTTCATGAATACAAAGGACGCTACGAGGCACCTCGACGAACTTTGATAGCTTCCATCCAGCCATTTTACATACGTCCCAATCGGTCCTGCGATGTAGCCGCGATGTAGCCGCAGATTACGCAACTTAAAAATTATCGGCTATGAAACTCGCTTCCGCTACGCCGCGGAGCGACAATGCCGCTCGCGGACGATTAGCGGAGAAACAAGGACGGTAATTGGACGGGAAAGGCAGCAGGAATAAGTACCAGAAAGAAACTAGACTTACCTGGCTTCCTGCGGGAGCTCCAAAGCACAGGAGGATGCGCGGATCCGGGGACGGCAGCGGCGGGATTACCGCCGGAGGCAGCCAGCTTGACTGCGTTCCGCGAACCTGCAAAGTCAATCAAGACAAAACTCAATGAAAAACTCGATCGAAACCTCGCCTCCGCGCGCGCTCCCTGACTCGTAAGGGCGCGAAAGTCGCCAAGGGCGCGACGAAATCGGGCAATCGGAAATCGCGTGACTCGCGTTACGATTCTCCTCGGCGTGCACATCCGTCGTGGCGTCGTCTTGCCGGTTCGGATATAAGACGGCGGAACGTACAGCACCAGCAGACAATTCCTCAGCAGCGATCCGCGCGATTAATCAAGGATTAAACGAGGGAGGGAAAAGAAAGACGGAGAACATCTCGTAACACGATAGGACGCAATATCTCGAGAGCGTTGATCCACGCCGCGTTAGAATCAAGACGGAACACCGCTGTCACGGCGTGGCGGGGGACGGGGAGGGCGGGGGGAAGAGAGAGGGCCATTATCGATGGTTCATTAAAGCAACTACAACGCGAGGCAATACGACGCCCCGCTCGGTATTCGGTTTCGCTGTCGCGAGTGATAAAGCCGGGCGATCGTTCACGCGACGACATTGAATGGTGCGCAGGTGTCGCGTGTTATTCAACGGGCAAATTGATAAGAATTTTTGTTCCATCGTTTAGTACACGTCCGTTCATCACCCCACGCCCCGGATCGATCTCGATGGATATATCGATGCCACCCACGGTAACTGATACGGAACGCTACGAGCGGCGATCCGAGCAAACAGTGACATCTAAAAAAGGATGAGGTGGTCTCGTTGGAGTTGACGGGCAAGATATGGGAGCACGTGTCCTTCTCGTACAGCGTGGACTCTGCAATTCTGGGAGGCGGGGAACGACTTTCCCAGCTTGGAACGCTCGGAGCTTGACCCTTGACTTGAAAAAAAAAAAAAAGATTCGATCAGAGATAGGGCTGAGAGAGGTCTGCCCAAGTCCAAGATCTTCCGGAGTCTAAGATGAGAAGCAACAAGATCAGGGCGACACTCGATCCTAGCGGTTAGAATCGCTGACGGAGATTGCGCCAGCAGTTGGCCAGTAATTGATGACACGACAACGAGGAAGACGCGAATCATCCGAACTCGTGAATAATCAATCAACAGGGAGGAGCAGGGAAGAGCAGGGCAGAGCTTGCATAACTCATAAAACCGCAGAAAAGTGATTTGGATCATTCCACGCGCGACTTCTCGCGCGAATGATGAGACTCACAAAATCCATCCGGCTGATCTTCGATCTCGGGACTAGAAGAGGTGGCGCAGCTGCAGGTGCACGAGCAGAACAGGCTCCTCTTGCCGTCACGATTCGGCGGATAACGACATTGCCGTCCACCGATGGCCATTGCGGACGGAAGACGGAAGGGACGCGGTCCGCGATGCACTCGAGGATCCGCCGAATCGTGGAATGAACGAAATCGGCCGGCCGCGGAACCGTCCTGGATGAATTGACCTTGGCGATCACGGCTGCTAGCAGGGGAAAACGATATGCGTGCTCCGGCACGATTCTTCATACGGCTATGCCCATATCTGCCGCTTTCTATGTTTCTATCTGTTCCGATCGATATCGACCTCGTCTTTTATGGCGCGTTCGGCGATCGCGAACTAATACGATCGCCAACCGATACGTGCATTAAATTAACTTCCGGCGTGCGGCTTCCTACTCATCAGCCTAATGGCGAGTGTCACGCTATCCCCTCCCCGCTCCGCCGTCCCCGCGGCGTCCTTCTCTTCCTCTTGCTCCTCCCGCTGCCGCTCGAAACGCTATTTTCGGCGTCGCTTTGGTACGCGACGTAACGCGAAAGGGGATAATAAAGCGATCGCATCTGATATAAAACGCCCTTGGATTATCATATACGTCAGCAGGGAGGAAAAAAAAAGGAGAGGATTGAGAGTAAAAAAAGAGAAACGGGAAACCCCGTCAAGCKGGGGRGGGAGTCCTCTCCGCCCCTGCCCCCGCCCCCGCCTGTCTTCCCGATCCTCGGCGGGAATCGGGGCGGGCGACGATTGCCGATCGATCGTTTCGAATTTTCGCGTTCGGACGTTCCTCTCGTTTCATCCAGGTCCGCTGACTTTGTACTCGCTTCGTGCGGGTTGCCGATGAACGGAGCGAGCGATAAGCGGAGGTCTAATCGGAGGGCTTTCGGGGAGGGCGGAGGGTTCGCCGGCAGTTTCCGTTTATAGCGGGGCTCGCGGCCTTTGACATGTTTAAACTGCGGGACGTATCTTCATGAAGTGCGCGCACGCAAACGCGCCGGCCGGCCCTCGCCCCCTCCCCCCCGCCCTCCCCCCATCCCCACGTGACACGTGAATTTACGTGAACGACACGTATTAATTTAATCACGCGACGTTTCAACGGCTTAATATCGCATTGAAACGCGCGCGCCCGGATCCAGACGGAATTAAATGGGCCGCGCGCCATTGATCATATAGAGAGAATTTTTATACTTCCCCTTTTTCCGTCGCGCCGCGCGCGGCGTTTCCCTGCCTGGGGTATTATTTCTTATAAGGTCACGCGCCGGACGCGCGGACGGCAGACGTGCTCTGATTTATCTATCGTATTTATCAATCTAACTTTAGCGCTTATCGATTTACGATACGGGATAACGCCGCCCGATCATCGCATGCACTTCCCCGAACCAGAAACAATCTCGCCCCGAAATTCCTCGTGAGCGATAACCCGGAAAAACGGAAGGGACCTGGCATCTCGCTCGCCGCTATATTTACCATATCGATCGTTCCCGTGGGCAAATAACGCCCACGCATTGTAAATGACACTCGGAACCGCGCGCGCCACGGCATACGTCCGTGTATGCACGTGCGTATGCGCGTACGTGCGCACGTACACGCGGGTTAGGCGGGTGGGAAATGTGCATATAATGCTCTCGATCTGATCATAATGGGGTCGTTGGCTTATTGACACATAAAGGTAATTGGTGACGTGACTGTGGCATTGGCGTCGTTCGGACGTAGGATCGTTCGAGGATCGCATCGCGACGCGATGGAAACCGTAATCGCGCGCGCGCGCGCATGCGCGTTTGATCGAACATCAAACTCGGCATTTAAGCGACAATGATTAAGGATAAGCTCATCGTTGCCGCCTCTCATTGGCCGCCTCTGTTTTCAGCCTCTGGTTCAGGCACCGCAAGCGCGGTGATTTCAACCGCTGCTGGAATAATCGAGTATCCTAAATATCCCTAATAAGACGCGTACGTAAGACGCGACGGAGACAAAATAAATATGGGGATTCCCGATACATAGAGATGCCCGTCGATTATCAGCCGCGCTCAACGCGCGTCCTCGCGTCCCAGTTGCATCCCACGAAATTCCTGCGCAAGCGGCATTTGGATGCAACGCTGCGGTGGCTCATTAATCGCTACGCGCTTAGACTGATAGCACGCGAGACATCGTATACGGTGAGACTCGAGCAATAAATGTATCGAACGATCGAGACACTCAAAAGTAAATCTCGATCGTGATTGGTCGGCTCGCTTAATGTTCGGCTCCCGGCGAACGCCATCTGTTTGGACTCGGACTCGGTAAAAAGGTAGCTCGATTGTTCCTGACATTCATTTGACATTCAGGATTTTTAGGATAATAACGAATGAGCGCGAGCGCCTCAGGGGGAAACGTACGTCTTCTAGGTATTTGGATTATTTAATTATATCACTGATAGAATTCACTTTAGAGATAAAAGGGATTACGGCCATTATCGCAACGATAAAAGGCTTTGTTTAAAATGCCCGTACGAGATATTTTATGGTTCCTGATAATCCCCGGCGTAACGGTAACGCAGAGCTGTGAGATTCGTCAGCGAGATTAAGCTCACTGTTCACGGTTTTGCTTGCTTTACTTGCCTCGTAACGTCGAAATCCGTCTCGATCCAGAGCGAACGCGGCTTCTCGCTCCACGATTGTTTTTTCAACGATTACCTTACACTCGCGCATATATTTACAGCGCGGAGGGGCGAGGGGCGAGGGGGGAGGGGGAGGGGGAGAGGCGGAGCAGCTCGGTGCAGAGGGAGGAAGAAAAAAGGAAAAAGAAATAAAGAAAAGAAGAAAGCGAGCACAGAGTGCGAGCAAATATTTGTTTAGCCATTCCTGCATCCTGCACGCTCTGCCGAGACGAATTCGAGCGATAGTACTATCTTACTTTTAGTGTAAGTTCGGTGCACTCGCTGACTCAGTCACCTTAACGTCGAACGTTTCAGTCGCGCGTGCGCACTCCATCGTTGACTTTTGAGTTCGCGTTCCGCGCGGAAACATTTTTCTCGCGCACACGTATGCTAATGTTGTCGGATAGCGCTTCTTATCTATGCAAGATGTTCCGCAAAGGGGGCCCGCGTTTTACAGTAACGGATTCTAATAGATCGATCGATTTCCCTTCGTAAAAATAGCGGCCGCAATCTCGACGCGTTAGCGTCGATGCGACAGAGAGAGAGAGAGAGAGAGAGAGAGAGAGACAAGAGAAAAGAAAAAGAGGAAAAAGAGAACGCGGATCTTCGCGTTCCGCGAGGAACCGAGCGGACGACGAATCCGGCATTCGTAATTGCTTAATTTCAAGTTTCAATTCAAGTTTCAGCGAGTTCCCCGACTTGGAAGCTCCGAAGCTCCAGTGACGCTGAGTCGCGGATGCGACGGATCCAACGAACGTTGGAAAAACAATTATGTAATAACGATAACCCCGGTCGGACTTCCAGCTCGTTCGAGGAAAAACCGAGGGAGCCAAGTCTAAAATAAGTCTCGCTTCTCGATCCGTCCCTTGGACGATTGCGCAGCCTGCAGCAGCGAAGGGCTCGCGAGAAGCGACGAGCTACTGCTGCTACTGCTGCTGCTTCTTGTCAGTCACCTGAAATCGTTTCCCCTTCTCGCGAGTTTAATTACGTATCTCCGTAAGCCTCGCTTCGGCTCTTTTATCTCTGTCGTAAAAAACGGAAACGCAACGTGAACAAATACGCGATAAAGCTGGCGTTTCGCCTCCGCCTGGCCGCGGGAGCAATCGCTCCGAGACAATTACGCGCGTGGGTATCTATTTAGTCATCCGTACCCGTTTCAATCGCGATAAGTTTCCTAAATGTATCGATCGATCGATCCGATCGCTTGTCGACTCGCTTGACTCATCCGCCTTACTGATATACGAGCGCGAGAGCGGTGTACCATCGATAAAACTCAAAGTGAATTTTGTTTTGGTTCGCCTTCGCCTTCGAGCTCCAGCTGCCAAATCGTACAACTTTCTTAGCTCTTCGAAGTTTAGATGAATCCTCGCTGCGACTCGTTCCCCGCCTTTAATCTGCGCGCGCGCGCGCGCGCGCACGTGTGTTCCTCCCGCAAAGTTTTCCGCCGAAGAAGTCGGCCGACCTGCGCGACCGTAATAACGTAAAAACGCGCGCACGTGTTACTTCCTGTTGAGTGTTAATAAATTTAACAAAGATTTAAGAAGAATCTCCACCCGTGCAATCGTGCAATCTTCCGACTTGGCGTAATTTTGTATGTTTCCCTTTCTTCTTTCTTCTTTTTTTATCCTACTCGTTATATCCTTGTCTTATCCTTCTCGCATGTTTCCCCCTTCTCCCATATTACATGTTTTCAGAGCTGAGACAAAAGTTTCGAGCGGCAACACGGCGCATTTTTAGCGACGACTGTTTCCTGCGACCGGCTATCATTGTTCGATACGAGGAATATTGCACGAAAGTATGCCACGGACATGAAAACGATTAGAAAAAAGGACCGCTCTCCCCCCACCCAGAGCCATGAGGATGCCACTTATAATGACTCAAATGATTCGTGCGGACGCCGCTTTCTTTTTCATCGAACACGCGCCACCTCGGTCGATTCGAGTGTCAACTTTCTGTTGAGCAGTCGCGGCACGTTCATACACGTATTAGAAATCCCACGATGGCATCGGCGATCCATCGCGCCGTCCGACTTTCGCGTCCTGTGAGGACCAAAAAAGCGGCATACGACAATTTCATAGGCGAACCACGCGAACGACGTGAGAAACAACATTCCGAGGTCGCAGATAAAAATGGGTAAAGGCGATAATATTCCCCGTACAACGCTCACAGATAAAGCTATCGCTTTCAAATCGCGAACGTTCAAATCCTTGACTCGTTAGCCGCTAACGCGGCTAACTTCGCTCGCTTAAGCGATCGGAAACTTCCTAGTTGCATCACGCCGATGATTTCAATTCTCTCTTTAATGCTGGGAAAATATTACACGATCGCGAGAATGAAGAATAAACCGCGCCTCGCGTTTACAGAAATTCGAGATCGAAATGAGGAATACGGGAAACGATCGAGAGGCAAGGCTCTGGCTTAAGGCTTAAGGTCGATTTCCGAATCCTCGTCCACGGATCATGGGATTCGAGTCGGACAACTAATCGCGCCTTCCCGCAAATCACGCCCGAACTATCGCAATTCCCGAGAACTCGCGAGACGCAAGAGCAGAGTTAGAGGAGTGAATTAGAATCGACGCTGTGGGCCATTTACCGACAGGAAATAATCAACCGGATACACAACGTACAATGCACGCGTAACCTTGCACTTGTAACAATATTGCGCATCACGCGCGCGGCGTTTCGCGCATCTCCGTCCTTCGCCTGCGTCTTTGCAGGCAGAGACCGTCGTGGCGTGTTGTATCTCGATTGTATCCGCGGTATTCGCGATAACTCTTCTCATTATTGATGCCGTGCGTTTATCAAATCGAAGTGACCTTTTGTCGCATTGAGAAGAAAAAGAGGAAGAAGAAAAAAGAAAGAGGAAAAAAAAGGCAAATAGAAAAAGCGAGACGAAATCGAAATGACAAAGGTTATCTTGATTTTATTCCTATTTCGATTTTATTTCGCATAATCCCTTTCTCTCTGCTAATTTCGCTTATGCTCGACGATACTTGAATATCGCGACGAATCACGTAAAACACAGATTTCAGGCTCGAAACTGAAACGAAAATTAACCGGACCAATCCGGAACGAAGATTAAAGTAAAACAATCCCTTTCCCTCTGTATACTCTCGCTCGTGTGTCGGGAGCGAGTATTCGCAAATTCCGAAAGCTCTTCTGGAAATTGTTCGAAATTGCATTTCAGCAGCGCGCACATCGCTGAAGATTACGACTTTACGGTGGTAAAGCTATTTTTCTCTCCCGAAGGTTTATTTCCCGCTTCGCGCGGGAATGCTAGGTTTACATCATGGAATAATAAAATGCATTGTTTCTTGGTGCGCGGTAAGAACCTGGCATTACGCGTAGCGGATTTGCCGCTTCGAGGCAGGATTTAGCTTTGCGTATGAAAAAAGCTTTACTGTATCCACTTGTTCACTTGCACTCCAAGTGCAGATCCTACAGTCGACGGCGTACGGTTGACGTGTCTCAGATACTGTAGCGCGGCACGCAGGGATGATACTTGAAGCGCGCTTTCAATGGCACGAAGAATACCGTGACGGAGAAATTAAATAGCGTGTTGTCGCGATCCGCGTGACCTTGGGTAAGTAGATTTTGGTTGATAAGCTAAGTAAATAAATAACAAGATGCATGCAAGTGCATGCAAGTATGGCGAGTAAAAGAAAATTTTTCTCTATTTAACCTTGATTTGCCCTTTGTTACTTAACTTGCCATACTTAATTTACTCGATGATGCTGATTCGATGACAATTTGTTTTCCCAAGAAAATGTCTCACTGTACTTCCGCTCGTGTTGCCTCGATCGGTTTATTTTGCAAGCATTTTGTAGCGAGTTGCTTTTTGCAACTAGATATTGACCTTCGCAACAAGTTAGATACCATTTAGCAGAAGCACAAGAAGAAGAAGAAGAAGAAGAGCAATTTGCGCGAAGCGAGAAGATTGAAGTTGCAACGCGGGCATTATCGCCTGAAAGTTTCGCCGCAGCTTTTATCACGCGCGCGCGCGCGCGCGCGTACGCGAGCAAATAATCTAAACTTCGCGAAGTTTCAGCGTTATCGCGCTGTCGCCGCGCTGTCCCATTGACAGTTTTAATCGGCAAGATTCCTTTGGCGGCGAGGAGGCTCGGCAATCGGGCTTGGCATTCAGCTCGCACCGAGAAACCGAAATCGCAGACAGATTTCACGCACGCCGTGCGCCTTGCATCTCGCGCGCCGCCTCTCGTCGCGCGTTCATCGCGACTCCGCGGTACAAAAAAAAAAGCACCAGGGCCAATAGCGATAGGCGCCAATCATGATCGCGGGAGTCGCGGGGCCGACTCGATGTATCGTTAGCGCGCAACCGCGGCGAACTTCGCGGCGTGCGAACATACCTTTTCGAGACAAAAACGACGTTGCGGCAGTGGACGGCGAGGTTGTACCTCGTCGGTTGGATTCCTCGCGATTTCCGCGAGCCGGGATGCCGGAATGGTTTTCGGTCTCTCTTCCTTGCTACGCGGGTGTCGTGCGCGTTACGCGAGTTGCACGAGGACACGCCGACGCGGTCCGGAACGCTCGAATTTCAAGAGTCGGAAAAAAAAAGAACCTCGAGGTAAAGCCGAATAGCGTCCTTGACGCGGCACGTCGCGTCGCGTCGCGTCGTGGCGTGGCGTGGCGTGCGTGGTGTGGCGTGACGCTTCCACCAGCTTCCACGGCAGACTGCCTGCACTTGGACTGCACTGCCTGATAACTGACACATTGACGATGATACTTTGAAGACCGGCACTCTCTCTCTCGTGGGAGTCGCGAGTCGGCTTGATAAAAAAAATATTCGCCGCGTACTCTAGCGCCCTCTCGGCGGCTAATGCGGCTGCACTGCGTCGATTCAGCGCGGATGGTAATCGCGCGCGAATGCGACTTTATGAAAATGAAAATCCGGCATCGATGCGCTCACGCCTTTCGATTAAATCGTGTCCTTGATATTTTCTTATGGACTTATGGAAGGGTGAATGCGTACGTAATGTAATGATTGGTAATTCGGTCGGTGATATCAATCTCCGAGTATCATCGCATCCTGATGCTCGTTCGATATTCTCGCTCCACACTATCCGACGTCTTAAAAGCTTAAAAAAACTTTGACTTTCCCTTGGATCTCGAACAGCGTATCGTCATCTCGCTGCAGCGACGCTGATAGTATCAGATGATCCTTTTTTAACTTAAATCACGCCGAAATGCAATTGCGTCTGATTAAATAAAACAACCGAAATAAATATGTTCTTGAAAAAATAGCAGAAATCTAGGGATTAACGTCATATGTCTACATCACAGCCAATCAGATGCCGCTATCTGTTCACGTGTAAGAATACCCCCTCCCGAAGAAATATAAACTTTGCACTTATTACCATACCGTCATCTGACAGCGTCATATACTTTGAACTCGTATTGACAGATAGTGCAGTTCATCGCTGTAGTAAAAGAGTAAAAGAGTAAAAGAGTAAAAGAGACAGAAGGAGAAGCAAGATTATGTATACATGTATACACATATCACAATTGCGTGCACGCTATCAAGAGATTTCTTGAAAGTCGCACATGTCTCGCGAACGCGAACCCACTGACAACTGCTTGTGTCTGATTATGTTTTCAGGCAAAATGCGCACGGATGAGAATTGTACATATTAAATCAATAACGTTAAATTATCGTCGAGCAGATACTTTACTCGGATTCGTTCGAATCTCACGATTGCGTGGAGCGGTGATATCTGTGAGATTTGATAACATCCTAAAGTTATCATAAACGATCGTGGAAGCTGTTTTTGCTCGCGCAACTTATTAATCTCGTTTCCGTTTAGCTGCCCGCCCGCGTATTTTTTTCAAGTATCAAAGGTTAAGACCAAGAGCAACGGGATGGAACCGTTAAACCAAGGGCCTAACGTTTTGATCAATCTCAACGCGGCCTCCAACAACAAGGGCAGGTAAAGGTGTCTATTCTTATCTCTGAAGCGAGGAGTAATGTTCATTAGACCATTACAGTCGATGATGTCCTGTAGGAACTCCTTATTGCGAGTTACGTGACATTGCTATAATTAATCGGTACTGTTACAGCTGCCTGTTACTTCGTTACGCTAGTCAAAATTCTTTGGACGAGAGCTCACAGAAACACATTCCTCATGACAATGAGAAGGACAGGCCACCATATAGGAATCGTCATCATACCCATCGAGCCTTTGATGTCATCAATGGGATGAGAAAGTACGTTGCACCAAGAAGGAATTGGCCTGTAACGTAATGGCGTATAGGGATATTCGGGATATTATGAATCTAAGATGATGCGCTTTGTCCAGGAAAAATTTACTCTGCGACGTTATTCTGGTGGCGGACGGCGGCATGGAAGTACCAGCTCACAAGATGGTTCTTGCCGCGTGCAGTCCTTATTTCTACGCGATGTTCACAAGCTTCGAGGAACGCGATCAGGAGAGGATAACGCTGCAGGGTGTAGACTATTCGGCATTGGAGTTACTAGTAGATTATGTTTATTCCGCCCAAGTTCACGTCACGGAGGATAACGTGCAAGTGCTCCTACCTGCCGCAAATCTCTTACAATTGACAGACGTTCGTGATGCCTGCTGCAATTTTCTACAAGCTCAGCTGCATCCTTCTAATTGTCTCGGTATCAGGGCATTTGCGGATCTGCATGGATGTCTTGAATTGTTAGCTTATGCGGATAGATACATCGAGCAGCATTTTTCGTGAGCTTCATCTTGAATCTTGCTCGATTCAAACAAGATCATGTCAGGAGTAATTATCATCTTCTTGTTATTAATTTTAGAGAAGTGGTCGATGCGGAAGAGTTCTTAACGCTTACACCCGAACAAGTGGTCAAGCTTATTTCTAGCGATCGTTTAACGGTACCTTCCGAGGAGAAAGTATTCGAGTGCGTTATTTTGTGGGTATATCATGATCTTGAAAAAAGACAGAACGACTTGGCTCTCTTAATGGAACACGTACGTTTACCTTTGCTCTCTCAAGAATATCTGGTTCAGCGCGTTGGGGATGAGCCACTTCTCAAGGCAAACTTACGATGTGAGCTTGCTATATAGTACAATGCTAGGAGAGAAGATTTATACGTTTTTATTTATATGTTCCCTTAATTCGACATAGGCAAGGATTTCTTGATTGAAGCACTGAAATTTCATTTACTCAAGGGTGAGCAAAAGTGCATATTTAAGACGCCGCGCACCAAACCGAGACAGCCGAGAGGATTACCCAAAGTATTACTCGTTGTCGGCGGTCAAGCTCCGAAAGCGATCAGGAGCGTCGAATGCTACGATTTCAAGGAAGAAAAATGGTATCAAGTTTCTGAATTGCCGACGCGACGTTGCAGAGCCGGTAAGCTCTGTTGTATTTTGCAAAATCGTTTTATCTTGTTTCCCGTAAAATACTACTAATCTCTATACATCTGTACATTCTATAGGACTTTGTGTCCTTGGCGGACGCGTATACGCCGTCGGTGGATTCAACGGATCTCTGAGAGTACGAACCGTCGATATTTACGACGCTACGACGGATCAATGGTCACCCTGTCCCGAAATGGAAGCGAGAAGGTCGACGCTCGGTGTGGCGGTACTCGGCAATTGCGTTTACGCTGTAAATGTCGCTTCACTTTACTCTAGATTTATCGACGCAAAATTTAAAGAACATATTCCTTACGAAATATTAAAAACCATTATTCTACTTTTTTTCTTTTCTTTTTTTTTTTTGTTTCATTGAAATCGATATCTTATGCGCGTAGGTTGGCGGCTTCGATGGCTCGGCAGGATTAAATTCAGCGGAAGTGTACGATGTACGAACTCGCGAATGGAGATCGATAGCCCGGATGTCAACGCGACGCAGTAGCGTAGGCGTTGGCGTTGTCAAAGGATTGCTCTACGCAGTAAGCGTCTAGCGTCATTATTTGAAAAAACTGGTTGATATCGTGTGATAACGGACGTTTAATGCAAAAAAACTTTGCTATCAGGTTGGCGGGTATGACGGTGAATCTCGTCAATGTCTCTCCAGTGTCGAGTGTTACGATCCGGAGAAAGATCAATGGAAACCCGTGCCTGAGATGTCTGCACGTCGCAGCGGTGCAGGTGTCGGTGTTTTAGACGGCATTTTGTACGCGGTAGGAGGCCACGATGGTCCACTAGTCCGAAAAAGCGTGGAAGCATTCAATCCTGAGACAAATCAGTGGACTCCCGTCAATGATATGATGCTTTGTCGTCGAAATGCCGGTAGGCTAACAGTTTTAAGCATGTTCGACTGTTTTGACTGTTGCGTCGATCTTTTCTTGTAAATCTAACGTAAAACTCTGACGAGCAGGTGTTGTGGCGTTAAATGGACTTTTGTACGTGGTTGGTGGAGACGACGGTTCCTCTAGTTTGGCATCAGTGGAAGTATACTCCCCGAGAACCGACACCTGGACTACTTTGCCAACTTGTATGGGAATCGGACGTAGTTACGCGGGAGTCGCGATCATTGACAAACCTATGACATCCCTGATGACGATGTGAGGTCTACAGTCCGCTGGGCATGCGACGGAACAGAACACGGACCCGGGTACCGAGATATCGGACTCCTCGCGGGAAGCCGGGCCCAGCGGTATGCAAGTACAAAATCGCGGTGCGAGCCACAATTGCCAAGGTCCACGTTGCGTTTGTCAGAGATACGAGAACGGTGAATTAGCCGCGGTGATGATGAATCAAGGCAGAAATAATCAGGAGAGAGAAGATGGCTACCAGAACGCGAATCACGTGCCGCGCGCCTTTCAAAACCGTGTGAATAACACGCCGCAAGTCCATCCGAACCTGAATCCAAACTATCAGAACCCAATCGATTTGATACGCAACTACAATCGCCGACCGCAGCAACAGGAGCCAGAGGAGAATATCTATGAGCGTTTGGACAATGAAGATGACGAGGACGATGACGAGAACGCAGAGGTTTCGCGAAATGAATCGCAGGTACAGAACAATCAAGGCAATGCGGATAATCACACGTATGAAAGAATAGATGAACGAATGTCCTGCAGTAACAGAACGAACTGTCGCTATTACAAGCATCACGGCTTGAACCACGTGCCTGCCAGTTTCCTGAACGATGCGGATGACGCCAGAAATGCGAGTCAATACGATCAACCGAGACACATCTACATCGATTATTCTCGACTGAGTGGTAATTTCTATCAAAACTCTTTAAACAGATTGGGTCGCAATTGCTTCTCTACGGAAAATATCGCGTACGCTTCTACGAGGCGCTCCGTTCAGCCGCTCGTGTACAACTGCACGTGCCCGTATTGTAGGCACATGGACACGCGATACGTCTGTCACCATTGTCATAATTTGCACAACAGACTGCGATATCAAGATGCCGGCAATTCCGGCAGGCATTACGTGTACCAGATCGCGAGGAATTGTCGATGTCCTTTCTGCCGCGGCGAATACCCGTACATGAAGCTACCCACGAACGCTCTCCGCGCTGCGGAATTGTTCAAAATGGAATATTGCTACTGCAGGAATCCCGCCAATTGCACTTGCCGCGGTAAAATACCGCTTGACTCAAATTCCGCGATCCACTTTGGCAGGTATCTGGATTGGATCAATCGAACTGGCCAATCCGTCAATAATCCTCTGTACGCCATGATTCATGTCGGTAGGATGGATCGTGCTTCAATACCCGGTCATGGGAACGCATCCAATGGCGGGAACCAAACGAACGCTGCTGATCCAGGCCCATCGACGTCCAACGGTATGCCTAACGCGAGATTCAACAATCCGAATTCATCTTCGACATCGCGATCGGTATTCGCTCCCGGTGCCTCCACGTCAAACGCTTCTGTCTGCCCCGTGAATCGTCACATGGAACGCCAGCATACCTGCGACGACTCCTGTATTCGTAGCCAAAGCGGGAACCTGGCCGGGATATGCCAGGTTCTCGGCAGGTGCGAGAGAACCGAGTGCAATCACGGGAGGCTCTCCGTACACTGGTGGTTCGTGAACAAATGGCTTCCCTTGTGGAATTCCCACAATCTTGACAGGATGGACGGCGCACCATGCATGGACGAGGCGTCGCGGGAACAGCGCGAAAGCGACAGCGACGATTCGTAAATCGAAGAATCAGAATTGATCATCGGAATGTCTGTTGCGATCTGTTTTAAGCATTTGCGTCTTTTCCCGCTGATTTCCACCGGTCGTGATTCGATCACGGTTCGTCGACTGGAGAGCGGCATGATCCAAGTAACATTTTGCCTGCATACAAAAGTGGAGATATTTTAATGATATAATGCTAATTTTAGGTATACGGTGTGACAATAAATCCAAATATCGCGTCCCTTAATTATCGGAACGTTCGGGGATTTCGCGATAAGGAAGAGTTGTTCTCAGTTTGAAGCAATAATAATTTAGATTTCATTTTTAGATTATTATTATAATTATTATTATTATTCCTTTTTTAGATAATGTAATTTAACTTGATGTATATTTTGCTCGAATGCTTATAGATCTGCGTTATTGATATTCTATAGACGAATCTACGGAATTGCGCTGTTGCTACGATATTCGCGTGTTGCGACACGCGCTTATCAGGTTGTGCATTTTTGAAATATGCCGGACGTAATATAAGTTAAGAACAGATATCTCATAATATACATCAAATGACAATTGTTTGGGTTGATCAATATTAGTGGAACTGATTTAGAAATGGAATTATAGAAAGCCTTCCATTTCCAGTCGTCGATAAGTTCACCAATCGAGTCCAATTTACGTCGACGTCTTAGCTGTGATATAAATTAGAGTTTAGAGATTGTTTAATTAATTATAAACTGGTCTTGTTTGTCGTAATATTAGATTACTCGTTAGCATATACTCCCCAAGCGAATTGCTTGTAAAGCTTGAGCGGAACGAACAAAGTCTGCGCACTTTCGAGGAAATAAGATGGAGGAAAATAACGAAGAAAGGGAAAAGCGCATAGAGAGATACGCAGAGTATATGCGACGCAAATGTAAGTCTTATACTTAATATGTACATGTTTCGTAGATTTTATGTACCGGACACAAAACGAATACTTATGTCGTTTCTGTTAACTTAATATATACGTATAAAATATAAGTGTTATTTCTTGCAATATATTTTTCGGCATGTTTGACGTAGTTAGATTAATTCAATATATTCTCACGCGTATTGTATTTGATTCTCGCCCGAGCGTTCGCGCCGATCGTCGATTATAAGAGCCTTCCGCGAAAGCAGGCGCGTTCATCATCACGCTCGTCGTGTTATCAATAATTTGTTAATCGGTTAGCAACGGTATTGCGTAACGTATGATGTAAACGCTCCTGTTCTGTATCTTACATTCGCGTGTCCGTGCGTATAACACATTCTGAGCGAGATACTTTTCCTTGTATACCGATAATTTTGTATGCTACAAATTAATTTCTTGCCTTCCTGTAAATTTAGAAATTTATCGATAAAAACGCAAGAGATAGGATTTTGGCAAATGAAATAGTTTCCGTTATCTCCGATGACTCTGAGCGAATTATCGGGCAGCCGGCTCCGGCGGAAACTTGACAGTTTTCAACTGATGAGATCGTCGATGCTTGAAATCGAAAGCTAGAAATTAATTTGTACACCATCTTCGTCAATTCGAACGAACATTTGCATTCGCGTGACACATATTTAGCGTAAGCACGTAATCACATAGGAGGGAGCGAAAATATTAATATCTGCCCGCAGGCCTGTCTGCAGGTCGATAAACGTAACGCCCATTTCGCGTAAGCGAATCGCGTTTCCTCGTGGTAAAACCACAGGAGGAATAGATAGACGGTCTCTTCCGTCATGTCTGCGGAGTATAATCAAGAGCCTGTCGATTTTCAGGCGAATGATCAATGAGCGAAACGAATAATCTGTCGACTCCGACCATATGTGCCGTTTGCGTGCGTTAGACGCAAGCTATTAACACGAACGATTTCGGAAATTGGCAGGACTATTATCAGGGGATTATTATCAGTTCATTCGGTGGATTTACTCAAGCTCAAGCTCGAATAAATTTCATGCGTCCGATTGCGTCGAACGCGTTGCCTGCCGGCGTCTAAGGTAGATTCCGTTGCGAGAACTAACAACGTGTCAACGTTATTTATCGTGACTTCAAGTACGGCGTGCATTGTATACCGTAGCTGGACTTTTGTTCACGCCTCCGCGAGCGTCAAGGCCAACTGCTATCACTTCGTTACAATAGACCTAGCGCTAATTTGGCGTTCGATCGCTTAGTATCGCGACTGATCCGCACATCGGCAATGAGCAATGCAGCGTTGAAGGATGTAAGACACGGAGATGTAGGTTCATAGGTTTTACGATCCTCCGCAGGCTCAGTTCCCGAAGAAGTCGCCAAGGAGAGCAAGAAAACGAAAATCGGTAGATCGGCAAGTCGACGAATCTTGGGCGGGGTGGGGGGAGGGAGGGAACCGGTCGATCCGCGCTGGCGGCTCGTTTGAGCGTACATCATTAATGCGGTACTTCCGTTGATGCGATGGCCGGAGTGCGCGCAATAGCGTGAAACAATTGCGCGACTGCGGCTAATCGGAGCGCTCTAAAATCGATCACGAGGGAGAACAGTGCGCTCGTTGCGTAAATGTCGTTGACGTATTATGATCGATAGCCGGAACGACACTTCAAGTATGTGGGCGTTGGCACCTTACGCGACTTGTCGCCCTCGAATTCCGTCTCGGTCCTCTCGCTTCCAAGTCCCTTGAGAGCGGAATGACGCGTGGTTCTTTTTCCCCCCTTTTTCTTCCTTCCAGCGGGATACAATCAAGCGGGATACAATCCGCCACCGGCGAACGCGCCGAAACGCTCAAGGGACACCGAGAACTCGCGAGATCGGCGCGACTCGTTGCCGCGGAACGCGCGATCCTGCTCACGCACGCACGCGTGCAGCGATAACGAATTTATTGCGTTACGCGTGCATAATCACGCGTGAATCATGGAATTGTCGCGTGAACGACCACGAACCGTGAACCGTGAATTGCGAAACCGCCGACCGCTATCGCGTCACGTGCTCGGGCCATTTTTTCCCTTCTTTCCTTCGGCGCGGTTCTGGTTCCGGTTCGACTAACCGTAAGACATATCGCTTGCTTCATTCTGGAGGGATACCGTACGATCGTGGCATTAGAGAAGCCGAGATAATGTACAACGTAATCTTAGCATCTGCGTTTAATGCGACGCAGACATCTCTGCGTGCATCGCCGCGAGATCGCCGGGAAAGTATCTTTGGAAAATTTTCTATCTTCCTGCTGATGTAATAAACGACACTTCGACCTTCCGCTTCACCCTGACGGCTGATGTCGCCTTCATTGTGCTTCATCCGAGCTCTCGAGCTCTCAATATACCAATAAATCGAGGGGATCTCCATTCTGAACTGAAAGAATTAATTTGTAAGAGCATTTGTAAGAGCACGAGAGGATTACAAGCTACGATCAAACTGATAATGCGTATCTTAATGTAACGACGAGAACATTTTGGAATTAAAAGCCTTTTGTATATCCTGTGAAAAAGGGCACCTCGCTGATGATGATGATGACGACGACGAGCCTTTCCTTCTTTTTCTCGGAGATTTCTACCGAAATCGCCATCGATTTTGGAAAGTCTCAGCCTCGGCCGATCGCGTGCCCGTACGTTATATCGCGCGCCGAAAGTAGATCGAATGCACGCGGTACGATCGATCTCTCGCGGGGGCTTCCCTCTCTCAAGGGTAAGGAAAGGTGTCGCCTGCCAGCGTTTGCACGTGGTTCATTGTTGGTTGCACAACAATGAACTCTAACGAGGGTAAGCTTACCACGGGCCTATGCACGCCAGGAATTCGGTTACCTTTCAGTTTCTTCTTTTTTTCTTTTCTTTTCTTTTCTTTTCTTTTTTTTTTTTTTTTCCTTATCTTTATACGACGTACACGTGTCGTTAATATCGTTTCGCGATCTCGCTCGTTTCTCGAGCACACACGCTCGAGCGCGAGCGGGTTCCTCTGGATTGAGCGCACTATTGAGCGGATAATCGGCGAAATATCGATATTACGAGCCGACTGCGATCTGCGTTTCTCGACACTCGGTGTCGCGGATGTCTTCTACATCTGGATGGATCTCTACATCCTCTTTGCACGGGGCCCCGAGTTCCTCCAGATCTCGTAAGAATCTCGCGAACGCGGAGGCTGATCGAGGTGAATCGACGGCTGTGGTTTTTTCTTTTCATAAAATCATCGAGGATAGGTTCGGAACGAGTCAACGTTAATAATATCGCACAAATGATCATCTCTGACGACGCATTGATCGTAAGATTATCGTAAGGTAAATTGCTCATGGACGAACAGCGGGGAAGTGCCAGTTGCGTAACTGGAAAATGGAATCAAACTCGAGAGAGCGAGCGTAGAGTCTAGCGTCATAGATAGAGCGAGAACAATGATTTTCTATTTGGCTTTTCTGCGCTTATTTACATCTATTGCACCGCGTGACGCATGCAATCGTATCTTACCGAGAAACGTCGGATCGTGGATTTGCCCCGGAAGCGAGCATGACTTGTACCGACTCGCATTTATATTTGGATCTTACGTTCGCGCGTTAATTGAATTGAATTTCCACGTCACTCTGTTTGCTCTAACGAGCAAATAGAGGCTCTCGAATCTCGAGTGAGACAACAACAAGACGAATGACGAGACGAATTCGTCAAGCCTATCAAGATTAAGCAAAACTATATGAAATTCGAAGGAAATCCTTGGCGGATATCGCGTGCACCGCTACTCTTTCCGTCTTCTCTCCGACTCTGCTCCTTTCTACAGCTCTCTGCTTGTCTTCTTCTCGAGACTCTTCTCTCTTCTCTTGCTCCATCAGCTGCCATTTCAGCTCGCGAAGCGAGCTTGTCGCAAGAGTCGTGACGAGAGTTCTCCAAGACGTTCGCTCGAAAAATCGTCACATCTTCTTCACGGCGACCGCTCGATCGCGGAATGTACAAGCTGGAGCTAGGGGCGAAGCAGCGGCAAGTAAAATAGGAGTGAAATACCAAGGTCGAGTAAATTGCCCGAGGATCCCCCAGTCGCAAGCTTCATCTTCGGTTTGCTTCGCGCACAAACGTGAGCGAGGAGCAAACAGCGCGAGATGAGAGCGCTTGAAAGCCACCGCTGCAAGTGACCCTTCAGCGGGCGACGATGACGCCGAGTCGAAGGTACGATCGAGATTGAAGGTAGGGAGCATCGAGGAACAACTCACCGGGAAGGGATACGTGCACGCAGCGGCACGTAAAAGTAAAAGAACCGCGCGAGCCGGCCGCGCTACGCGCGATCGAGGGACACTTCTCTTTATTCACGCTCTGCTACAGCTGGTTAAAAGCCGTCTCCTCCGTCAGTCGTCGTTCGCCAACGACCCGCACCGCAACACCCGCCGTTGTCCTCCGCGCCGCTCCGCGCGCGCGTGTACCTTTGACTCGGCGGGCGATCCTTCCGATCCCGATCACGGCGCGTAATCGTCGAGGTGAAAGTGAAGCGCTCGGACGGCTCGGACCGATCCTCAGGCCGCTCGGCGATCGGTTCGTCCCCGCGAATTCGCGAATTCGAGTTGCACGGGCTGCATCTTCCGGGGGGCAGCGGGAGGAGGGCCGCGCGGTAACGCGCGTCAAGTGAGGTAAGATTACGCTGCATTGTCGATTGTCGCGATCTCGTTTCTTCAATCGAGCCACCACCAGACAGCAGACCCGTCGGGATTCCTCTCGATACCGATTCCTCAGGAATGAGGAGACGCACCTGTGCGCGCGCGCGCGCAAGGGGAATACCATGCACGTGGTGGGCCCAATTTGAGGCTGATTAAACGGTTTGATAGCTCGCGAGGGAAGTCTGTCTCGGGCCCGCCACGTGACTCATCAGATTCGGGCCAATCGATTCCGCAGGTTAACGCTTCCACTGATACCGAGCTCAAATATTGAATTCCAGTGTCGAGTCGGTCCCTGCGCGCAGATATATGATAGCTCCGAGATGCAACCGACTAGAATTGGCAATCAGAGAACAGAATTCGAGGATCTCGGGATCCTCGCAGGAACCATTTTCCATCTTCGCGCCGGTCTCCCGGCATATTTCGTAAAAAATAGAGAGTGCCACGGCGCGATGGCAGGTAGGATAGTCCTGCTTTTACCTTTAGTGAAAACACGTTTTGCATATTCAACTGGAAACACGGTAATCCAGTGGGCGAAAGTGACGAGCGGCCGAACTCGTTCGACTTTCCAAATAAATTTCGTCGGCATCACGCGCGCGCGCGCGCGCGCGCGCGCGCGCGTTGGCGTAACAATCGCTACCTTCCTCGAGTTCGTTTCAGTTCGGCTGACGATTTCCTGACGAATCCCCATCCAAGAATACAATTCGCACTTCACCACTAGCCCGACAGGAGGGGAAGCGGTGCGAGGGGAAGGGAAGCGGAATGCGCGGAAGCCGTTGAGGAGATGAGGCTCGCCTCGCCACGGACGCATCGCGATTTCGATTCTCGATCTGCGATCTTTCGATTTTTCTGCGCCACGTTTCTGCGTGGCCGGCGGATATCCAGGCGGAGATTTGCGGAGATCAGCGCGCATCTCTGATCACGCGCGGGTTCAACATCCTCGCGCGTCATGTGACACGTTGCAGCCAGCGTGATCGGAGACGTCAGCTACGCTCCGGGAGCTCCGTCGAGCTCTTTCCTTCCTGCTCTTTGAGAAATTTCGATTTGCGCGATCGCCTTTTACGCATCGCTCGCGTGTCGACGCGCATGTATCTCGCTACTTGATCCGGGACGCGGAGCACTTTCTACGCGCGGATGGATGACTCAACGAACAAGAGTTCGTTATTCTCCCTTCGCGCAAGCAGGTAGCACACGCGAAAACGTGATCCCATGACCAGCACGACCAGCATTTCGTGCCTTCCAAACGATTAGTGAGCGCGATGAATCGATCGCGACGATTAAACTCATCGTCGTTCCCGATTTTATTTCATCATTCTCGATGATGATCGAAGTGGCAATCGGCGGGTACGCACAGCGGCACGCACAGTAGCAGACTTTCATCGTGCAAGGTCTGCTGGCGCCAGTAGAGATTGTCAGGCGAACACTCTTGTAAATCATTACCTCTTTCTTTTCATCGATGTAATGCGATACCATAATTCGCTCGATGTTCCAGTTCAACCTTGCTGTCGTAGAGGAGCGAGAAGGAAACGGCAATCCTTATCAATGCGATCAATGCTGTTACCCTGTTCGCCACGTCAGCGGTCGTTCCAGGTCGTTCGTTGCCGCGATTAATCATGCGGCTGCATCGATAACCGAAGAGAACCGGCTGGACAGACCACGCGCGCAAAACAATTTGGAAGCGGCGAACAATCACGTCGCGGACCAGGAAGCGGAACCGCTCGACATGATCGTGACAAAGGGGAGTGCCTCTGCTCCTCCCAGTTACTTCGCGGCGCGTCCTTGAGACTCAGAAGAATCGAACTCGGCGACTCGATCATGATCCCTGCGACGGAAGGGAAGCGAATCTGTCCTACACCGGATCCAGTCAGCAGTCGCCCAAGTTGATCCTAATCCGCGATCGCCCGTGAGACTTGTCAGTCGTTCGCGCAGTTCCGCAGACGAGGACTCAGATTCTGGACTAGCCGCGAAATGTCGTTGGTGAATTTCAGCTTGCCCTATCAGTCGGCGACAATGGCGCCGTTCCTTTACACAGGTCCGGCCGGGGGACACACGACTCCCGGCAGTAACCTTCGCTTGAATGCCGTGCTACCGTCTGGCTCTGTGCCAGGCTACAACGAGGCTTTCCGTAACGAACCCTACGTGCCGCCGGTCAAGTACCAGCATCAGCATCAGCAACGGCGCCAGACTGTGCAGCGGAGGAGCCAGGAGGTCTACACGGAGCACACGTCCTTCTCGTCGACGCAGGACAGTCGTTACGCCGTCTACAATCAGGATTTCCGAAGAACGCAGCCGAGGCAACAACAGCACCAGCAACTGCTCCAGCAACAGCAACAGCAGATGAAACCGCCTCCTCCCTCCTCCCCCTCGTCCTTCCAGCAGCAATCGCATCGGGCGCATTCGCCTGAACCGGTCAAATCCCGCACGGAGGATCCAGAAAATTATCCGGAAAGGCCTAATGGGTAAGTGAGACAGACTCTCTCTCTCTCTCTCTCTCTCTCTCTCTCTCTCTCTCTCTCTCTCTCTCTTCTTCCTCTCACTTTCTATTTTCGCCTCATCGGTCGAACCGAACATGTTTTCGTATTACTGATATCAATGATGATGAAGCATCAAGCGATAGCTAGTTCTTCCGGATTTAAGTCCTACTTTATAAATCAAAGCACGATTTGCATTGCGCGCGCTGGCGTAAAGTTCAGATGTACGAGATGACCTCTGCAAGGAGGTGGACGGGCTCATTCCCCTGACCGTTGTTCGATCTGTTTGAAGCTACACGAGAGTCAACGGCGGTAGTTCCGTCGGTCCGGGCACGAAAACCTCGGTCCACGCGGTGTTGGATTACGACGACGATTTCGACGATTACTACGACGACGAGGATCAGGAAGTACCAACGAACGCCCACGTCACGCCTATCCAGGGCCCGATCTTTCTGAAAAATGGTTCTGTTCCTGTGGTGCCGCTGTACTCGTACCCGCAGATCAATAACGGGACATTCGTACAGATACCGGTAAGTTGCCTCGGCTCGTTTCTCCCTTTACGTTTTCTTCAGGATCATCATTTTCTTCTTGAAAATCATCGTGATACTTCGCGCGAAGTTGCATCGCGAAAAGACGCAGGTATCGGCGCGGCCATACCATCGGCGCGAAGTAAGTTCAAACGAGAAAAGTCATCGTTCCCGAGTCACGACGGAGCGCGGGTCCGAGTAGGAAAGGTGATCAACAAATGCGACCGTGGCTGACAGGAACTTTCAAAGTCTATAGCAACGCGTGACATTTCTCTACAGCACCCATGACCCCGAGTATCTTCGCTAGGATCTGCAAATGTACGATCAGGTAGATGTATGCGCCAGTTACACCCGTCTCGGCCGTGAGTCCCTTTTACCTCTCTCGTATTCTCCATCTTCGTCCGATGCATCTGCACGATATGGCACGAGCGACCGACTGCAGCCGCAGGATCGCGCGAGGTCGCGGTGGAATTCACACTTGAGGTCAATCATCGTACTGACATTGAGATAGCGCAAAGCCTCGATTAGGCATCGTCAGCGTGATGCGATCTTTTGCGGTTGAGAAGCAAACGATAAGGCAAGAAAATGATTAAAGGTCAAGAGGCCAATAGAAGGATGCTCAAAGAGATTGTGATCAATTTCGTTCTCATCTCATCCAGAGAACGCAAGAAGGAGAGAGAGAAGCGTATTTCTGGCAGAGACCCGGTCTTCGCGGTACGATTGCCAGAACGAATCGCCACGACGGCAATCCGGTTTTTCTGGTCCGATCTGAAGGAAATCAATCTCGATTCTTCAGGACATTGCAAGTAATCTTTTACGGGCGTATTATGAGTTGCTTCGTATCTTTCGCGCGTCACGAGTGCATCGCGATTTCTCCTGACTGATCTCTTTCTGCTTATCTCCCCTCTCGAGATTCCTGTCAGCAGCAATCGATTGCTGATCGATCGACGATTAAATCATAATCGCTGATTTGGAATGATGTGCACGGATGATCTTCATCGGAGAACACGAGTTCTTTCTCACGTACGGGATCACATCGTCGATAAGCCCAACGCTGTTCCAATCAGCGTCGCGTTGTCTGAAGAGGCTCCGATTGTTTTCAACCTCTCGTCGATCCCTCGCTCTGTCACGATTCCCATCCCGTTTTGAAGAAAGTCAAGGAGAAACCATCTCTGCGACCTTCGTTTTCCGTTTTAGCCGTCTCGCGTCGTTCGCGTAATGCCCATGTAACGCAACGTAATAGTAAGAGTGCCTCCTTTGGCGGACACCTTTTTCTGCAAGGAATGACGAGCGTTCGGACGAGCGAACGCGAGCGTGCTGGCGCATGGCAGCACGAATCATTCGCGAAATGATCGATCAAACGGAACGATCGAGCGTTTCGATCCAGATCGAAACCTGCCACGTTTATAAGCCCCTCCACGGCCAGAAACGTTATCCTGAAACGGCCGGCTTGGCTACCGGGATGACCGGCGCGTAAATTATTCGCGTACGAGAATATCCTTATTAGTGGAATCGATCCGCTGGGGACGATCACCGGAGAGCAAGCCCGCCGACGTGGACCGCCAAAATTTCGTTCTTACGACACGCGGCCTCGTCGCGTGTGCCTACACGCGTTGACCTATCGCAGGTCTAACCGAGCCGTTTCATATGTCCGATCGTTATCTTTATTATAGCCGAGCAGTGTGCCTCCTTAGCATTCTCTCCACTCGCTATTCTTAGCTTTATCGCCCGCGGTATCTGGCGACGGCATTATCCGAAATCTTTCACTTCTCGCGTCCCCTCTCTCTCCCTTTCTCTCTCTCTCTCTCTCTCTCTCTCTCTCTCTCTCTCTCTCTCTCTCTCTTGCGTCGTCGCAACAGCAACGAGCAACAGCAGCAAGGAACCAGCTGCTACTGGCTTCTGGCCTGGTTTCGGTTGGTCCCATTTTGCCCATCGCGGAGACAATGAGAGGGCAGAAGGCGATTTTCAAATTTCGAGATTCGACTCGCGCACAGATAGCTAATCGATCCGGCGCGAATCGTACACGCGCGAATGATTCATTCCTTGTGGGCAATGTACCGCGCGCGGCGCAGCCGTCGTCAGAATTTTCCCATATCATGAATGACGCCTACTGCCCGCTGCGACTGGAAGCTGGATGCAAGTACGAGTGTAGGAAGGCGATCTTTAATTAACCAACGTCTGCTTCCGGTATAAATGGATACGCGGATAAAAAAGATCTTCGTCGGCATAGACACTTTCGCCGATTATTGAGCGGCAGGAAGATTCGTGAATGATAGAGAGTATCGAAAACTAAAAGTCTTGGGAATTTTACTTTTGCTAAGGGAATCGTCGTAACGGCTGGATTGCTGGATCCTCTTACTAGGATAAGCTTGAATAATCGAATCCCGCATTACAGCTGGTTAACAGCTGTAAATCGCATTAAGTAACTAACGTAACACATTGATCCTCTAGATACTCTGGACCGCGCTTTCAGTAGCATTAGGTGTCGAACTGAGGGGAGACTTGGTACGAGGTGCGCCATGCATTAAAAGATACCATCAACTATTCTGCCCAACCGCTGGAAACACGTATCCCATGTGAGTGCGAATGCCTTTTATTCCTTCCGAATGCAAATGCAGTTATGGCATCGATCCTGGAGATTCGCTCTGAGATCTCCCAAACGGCGTGATCATTAACGTGGTTTCTGGCGAGATCTAACGAGGCCAATCGTTTTAGAGAACGAATAGAGCGTTTTATCGACGAGAACAAGGCGCTGATGAAGAGGATGTACGGTGACTTCGAGATGAATCCAGGTTACGACTCGAGCGAACCAGGACATCGCACCAGGACGCGCAGAAAAAGTAGGGAGACGCGGAGACACGATTTGCCGGACGGTGGATCCAGAGATCGAGACGCGGACGAATTGCATGCAGAAGGCGAGGTGGGCGAGGAATACTTTGGCAAAAACAGAAATACCAGGCAATCGTTTGGAAAGAATCGCAATTCGGAGAGCGGCAGGTGAGCATCGCGGATTGTTGAGAGAGAAATTCTTGATAAATTGATCAAGAGCCGCATTTTATAATGATAAAACATGAGGGAAGGATGCCTAGCGATGATGCATGATGATGATTGCAGGATCGACGCGTGCGAATCGAAAGTTGAGATCGTGACTCCGTATTGGGCCAGCAACAGCGCCGGCAAGATTCGCGCCATCGTCAACACTCAACACTTCGAGCAGGCGATACATCAGGAAGTGTGCTCGTAAGTAAGAAACTCGCATCGTCTGATCGGTTTCTTCCGTATCGCTGCTGCGATCGATTCGATTATAATCGTATGGATTTGTAAAGTGGATGGATATTGCACGGACTGCATTTACTTGGTAGGAAAACGCAGACCAATCGGTGCAGCGGAGATTGCGGATGCGAGCAGAAGTACAAGTGGCACAGGCTGCTCGCGTACGACCCGGACAACGACTGCAAGGGCATATTCATGGACTGGTTCCTGTTCCCCTCCTGTTGCGTTTGCAGATGCGATCCGATCAATAGTAAATTCTCTTCGTCGACCGGTCGAAACTGACGTAACGCCATCAGCGCGAGTCCGCGCGCGAAGGAACGTGCCATGCAGATACCTGTGACGAATCGCATTGTTTATGTCTACCTGGACGAGGAACTGACTCGGAAACAGTTTTACAGTCGGAGCGCGTAGCGCTGAAGCCGTTCTCACGTGATTCAGATCTTATTTATAAGTAGGGAATAAAATGTGTGCGTTACCATTCATAGATCTCCCTTCTGGAAACTACAGCTCGGCTACAGCTACGTACAATAAAGTGTCATGGACTGGATATACTTTGCGGCAATTCAGTCCGCAAATGAACGGCAGTGCGTCTCAGACATGTGTTTCCGCATATGTGCCCACGTTTATTTTATTCCGTAAAAATGTATACATTCCGTGCTTCTTTAATTGATTACAACAATACACGATTACGTGAACGAATATCGAAGGAGTTCCAAGTAAAGGACCAATCGCATCGTGGTATAATTTCCGTAAAATTACTTAACTCTTACAGATCTCGCATTACGCATCGCGCAACGTTTATGCTTAATTAAGACGATAATATAATCTCCCGTCTGTGCGGAAAACGCATGCGAAATTTGGACAACGATCAATATAATCAAAGAGAAACTCATGGTCCTCATCTCATGGGAGATTGTTGAATCAATGTCGGCACGGCCAGCTCTCTGAGAACGTACTTATCTATTATTCTAAAATACTGGACGGATGTCTGATAAGCTTTCATCTACTTTCGCCTTTGTCCTTAGACTTAATACATATCCTCATAATAAGAAACGAAAAATACATAGGGGAAAAAAAAAAAAAAAAAAATGTTGAGAAAAAGCGCTCGTATCGAGACGGGCCCAAACGTAATGCCTACTTAAAACAAGACTAATCCAATGGAGACAATAAAGACATAACAGCGAACAGTAAATAATTAATATTCGATATATTTACATTAACATATTTCTCAATCAAACGCGACGGTTTGCAGATATTATACATCCAATCGAATCGGCAAATTGTCGATAGAATCAATCGATGAAGAACTCGAATTTTTAAGATTTAAGACGCTCCTTTCAGAAAAACACAAAAAAAGGAAAGACCAATCCCGAATCGATACGCGCGATTGTCGACGCGTTCTTTATTTTGTATTTACAATATTTAGCGAATCGATACTATTCGCAAGCTTATACAAGCTTATCATTTGCGACTCTTGTCTCGGAATATTTACTCATATCATCATGGAGCAAGATTACATATAAAAGATCTCTCTCTCTCTCTCTCTCTCTCTCTCTCTCTCTCTCTCTCTCTCTCTCTCTCTCTCTCTCTCGTTTCACAAAATACTTCCCAGGTTGTCATTGAGCCAAGGAACGATGATTCGCAAGAAGATTGTTAGTCGCAGAACCGATAGCATTACTACCGTGTGAATCCTTTTCCTTATCAGCTATCGATTTTATCGTGCCGCACACGTTAAAGAGCGGGTTAAAGAACACAGTATTTAAACTGGTAGAAAACGAGGAGCGCGAGTGCGCCGGCATAGAGGAGCTGCATGGTGGATGCTGTTGTCGCGGAATTGCACAAATCGGTGCTGCAGATATGGCAGGATTCGTCGTGTTCTTGCTGTGTCATGGAGCTGCCGCACGGGCCGTCGACAATATCGATTTCGTCGTGATATGGGACGGAGCACTGGCGTATCACGACTCGGTCGCCGTGTTCTGAAAATGATCGATGTGTTTGATCAATCTTGATAAGAAGCGTCTCCCTTGACCCGCGCATATGAGATTCGATCTCGAAGATCAACCGCTCGCGCGTTACTCTTGAGAAGAAAGGAGAAAAAGAAGAAGAAGAAGAATCATAGCCCGCGAATCGTGGTTGCGCGGGAAGAAGCGTTCTTTTTTCTTCTCTCTTTCTTCCGACATCGCAGGAAAAAAACCGACAATGATTTTTCCTCTGAAAAGGAATTGTTTCGCAACGCGGTGCACGGCGCGTACTCGTTTCGCCTTTTACGTCATCTTTTTCTATGAACCAAGCACACGCACTGCTGATCAAATAGCGTAGCGCTGTCGCTTACGTAATTTTCAGATCCCCGGATAGCTCTCGCTAGCCGCTCGCTATTTCGCGCGTGATCGAAGGATCCCCTGAGATAATGTCCAGCGTACGGTTAGTACGCTTGAATTTTCCACGAAATTGCACAATGACAGACTCAACGGCACGCGAAATTACAGCGAAATTCGTTATTCTACGTGCAGGAGCATCCATCGATTCCCCAGCCCGCGAAACTCGAGCGGGGATTCCCTCTTTCGATCTTCGTTAATGAAAAAAAAAAAAGAAAGAAGAATTATATTCGATTATTGAATAACCGTATAATATAATTCGCATTTTGCGCACGTAGCTGTGCTAGCGGGGGCTGCGTCGCGCCGGGGGGAGGGAGGGAAGGAGAAGAAAATGGAGGAGGAGACGCAATATCGGTTTATTCAACTACGGCGAAGGTTTTCTTCTTCTTATTATTGGATCGAACACCGCTAAATTTAACCGAAATTATCGCAGAGTAACGCAGAGAATCGCGTTGAGGCAAGCGTAGCTCCGACCTTGCTGAACTTCTAATTAACATCATCGTTGTTTCATACGTGACTCAACACGCGGATAATTATCACGTGCTGTCATATTTAGAACGAGAATACAGCGCATTAAAAGCGCGGTTTGGATTCCGCTCCGCCGATGCGTCATCGGCGCAGAAACGGGAAGAGTCGCGAATCTCGATTCGCACGTGCGGCGCACTTCACGCTGCTGGAGCGGGAAGTCCCCCGGAACTGCGGCCGCGCGTTTTTCTGTCATGTATATGTATGCGTATGTATGCTGTATGACTCGCATGCAGCTGAAAAACAAGCTGCAAAGCGCGGAAGAGAATATAATAATGTCAAGGTACGAGAAAACGCGTTTCTTGCGAGATATCCGAGCGGTTTATCAACCTTATTAACGTTCGCGTCGCGTCGGGGAGCACTTTTTATGCCGCGACTTCGATTTCATCAACTCCAACTTGCAACAAAGATTTGAAATGCAGGATCCTGAAATCTTTTCATGCTAATCTAGATATTATACCACTACCATCGCGCAAAACTTTTACCTCGTTTTACGATTTTACGGCAGATGGGCTTCAGGCCACCATAGTGACCCGGATCGCAGGTGCTAACATAGAAGATAGCATGATGATCCGTGGTGTTCATGGGATCGTTGCATACGACGTTTACGTTGGACGAGCAAACCCAACATCGTAGGGCGGAACCTGTTAAACGTTCAAAGAAAGAAAGATTCATGAAAAGTCGCCCGCTTTATGAATCAAGTTCCTATAATTTGAAGCCACGGGAGACCATAGCATATTACTATCTCTTATAAAAGATTCTGAATATAATCACGCGCGACTGCAAGACGCGCGATTCAAGATTCCTTTCATCGGTGCTTTCAACTTTTGGGATATATTTGCATAGAATGTTCGTTTTTATATCTTCAAAGTACGTTCCTATTGTTCCGTTTGCCGGCCACTATGTTTGTTTAGGGTGCCTCGGTGAAATGAAAATTGAAATTCGCGGAAGTACATCGTGAAGTTAGCGATACTTGTGCGAATACCTGCGCAATATAGTAATAGAAAACAGGCGCGGTTTATGATTAAAAAGTGACGTAACGCTGAGTAACCGTCTATATTGGTGCTCGTTCCTGTGCACAATCAGGTTGCCGTCATTGTAAAGATGCATTGAGGCGCGGCGCAGTAATTTGACGGGAAATGCAACGAAATAAGAGAGAGATAAAAAAAAAGAAAACAATATTGTAAGACATGAATAACATCGTACGCAAAAATTATTATATTCCGTACTCGAGGATAAGATACGAATACGATGAAAACGTAACTACGAATATGATTCTGAGATAGAATTGCGCATTTCGAAGGATTACGAATCGAGTGAATTATGTGTACTAGTGTTAAAATTAAATTCTGGTCTTTAAATTTCCCAAAGTTGAATTTCCTACGAAACTTGTTGGAAGTAATGCATGTAAAGAACAAATAAATGAAACGATCCGATTTCTGTCATTCGCTTGCAGCGCGGAAATATTCCTTTTCACAACGCAAATGCAGATGAAAACTTGAGAACTTTAGAACAACAAATGCAAATAAATAACATTCACGTTATTGACATACAAAGAGAAAGAACCATATTCCAGCAAATAGCGTCTTCGAATAAAACAGCATTCGATTAAGTAATCTCGTTGAAGGTCCACATTGAAAAAAATTAAAATATTCCGTTTTTTATTTAAGCGAGACAAATTTCCTGTCGGAGAATCTTCTCTGCTCTCTCCAAGTTCTCTCAAGAGGGTAGATGCGAGGGACTCACCTGACGTCGCGAGAAGGACCAGCCCGAAAATTAATAACGTAGCGTGTCCACCGGAGATCATTCTGGATCAAGATACGGTCAACGAACGTTCAAGATCACAAAAGCGATTCGGAAAATTCGTCAAGATCTAGTCCTCTGGAAAACGACGAGCGATGACCGTTTGAGAACTGCCGGTGTCCAACGTGTCCGATGTAGTACTGACGAACCGACACCCTCTTTACCAAGAGCACTCTTTTCCTTTTCCTTCTCCCTCTTCTGCCCTATTACTCCTCCTCTCTCTGCCTTTAGGTTGAAGTGAGCACATGAAATCTGTCTTCTTCGCCTAATGCGTCGTTTCTCCTTTGCATGTAATACGAGCATGTAAATTTAATACGCGTAACAGGTATATGTCAGACATAAATGTACCAAGTATCGTGCAAACGAGACTTTTCTTTAGCGCAAGGATAAACACTGCGTGGATCGAATTTGCGTTCGGTCAAGTTCATCCTTAAATTTATCTCTTAGAATCGCTTAGAATCTGTTTAAAGATACAATCGCGTTATAACCTGACGATTTCTTTTAGATGTCTCTTAAATATTTCGCGATATAAGCGCACGCGAGAAGAATGCGATGAGAAAATTCGTCAAGAATTTAATAAAATTGATCTTGCTTCGATCTTGCTAGCATCTTTCGAGATAATTTTCAAAACGCATTTGAGATAAACGGAATATTTAACTCGACACTGTAAAGCGAAGCCTGCCGACTTATTAGTAGGGGCTTGTCAGAGGTCAGAAAAGCGTTTAACCCTACTGGATATTACCGACTTGACTCCGGCATTTGACCTGTTTCCCTTGGTAATCATTTCCGCACCGTGCATTCGTGTGTCCAATGTATACGTGCACGTATTACACATAAGGTGAAGCTTATTGCAAGCATTACGAGAGTAGACATCACGTATCTGGAAGTCTGCACTTTGGTTCTACGCGTACAAGGCTGTTTAATTTCCGACAACAGGCTCTTCCGGTCGGGCGTGTTCGCCAGGATGTTCAAACTCAAAGAGAATGAACGGACAATGAACAAAGCACTTTCAAATCTCCTTAATCTCATCATGATCTTTACGATCCTACCTTTGCAAAACTCGTTTTGCAAAACTGGTTTGAACACACTTCGGATTCGCGCGTTTATAATATGACGTAACGTATTAAATCAGGTATGACCCGATACGTTCATTTTTCAATTATCACGCATCGAGAAGATATGTATTATAAAAGTCAGCTTAATGCGATACATTCATTCATGTTAAATGGAGCACGAGTGTCCGCAGACAATGAAATCTCTCACATGCCCCGTCTTTATCGTATCAATAATGTTGCTTCGTCCAATCTTCCTAATTAAATCCATTTGCATTATAATTAAATTGATCGTGAATCGGTCATGTGCATGTTTCTTACCGCCGTCGCGTTTCTCGCAAGTATAATCATTACCGTACGTATTCAGACCTAAGTGATCATACCATTACGTTAACTGCTTCATTAAACGCGCCGCTCTTATCTACGATGTATCTTGAAGACTAATACATGAAAAAGCTGTTTGTTTCTGTACCATACCACGCATACAGATGCATGCGCGTACAGATGCGTGCGACATAAAAATATATTTTATCTCTCAAAAAGAGCTTGCGGCGGAAATGTTGATTCGCTTTTAATGAAAAATTCTTTCCAGAATTTGACTCTGTATCCTTGACGTTTTAATTGCAGGTACCTTAACCCTCACATATTTCTGGACTTGTTGAAATCCGTTTTATCTTTACAATCATAAACAAGCTTATCTCTGCATTAACATCCATGAGATAACTGCTAACAATCCAAGACGCCATTCCGGCTTGAGTAGGTCCTTACCGTTGCAGCTGTTTTCTTTGCAAAAATAACACTCGATGCTCGAGTGCGGGAAATGGTCCTCATAGTTACAATATTCGTCGACTTGACGAGACAATACGCAGGCTCGTAATGTAACTAAAATACTTTTGTCTGCAATGTTACACCGATATTACACACATTTTTATCATTCACCGATTTCCCACGTTTTACTCTTTATCGTTAAATGTTAAATGCTTAAGTAACAGAAGGTGTAGCATTCTTTAAACGATAATCCAGATAATCAGTTTTGCATAATGTACCAATATTTAACATATACGTACATAATACGATGCTTTTATGGCAATGATGAGATTCATTCTGCGGGCAGGCGACCAGATCAGAAGCATCAGGCGTATAAGGATCATTACAATCCGCGATATGACCTTGCCTTAAATCCGTGTTGCATTCATAACACCATAATTCCTCTTTCGAGTGAACCGCTAAGGAAAATTTTAAACGATGCTTATGCATATCGTAGCTTTAACAGTTATTTATTTTGAAATATCTTAATAATAACGTAATATAAATTAAGGATTTTAGTTTAAAGGATTATAAAGTAATTTACGTGTGTAATTGGTATGTAATAACTCTGTTGTCTTATAACAATAAGGATATTTTGTGAAATGCGCTTACTTGCGAGCAGGAAACCAAACAGTATACCTGAGAAGACTCCTATCATGATGAACGTTCTTCGGGAAATAGAGTAGAGATATTTCGGCGCCTTTTAGAATACGTTTACATCGCGATATCTTATCTATGATAATCAAACGAACGACGAGGAAGCGCGTGATTAATAGCGTATGATGAATAAAAACGCCTTCTCTTTCTTTTCTCTCCTCTCTTCCTCCCTTAAGAAAGATTATTATATTTTTCTTTCTACAGAAAATATTGATACAATCAGATATTATCTCTTGATTGCGAAGTATCTTAAATGTATACAACGTCAGTTTAATTTAAGATAATCAACGAAACCTGTTTAAGAGATATTAAAAAACGGAATGTCATTTACATACGCCATTAATAAAATCGTACGTTGTTAAAATAATGTTTATTACGAACGCATCCTGCGTACGTAAATTGACGGACATAAAAGAATCGAAAATATTTTCTCTTTCATTATTGTTTATTATTAAAAGATTTTTGTGGCGCCTGCAGGAATGATAACCCATCATACATACACATCACATATATATATATATATATATATATATATATATATATATATATATATATCATATGCATCATATGGGACGAATTGACATTTGCCACGCTACTACGCATGTGTAATATCCGTCAAAGTCGCAAAACCAATTGGAATAATTCTCATGGATACGCGATAACCGCCAATCGGTGCTTGCCCGTAAACGTAAGAAGCAATATGGCTACCGCTAACCGCCAATTGGAAATAAGCTGCTATCTCAACAGTATGACACAGTGCCATGTGCGACGATATGTATGTGTGTGTTGGCTTCCTATTATCTCACTGTTGCAGCATTCCGCGCGTACGAGTGACAGGCAGTAACAGCTCTGATCGCGGCCGTGCGATCATCAAGCGAAGTGTACGAATGTGTTGGAGGGGGCAGGACAAAAGCACAATTTCGATGTTTAGAACGGCAGTGAGTCATCGTGAAAGTAAGAGATCGCCGTAGTACAGACCGCTTGACGACGACACGACGTGTATCATGGAGGTGTTGGATCCTAGCATTTCGAGGGACGATCAACCCCTCTGTCTCAATGATTCTCTCGAACGAGGTTTGTTGATATTCCGATGATTTCCATACCAACAACGTCCCGCATAACGCAAGCTAGCACTTGCGTAATTGGGCATTATGTACGCGCGAGCGACGTCACTCCTCGTTTCGCAGAAAGCATCTCACGATGCTTTGTTTGGAAACAAAGCATCGATTATGACATTAGCGATGACGCGGAACGCAGTTATTCGCGGATGTCATAGAAATGAGAATAATTACACGAGCATTTTCATGCTTGAGATTTCACGGCCGGCCACATCGTTATTCGGATTCTCGGGTCCTTTATTCTCCCGTGCACGGAGGTGCGTTCACGACCTTGCGTGCGCTTCTCCCGAACGCGTCCAGGTGTACCTGGAAAAATATCGATGCTCGTGAAAGGTCTTGGCAATAAAGGAAGAATTCGAATAGATAGATCTGAAATGTATAAATGAAAAATGTCTCTTAAAATTTGACTGACTTCTGTTGCCGATGTCATTGTGGCTATGGTACCCACCCAGTGGTACCATGATATGCTCCTTTGTTGACTCATACGCGATGTGTCATTTCAGTTAACATGACGCAAATTCCGTCGGACACTAAATCATGGATAAAGGCACGTTACACACTGGGCTTCCTGGGTTTCCTCGGTTTCGCCCTGGTGTACGCCATGAGGGTGAACCTGTCCGTAGCCATCGTCTCCATGGTTAATCAGACCGCAATTCCACACACCGAGGAGAATGATACCAGCGATGTGTGTCCCAGTATTTCGCCGATCAATGGAACTTTTATTCCGGTATATCTGTCGCTTCCTGAAATAATTGTTTTCATCTTATTACGTTACTATGGGATATCGCGAATAGTTTGTTCAGTTATGTCACTTAGATATGATTATCGTCTAGTTATCATCATGGCATTGGACAACTTAATCTTATCATATTCCGTAATGATTCAGACACATAGAGCTACATAGTTTGAGCTACACGATATTCAAAGCGGAATATGATAGCTAATCGCTGTTCTAATTCCTGAATAAAATTGCGCCTCTTCTCATGAATCCATCATATATATCATATGATTTTTCTGGTCATAATCCAAAATGTATCTACGTTTCTCAGAGCGAGGGAGAATTCGCCTGGGATGAGAAGACGCAAGGCATCATATTAGGTGCTTTCTTTATCGGCTATGTGATCACGAATGTCCCGGGTGGCAGGATGGCTGAAAAAGTGGGCGGCAAGTTGATCTACGGTCTAGGAGTGTTCTTGACTTCTGTGCTGACCGTGATAAGCCCTTTCGCTGCGTACTGGGGCTTGATACCATTCCTATTTGTACGAGTCGCAGAGGGATTTACTGAGGTAAATTCACTCTTGTACTGTTGTGTCTTGCGAAACGTGTATATTTTCTATGATTCACTGATCGCTGATACTTTACGTGCATGTTGCATATAGGGTGTAACGTTTCCTGCGATGCATAGTATGCTAGCGCATTGGGTACCGCCATTGGAGAGAAGCAAATTCGCTGCTCTAGTTTATGCAGGTAGTTTATCCTATATATCTTTTCTTTTGATGAATATAAATCGCACACGAATATCGCATGATTTTTTCTTAGGTTCGAATTTCGGAACTGTTATCTCGCTACCAGTGAGCGGTTGGCTATGTTCCTTAGAATTTTGGGGTGGCTGGCCACTCGCATTTTATTTATTCGGAGGTTGCGGCCTTATCTGGTACGTGTTTTGGCTGATGTTCGTATATGATACTCCTGCGCAACACGCAACGATTGATCCTTCCGAAAAAGCGTATATTGAAGCCAGCGTTGAAAAGAAAAACGAGGTACATTTTGTATAATTATGATAGATACGTATACACATATAATAAATCTATTTTGCACATATGTACATTTTGTATATATTTATAAAACGTTTGATATTAATAGTAAATTTTAACGATAGGACGATGATGTCGGAGTACCTTGGCTGCAAGTCTTCACCTCTTTGCCTATGTGGGCTATCGCTATTACACAGTGTGGGCAAGCTTGGGCCTTCTATACACTCTTAACCGAATTACCGACATACATGGACAAAATTTTGCATTTAAATATACAACAAAACGCCTTTCTCTCGGCGTTGCCTTATCTAAGTGCTTGGCTGGTCGGACTGGGGATTTCGAGCTTTGCGGATGCGCTCCTTGCTCGTCGCTTGATCTCGCCGTTGGCTTCGTTCAAGCTCTGGAACACAGTAGCTTCATTGGGACCTAGTCTCAGTTTCGTCGGCGTTATATGGGCCGGATGCGATCGCATGACAGTGATGTTGATGCTCACCGGATTGGGCTCCCTTCAGGGCGCGGTATATGCCGGAAATCAAATGAATCATATTGCGTTGGCACCGCGTTTCGCGGGCACTTTATACGGATTGACGAACGCCGCAGCGAATGCATGCGGTTTCTTGGCACCGTACATTATCGGCAGTATAGTAAATGGTCATGTGAGTATTCGTAACATTTCTTTGTTTCTTGAACATTAAGATAGACGTAATTGTGATATGTTTTACTTTTTATACTACAGGAGACTCTTGCACGCTGGCATACGGTTTTCTGGATGGCAGCAGGGATAAATATGGCTACTAATTGCTTCTACTTGATGTTCGCATCTGCCACCGAACAGCCATGGAGTAAAGGCAGTTGATGACAATGCCATATTAGAGGTGCAATATTAAATGTGGAAAATAATATATTCTTTAATCACATTGCACATAGTACATTCTAATCCAGTTAGATCGGTTGACTTTATAATTCGCCGATTATCGATCATCATTATTTCTGAAATAATTTAATGTTCCGATTTCTTTTTGAAAGTATCAGCAGAGTCGATATATCTAGACATTATATACATATATATATATATATATATATATATATATATATATATATATATATATGTATATATGTATATATAATGATAAACGGGTCATATTTCGGTATTATCAGTTCATGATAAGTTGCAGGATCGTTGCGTTGGACGACTGGGATTGATTAACATGCGTTTTCCTTCACATTTCACTTTAGTATTTTACCGATCGATCTAAATCTCGATTGAATATGTGGAAACGTCTACAATCCCATAAAGAAACTGGATATATATTAACTATAATATAAATATGATATACAGTGTGTCTTGTAATCATGCGGTTACTAATCTTACATGAAGGAGTAAATTTGTAACGTGGATTGAAACTTATTCCCAAATTTTCGAGAAAATCAATATTAAAATTACAAATCGAGAGGATTTATCGGACACTCTGTACAGAAAAGTGGCATTTAATTTTATATTATAATTATATTTCATACATGCACAACACATATATAACAGAACGAAATTTCAACATTTGAGAAATCTACTATATACAATTTTTTTTATCATTGTATTTAATATATATTTACATATGAAAATGTTATATATCTTTTGAAGATAATGGGTGATAGATTACAGAAAAGCAAATTATTAATTAAAAAATTAATGAAAATTATTAGCAAAATATATATTAATATATATATATATATATATATATATATATATATATATATATATATATGTAAAATATATATTAAGTATATATTTTTTTATTTATAATAATTTAAGAGGATCACATGTTATTGTAATATTTCGTTAAATATTTCGTTAAATTAATTTAAAATGGCAATTATTTATTCATAATACCAAAGAATAAAATAACTTGCATGATGTAAATGAAATATTGGCATATATTTTCGATAATAAAAATTAATATGTGGAATAATCAATTTTAAAATTAAAAGCAGAAGCTAATTATTTATAGAAATTTCGTTCCAAATATCATAACATAAAAATCATTAATAATTATATGTAGCATTGCAGGATAAGCATATGGAATATTATATGCATGTTATATATATATATACATATATAGCTTTACTTTATCTGATAATATTTTTAAAAATATCAGGTAATATATGTATATGTGTGTGTGTGTGTGTGCGCGCGTGTGTGTGTGTGTATGTATATATATATATATATATATATATATATATATTGCGTAACGTTATGCAACGTTATAATGTAATCACATTTTGATTTGCGAAAAATATCACGATAGTAGATAGCACATAGTCACACAAAACTTTTAGCCGTTATAATAATTACGTTTAATAAGCAACGACCAATAAGTGTACAATAATCAATTATTTATATACAAATATTCTCATGTGTTTCTCTATCATCTATCCCCCTAATAAATTTTGATATTAAAACTTATTGGATACTATCCGAGTTAAATTTTTCAGGATACATAGGATATAGAATATTTATTTTATGTCGTAATTAATATACAATTCAATATAAAATTCTTAAACGTGTCCATATAAAAATATCTGACAAGCATAAAATAATATTATGTTGTTTCTACTTGCACTTACCACCTTCATCAGTATTTAAAAAAATGGAGAACGCTAACTTGAATTCAATTCATCTTTGTTTTTAGCAGTAAGTTCAAAGATCATGTCTCGCATACGGCTCAATTCTTTCAATTCCGTTTTCATTTTTTGTATGTCTCCATCTTTCTCCGATATCGCTTGCTCATATGTCTGCAGCATTTGCGTTATTTGTTGACTTTCTTGTTTAAGCGCAGATATATCATTTTGATGTGTTTCTATTTCCATATTCTTCTTTTCTAAAATCTGTGACATATAAAACGTATTAAATTTTATATCAGAGAAATGTTCACATATTCTTTAGTCCACAATGTACAAAGAAAAGTTATCATACCTGTTCTTTTTTACTGAGAGAATCTTTCATCTTTTGCAGAAGTTTAGTCAATTCATGATTTTTATTACTTATATCCGTGATCTTCGCCTCAGCGGCTAAATGTTCATTCTCTAATTCCTCAATCCTTTTATTTAATGTATCAATTTTAATATTGGAAGCTTGTAATTCTTTTGTACGTTGTACTAAATTCTCATTCAACTGCTCTAAATGTGTCGATTTTTCTACTAGAATTTTCTTTAACGATTCGATTTCCTAAATGAAAAATGCAAAAATTGATTTACAAAAAGAAATATTATTTATTACAATTATGTATTTCATATAAGTAGAACCTGTTTTTTCATAAAAAGCGTTTTTTTAGATTGATCCTCCATTTCGCTAAATTTTCCTGTTAATATCAATTTTTCAGCTTTTAGTCCTTCCAAACATTGCTGAGTATCGAATAACAACTGATGTAATCTGCTAGACTCAGCTACCACTTGCGCTAATCTGTGTTGAAGACTAGTAGCATGATTATTTGCGGCTTCTAAACTCGTTTGCATTGCCTTTTCTGAATGCCTCATCGCTGCTAACTTTAAAAACTCGTCACAATATATGAATAGATAAGGCTAATCTATGATTTAAGCTATATGGTAAATGTGAAATATTGTACCTTGTATTCGTATAATTCCATCACGGCGGACGTCGGAATATCGTTTATCTGATTCGACTCGAAAGTTGATTTGAGTTTGGCTAAGAATATGTCAAGGCGTTCTTCCTGCGCAATGGAAAATAATGGTGCCATTTCGTTCCCAATATAATTTAGAGGCGTCTTATTTGCAACTTCTAATACATTGCTGGTAGTATTCTGGACTAACACCAAAGGCTCCAGTTGTTTCATGCAAAGTGCTACTGCAGCAACACTTGTCGAACAGAAAGGCAACAAATTTCACATATATGATTGATTTATAATGAAATAAGAGAATTTTATCGAAACATTTTTTACCATTCCTGTGGAAATCCAATCGAAGACGTTAACTGCAGAACCTTCTGTTTTACTTCTCTATCACCAATAAACAATGCTAGCGCTATTATCATTTGCACTTGTTTCCTACTAAGCAGTTCCGAATATAAGGTGAGCCAGTTCGAATGGTTTACTGCCAAGTCTGCCGTCAGAGCTAGCGCATGAATGTAAAGATTGGTAGAAGCATTCTGCAAAATTAAAGATATTTAAAAGTATGATGACCGCTTTTATAACTATAACTTGCATTACTCTATGCAACATAATACCTGAATAAAGTTTCCTGCCCAATCTCCAGTGGCGGAGAATTCATTATCGAGCATGTGTCTGAATAATTTGCGCATTTCGTGTTCATTGAACGATTGCATGATTCTTTTTCGAAATTCAGAGATTTTGATCATCTCTTGAAATAACTGCATCAATTCAGCCTGCCTCATTTCCGCTTCTGCGTTTCGACCTACACCCTGCTCTTCAATTTCATCTTCCGAATTCGTTATGAGCATAAGAACAGACGGATCTAGCTGTCTTAAAACTTCAGCTGATGTTCTAGTACGTCGGGAATCGATTATCACCGTTCTTATGAGCGCTAAAGCTTTAGAGGACACCTATATTTTACAACAGGAATGGCTTAAATAATCAATTCTTTTTCTGTATCGCTCCTAAATTATGGCATTAGTAATAGAGAATTACTCACTTGTTCCACAGGTACCCATACTAAAGCCGATTTTATACAACTAGGATATAATGGAGTCAAAGTAGTTATCTTTAGTTTCACTAATGATAATAAAAATTCCATTATAAGAGCAACGCACTCCGGGTCAGTGTTATCTTCCAAAGCAGTTAGTATGCTCTCTACATCTTCGCCATAACTAGATGACAATGAAAACACGGTATTCTTATGCATTATATCACAGAGATTTAATTCTAATTTAATTCCAACTTACTTTGAATATGTGAGCAACACATTCCGTGAATGCTCATTTTGACTAACGTCATTAAAAAAGTCGATAATGTGTCTCAATAGTAAAATATCTTTCTGATTCATCGCTGATCTGAGATTGATGAAAGTCACTGATGCAAAATCCATGATGAATTTTTCAGAAATGTTCGTATTGGTCGGCTCTAATATAATCAACAGTTTGCAACATTGCACACTGGTACCGACATTCTTCTGAAGTCTTAATAACGTTTTGATGAATGCTTTAGTATTGATAGTTCGCATCAGTGTATACACTGCTGGGAGATTTTTGTAACATAGATTCACCAATACTCCCAAAGAAAGCGCAATAATTTCTTCTTCCTTTGATTGGGTCACCCATTGAGTTAATGTAGAAATTAAATACGGGAGATGGGCTTCCTGCCATGATATTTTTATTCCGTATGTTAATTCTTGGAGCAATTTTAATACCCGTATCCTTTTCTCAGTTGTTAGATTCGCCTACATACGGTATGTCGAGAGAACAAATGTGTTTTAATATTAATCTAATTATAAGAAAATTTACTGAAAGCAAAATAACAAAGAATTCTAATAAATACACTTTAAATATCTTAAAGATTTTTGTAACAGATCTTTAATGATTTTTAAAGATCCATTATCACGACATATCGTTGATCATACCTCTAATAATCTTGCTAATAGTGGTGCAAATTTGTATATATGAATAAGTGACTGCCTGGCAGGTATATTTCGGCAAGCATTTTGTAAAACGTCTATAGCACTCCAGATCAAAGTGGATCGTGATCCCACAGAATTCATGAGTTCGTACAGACTTACATAAAATTCTGCAGCCAAGCTAGTCCCAGGATCGAATATACTCAAATCTAACGAAGCACTTATCACCTTAAAAAGGTAGATTTATCATATAAATATGAAATTATTATTTAAAAATATTGCATTTTTATATTTACTCCGAGACTTCGTTGTATAGTGGATGTGGTGCTCTCGCTGGGATGCTTGGTATAATCCAAAGCAGCCGATATAAATGTTCTCATATGTTGAAACTTCTCCATCGTTTGGATACTTTAACAAGAAGATTTGGCAATTCGTTTCGTTCGATTAACGAAATATAACTCGCGATATCTCTCACAGATTTATTGCATCAAAGGAAACTTATGTAGTCACGCGTCAAAATTCAAATACGCAACAAAATCGATTGTCTCGAAAATATTAGAATTCGCAATTCAACAAATATCGCATCCTGTCATTAATCGCGCGTTATCAAATCATAAACAAATCGCTACGGATATTAAATTCCACAAATAAAGAATCGAGTTAAACGTCCATTTTTAAAAACCGATTCGATTCAAATCAACCAATTGCATTCTCCATATCGAATCGACCAATCAGAGATTAATAATTAAGCATCATTCTCATATATGCACTTAAGTTGCACGCGATTACAAAATTAGCTTAATATACTTTTAGAATTATAAGATTATATATAAATTTATTTAATCATATAATATCATAAAAAATGTATTAATTCTAAATATATTTAAAATTGACTTTTTTAAAAATGAACATCGATACAGTGTCATAGATGACTGGACTTTTAAGCGACATAAAGCACAAGTAGATTCGCATGCTCAGATATATTCCGAATACAAGACATTAAGTCTGCATGACATCAAATGTCATTCATGACATGAATTCCTATTGGCCGGAATAAATCGCAGTGAAAGATGGAGTCAGATATATGAAAACACTGCATATTTAATTACCAACCTACGCTGCTTTCTACTTGCCATAGTAGTCGCATACGTTCGTGAATCGCGGAGAAGAAAACGTTATCAGAGAAAGCTATTTGAAGCGCTCCGTTGAGATTACGTTTTAATTCCGCAATCTTGGTGAAATCGACAATAATCGAGCGTTTACCGCATCTCGCGACCTCGAGAACGAAGCGGAACGAACGACGAAAAGTGACGCAGCACCGTATGCATCGCGCGTGTCGGTAATCTCTCCCTTTCTCCTTCTATGCTATATATCTCTTTCTCTCTTTTTTTTACTGTCTCTCTGTCTTTGTCTTTCCTTATCCTAGTGTGTCAAAGTTCCGACTATTCGTTGTCGACGTATCCCGTCGTTGGCGTTCGTTGATGTAGGTTACGATCAGGTTAAACGCGTGAAGTGCAACGCAAACGGCCGATACGCATCTCGCGACGATATCGAGTGCGAGCGAGAACGAGAGCGAGAGCGAGAGCAAGAGCAAGAGCGAGAGGATCAAAGTGCGGATAGTTCCGGATCGGATCGGTTCGCAAAACCGAGAGAACAGCGATCCGTCTCGTGTTACGCTTCATTTCGTGCGTGATTTTGTGCGTCCCTCCTTCTTGCCGGGAGCTGTCACATAAATGTACGCGTTCTACGTAGATTGCGCGCTCTATGCTCGGTCAACGAGCCGATCTATCAGTGGCAAGTGCTGATCGTGCCTAAGGCTCGCGGCAGTGAAACTCGACGTTAATCATCGTCGTGCGGTGTTGCGCGTTGCGCCTATCATCATCGACGTTCCAAGAAGCAGCTAGCCAGCGCGGCGCACCTATCTAACGGCGAATCTCTCAACGCAAGCAGGTTAAGCATACTCCCGAGACTCATGATTTCCATCTTGGCAGGTGTCCGTCATCCTGAGAGTGCGCTCGCGTTGCGTGCGCTGGCGAACGAACGAACGAGCGAACGAGCGAACGAACGAACGAACGAATGAATGAACGAGTGAGCGAGCGAGCGAATGAGCAAGCAAATGAGAGAGAGAGAGAGAGAGAGAGAGAGAAAGAAAGAAAGAGAGAGAGAGAGAAAAACGAGATGAGAAGTCGATCTCGCTGAATTCTCAGCTTCGCGAAATGCGAACGGGGAATGTGACAGGTTGTTTTTACACGTGTTACATCCGGATAAGGGGCCAAGGGACGAGAGATGGCGCATACATTGCATGCACTAACGCGTTTCCCTCGAAAGAGCCCAGGGGTGCGAGTTTTCAAGGGGGATATCCGGTATTTCGGATGTTGCTGACGTTTCACGGGCGGTGACAAGCACTCAGGGCTGTAACAATCGTGGCGCATCGTTCACTCCCTTTATTCATATCTCTCTCTCTCTCTCTTCTCTCTCCTCTCTCTCTCTCTCTCTCTCTTTCTCTCTCTCCTCTCCCTCTCTCTTTATCTTCTCGTTCTTTTTCTCTCTCTTTCTCTCCCTCTCTTTGTTCGCTCGCAGTCATCTCTCTCTTTCTCTTCCAGAATCTTTCCGCTATCTCGCATCGTTTATCTCTGTCTCCCTGTTATTTGCACACATACGATGCGCAGCGCTTGCGCGCGATATAAACGCACACGCGCACACAACGCGCACGTACGCGACATATACATCGCATAACGCGACATGACTTTTCCCATCTCTCTCCTTTTATTCCTGTTCGTGCTGCGATACGGAGATGCATCGTTTTAACGGTCCCATGATCTCTCGACAATACACATCGTTCCATTCAAGGTTACGATGCTGTAGTCGATGACGTAGTCGGTCGGTCTTCCCGAGTTTTCCAGCAAACATGACGACAAACGTGCGAACGGAGCTCCCTCGGTCCTTTTTACGAGCGCAGCGCGAATCTCGTGATTGTCATAGAAGAGTCGAGCTGTCCGAGTGCATCGCTCTCCTCGTGACACGGTCGCTTCCGTGTTCGCTCTCTCTCTCTCTCTCTCTCTCTCTCTCTCTCTCTCTCTCTCTCTCTCTCTCTCTCTCTCTCTCTCTCTCTCGCGCGCGCGCGCGCGCGCGCGCGAGCCAGTGCTCTCTTATTGCCTGCCTCTCTCTCTCTCTCTCTTTCCCTCCCTCTCCGCCTCTTCTTCGCCCTCCCTCCCTCTCTATCCTTTCCAGGCCTGTGACGATTTGCTGCTGCTGTAAAGCAAAAGGGAAAAAGTAATGCGGGAAGTCGCGTCGGGCGATATTAACGCGGGGACTAATTGGATAATGTAATTAACACAGCGCTGGATCTCTTAATGAGTTAGAAAAGAGCCTGCATCCGCCTCTCGAATACCTTGGCTACCTTCCGACTCGGTCCGCGAGGCTCGTAAGTAAACGTAAAGGGCTCTCCTCTGGCTCTGATTAATCGCGTTGAGGCGAACTTTCATTAACCCAATAACGAACCTTGGACTTGGACTAGGACTGTCATCCGGTGTGCCGCTTACTTCAGGAGATTTCAATCTGGCTCTCCGCCTCTCGACCTGTGCCTCTCGCTTGCGGATTCTCGTGGCGCTTCCAGTACCCCGTTTTCACCCCGCAATCATTGTTTTTCTGAATACTCTTATCTTATCACGGCTGCATTCGTATTTCGAAAATATCTGCTCTCAAAAGCAGCTTCCTCTCTCTCTCTTTCTTCTCCCCCACCTCTGTCTTCCTCTCTGTCTCCTTGCACGTTTCTCATTATTATCGTTGCTTGCTGAGCTGTGTATATTCTTTCAACTTTATTTTCTCATTTTACGTCTCCTATCGTATTGTCTAACCGGATTTATTAGTTGTGTAGATTGCGTGATCCGAGATTGATCAATCGACAAGTGTCTGCAAAGGTTGCTTATTTGGCTTTCAAAGTATCATGTACTTTTTAAAATGAATATTCTTTGGATTTACTCGAAGCATCTTTTATCGGTATCTGAAAGACTTTTATATGACTTTCATTTTGTTTGTAGAGATGCTTCCATATCGCCAGGATTAAAGATTGAAATCTGTTTGGGAAGAAAAATAATATTGCTCCCATTAACTATATCTTATCTATTGCTATGCATAGTTATATTATAAATAGGCATTTATCTGTTGAATTATGTATCTATATTTTTATCTGTCGAATATAAGCAACGACAGTCGAAAACTAAAATCTTTGGCTATAATGAATACGTATGTTGTTATAATAATTTCCTTGAAATCTAAATGTTTGAAAGCATTTCTATATCCGATGATAGTATTGTGAATACTTTTCAAGTATTGCATTATTGTTGGAAAGATATATTAACGATATATTATATCATTAATTGCAAAATTGGTTGTATAGATTGGATAGTATTATACGATACGCATAAAACTAAAAAGTTAATGTCCTCCTAGGTGATCATGGCAAATCGAGGTACAGCTCAGAGACCAAATGGATCGACGCAAGGGAAAATTTGTCAGTTTAAACTAGTTTTACTTGGTGAATCGGCAGTTGGAAAATCAAGCCTTGTTCTAAGGTTTGTCAAAGGACAGTTCCATGAATACCAAGAGAGTACAATTGGCGGTAAGAACAATTATACATCTTCACTTTTTATCTTCATATTGTTGTTTTAAATATTAAAACATCTATATTTGAATTAACCTATATCTGTATATATTTATTTTTATGTTTCTTTGTTACTTTCTAGCTGCATTTTTAACACAAACGGTTTGTTTGGACGACACAACTGTAAAATTTGAAATCTGGGATACTGCGGGGCAGGAGCGTTATCACAGCCTTGCACCAATGTATTATCGTGGTGCACAGGCAGCGATTGTTGTGTACGATATAACAAATCAGGTATATAGTCAATGCTTTGTACAAGTATTTAAAGACCGAGATTTCTTGCAACTGAAACTAATTAATAGAAATGTACTTATACCATATTTGCTTTTTTTATTAGGATACATTTTCACGTGCCCAGACATGGGTAAAAGAATTGCAGCGTCAAGCCAGTCCAAGCATAGTAATAGCATTAGCTGGAAACAAGGCAGATTTGGCAAATAAGAGAGTTGTCGAATACGATGAAGCTCAAACATATGCGGATGAAAATGGCCTTCTCTTCATGGAGACATCTGCTAAGACGGCAATGAATGTCAACGACATATTCCTCGCAATTGGTGAGTCATTTTTTTTTTCTTTTCAATTCAGAAAATATTAAATTGCAAATGTATTATTATGTATTATTGTTTTGTATTATTTAAGTTTGTGTTTAAACAATATTTTGTGATTTAAATCACGAAATTTGCTCTCTATTCGATAATATACGTGCAATCAGAAATATTATTCCATCTTACATTACATATTATCACCAAATGTGGTGATAATAACTCTCTAACTAGGAAAATAGCACATTGCTATAACTTGTAAAAAAATTTTTTGAAAGTATTTATAATATTAAATTATAAATATAATTTTAAATATAATTTTATTGCAGTAAAATAATCTCTCTTTTACAGCTAAAAAGCTTCCCAAGAATGAACAATCAGGAAGTGCAAGTACAAGTGGTCAAGGCCGTCGATTAGTCGAATCAGATGGGCAAAAAGCAGCAACCGGCAATTGTTGCAAGTGATTATCTAAATCCGTATGTGTCTCACAATATATTCGTATATATTCTATTTTTACATTATTTGGATATTATACTGTCGTTAAAATTAATTGGATTAAGAACATTAGTCTACTGATGAGGAGTCAGATATTTGATATGCCTAATGAATATGTTCACGAATCAAACATTCGCTGTAACAACATGTTCATATACATATTTTTATAGTACTAAAATATATTAAAAAATGGGGAAGTGCGATCAAAAGAAAAAGGAAAGAAACAATGAAGTATCAATTTGATATTATGTAGAATAGACATTTGCACTTTAAAATGCTTTTAGTAGATTTTTGTATTAATACCGTAATTCCGATTATCTGAGAGCAATCATCATGCAATTTCACACAGAATATATTATATTTCTTGTGTGTTTGTGTGTTATTTAATATTTTTTATAGCGTATGTATTCTCGACTTTTGCCTTCTTTATATTTATTCGAACGCTAAATGAATATGGCAGACTGGCAATAAATAAGGAGGCGCGAATTGAAAGTAAGATCCGATAATTAATAATCTATGGACGCTATTGACATAATCGATTCTGCATGAGCAAAAAATGGGAAAACAAAGACGTATTAGTAAACAAATCGCGCGTTTATATATATATATAAACTAACAAATTTATAAGTTGTAGGATATGAATATAATCGTAATATTGCTGTACAAAATATTTAGCTGATATTAACAGTCTCTTGTAAGACCATTTTGAAAATGGTTTATCTAAAATATACATGAAAAAATGGTTCTCTCTCTCTCTCTCTCTCTCTCTCTCTCTCTATCTATCTATCTATCTCTCTATCTCTCTATCTCTATCTTTTTCTTTTTCAATTTTCAATTTTATTATGCTTTCATCTTAATTTACTTATTTCTTAATGATCTTTTCTTTTCAGTAATATTTGTTTATAGCATACAAAGATTTACTATAATGATTCGACAGCTGAGATAATTATTTAAGCAAAATCTTTTACGATATTGTATTATTTTGTGGAATTGCTTTGTTGAATAACATTGTTATCGATAATGCTATTGCTATTAATCATCTCTTTACTTCTTAAATAACAGGCTTTTAGCATATTCTTTTAATATATTTCTATTAGATTTAAATAATACATTTATATATATACACACATACACACACACACATTATTATGATCATTATTATTTGCGCATAAACTGTAATTTATATTATATCAATGTCTACGGACATAATGCTATTTTTCTACTACTTTCCTTTCCTCCTAGTTTATTGTACATTTATTTACGATCAATAGTTGCATTATATCCAAAATTGCAAGAGAAGAAATATTATTTACTTAGATATTAGATATGCCTTATGATTATAGGCAATATTTGTAATACGCGTTTATGTAATATTATATATTCACACAGATATTATATATTTGTGATAGTTTCCTTTCTCATCGGTGGACTCTAATTTTTGACTGACCAAGGTGCTATAAGAATATATGCATGATATCCATTATGCAAGCTTGTGGAAATGTTTCTTGTGATTTATAATAATTCATCCTGTGCAATGATTTATATCATTGAATTGTATTTGAAGTATGTTACCTTGTAATAATGATAGATAAAACTATTTAAAATTGTTACAAAGAAAAGATTCTCAGGGTGTCTTTTTTTTCAATCTCTAATGTCATTTGTATCTTAATTATATATTAATTTTACCCATATCTATTATCTTTCGTTACGAGAGATCTAGATACGAGTTGTCTAGATATATTCTGTTAAAATCACAAGTAGATTCTATTCCTGTATAAAGAAATTTTTAACATTTGCCAAGCAAATAAAATGTTTTACAATAGTTACGTCTTATGCATTGTAGATATTCAACAACTGTAATACAGTATATTATGGAATTATACGTTCTAACTTATTTTCCTTGTCATTTATGTGGAATGAAAAGAAGGATCTTTTATAAACATTATGAACTTTACGTGAACTTGTACATTTTATCGTTATTCAATAATACACTTGTATGATCTTTTATTCGCTAATGAAAACCGTTTTATTCGTTTCGGAAAAAATTTTTTCCAGAATATTAATTAAAGTAGGTAAGTTGAAAGTAAATTCGTTAATCGTATTAATGCGTCACTGATATAATTGTATATCAATATTAACTTGGGGGAGTTCCAATATTTTATATTGTTATTAAATTATAGCAATCGAACTTGCATTTATCTTTATATTTAGAGCAATATTATACTTAAAATAATATTGCAGTGGATATGCTATCTATTTCTGATTACAGATATGTACTATAATCTACAAAGATAAGTACACTGCGAGTGTGCTATGATGAATTTGAAAAGAAGACGCTTGGGGGAAAAACACTATACAGAGTGGCAAGTGAACTATGCAGGACATTTGCGAACATTTTGCTTGAGTGATTAAACTAAGAGAACCTGCATCTCATTGTAATCGACGATATATCATCTATTTTGAGTATCAGATCTATTAAGAGGTGGTAAAAAACTCCCATTTGTAATTCTAGTAGTCTAATGGGCGGTGTTCGTTATAAATAAATAAATATATATATATATAATACATATATATATATATACATATATATATATATATATATATATTATAAATCATATAGAGAGATAAATATGATGTAATAAGTAATGATAATAAATAATAATATTAATAATAATAAGGGGTATAATAAGAATATATAATATCGTTAATATTATCGTAAATATTGATAATAACAGTATATTTAAAAATATGCAACTAATTAATATTATGTCTAATGAATTTTTGGCACGCGAAGATCTTGTAAGATAGGAGAGGCTATTCCTTCTGCTATTATTATGTATTTTCTTTCTTAGTTTGTAACACATCTATAGCATTTTCTGCTCTAAAATATATTGTATATTAATTTTATTGACAACTCATAATGAATTATAAATGATCGCAAAGCAAAAAAAAATAAACTTGTGAATATTACAATGGCTCTTTAAAACTGCTTATTTATTCGACCAGAATTTTGTCTGCATGTAAATGTTATCATCATAAATGTGTATATATGGCATTTATTCATTTATTGTAAAATATCAATAAGCTTAAGAACATTGTCTCTTTTGTTAATACTAAATATTCACTGAATATATTGATTTGTGATATATCGAATTTTAATATACTTTTGTATTCAATATGGTACACAAAACGTTATCTATAACCGCACCGTGATATATGCCAGACTATGGAAAGGAATGAGTCTGATAAAAATAATATGATAATAGACGTAGAACGCAGGTTTCCATCAGAATGCGTTATACCAAGCGATAAAATAATTTTGTTCAAGAAAATATATTCTGTACCCCATTTGGAAAGTGATACAGATTATGATGATATATGTGGACCTTGGAAATTTCATACTATATCGTTGCACTGTCGATGCAGTTATCTATCTTCCAAATTAATAACGTCCGAAGATATAATGCATATGAGAAAACAACAAAACAAGAAATCAGTCATGCTATTTCTCGGTGAATATATATGTCTTAATTTATTAAAATCATAATTTAGTACATGATGACATATAAAAAAATTCTTACAAGCAAACTAACAAAATGTTCATTGTAATTTATTATATTTATATTATATTTTCAAAATTGTTATGATAAATATCTATCTATCTTGTTTCTAGAAGGAAAAATTCCATATGACAAATCATTTAAAGATGAAGACAGAGAGATACTTGTGAAATTTTTGTGGCAAATTTTTAAATTTTTCAGGTATACACACATCAAACATCTTACTTTTCATTTATAAAAGATAGAATCATATATTGCAGCAATGATATTATCAAATTTCTATACATTTTGTAACAGTTTATGAATAGTTTATAGATAATATTATATTTCATATTTTAGAGAACTATTTACTGATCAGCAAATCTCCATAGTTATAGAATTAATGCTTTCAACGCATAATTTTTATCTCGCAGATTATTGGAATACAATTGAAAAAACGTACAAATATTTTCTTGAACGTGTTCTTCTTTGTACCGTTATGGTGATTATCTCAGTCAAATATTTTAATTATTCGTATTACATTGAATTACGTATGCTCTTGTCTGAGCATATGTATTGAAAATATTCGATAATTGTTTTCTTTTTCATTCCTTAGTCTTTCTTTTTTTAGGATCCACCAAAATCTATGGAAATATTTACACCGAATCAAGCTGAAATAATACTTGAATTCTTTCGTGAAATATATCTGAAAAATATCATATTACTGCATCTCGTTTATATGACTCATTATTGTGTTGTTTTAAAATTTGGTGATACTAGTGCATTATAATAAATTGAGATCTTCATAAGAAATATCTATTTATTTAAAAAAGAGTACATTTGACTATGTGTGTGTGTATATATATATATAGTATATATGTGTGTGTGTATATATATATATACATATATATGTGTAAAAAATTATACAGAGCACACACAAATTAACATAAATATTATAAATTTCTACGCTCAATAGTTTATGTCAAACTTCTTATTCATTATTAAGTCACATTACTATTTTAGTCTTCATATCGGGATAAATTTTTGTTTTTCTTCATTTACTTGTGGAAGAAGATTGATAACCGTAATCCCGATTGTCTTCCAATGAAATATCGGATTCCGTTTCGTTGTTGAAATTTTCATTCCACCATTGATTATTCTTTCGCACCTCATTTATTAAGTGCTCCATCTTGGGAAACCACCATGAGTCGCCACATGTTGATACGCGCCGGCCAATGTTAGTTGGTTCTATGAAACATTTCTAGCATACAAATAACATTGAATAATTCTTATAATTTTTTCTTTTTATTTAATAACATAAAGTAGATATACTACCTTATATAAATCTGTATAATTCGAACGCAGAATTGGACTTGCATCCGTATTTTGATGCGTTACGTCTGATGGCGAAGTATAATCATTCACATATAGTTTTTTATTAGTTTTACCAGTCAATTGTTTATGTATTCTTTTTAGTTTTTGTGTCGACAGATTAATCCGTTTTAGCTTCTTCATTTTGGTTAATAGAGTTCTGAAAATAATTTTTTCTTGAATAAATATATATAGACATACAAATGTAATCTTAAATGCTTAAAGAAGATATTTAAGCTTATCAAAAAAAAAATATATATATATATATAAAATACTTGCTTCTTTTCAAATATAAGTTGCATTAAAAGCTGTTGCTTATTCTCCAGATTTTTTGCTAAGCTTTCAGTATATTTCTTCTGTTGTTCCATACAATCACGAATGCATGAAACTATATACTGAGATTCTTTACAAAGTTCCGATCTACTCATAGCTGCTTCAGTCAAGTCGGCTGATATGCATGTTAAAGATTGATCTTTCAAATGGCATTCTTTTCTTAACTCGAGTAAAGATTTGCGCATATCCTGTAACTAATAAATATGATAGTTTACTATTAAGTTGACACGAATATGAATCATAATAAAATTCTAAAATTAATATATATCTATCGATCATCATTATGCATATTATGATAATTAGAGAAAAAAGATCAAATTCTTTTTATTTTTAAGATTTAAACCAGGAAGTATCGCACCTCAATTACATATGTGGAATTATCTTGTTCAAGCGAAATTTTTTGTTGATCAAGATGATAATTTTCATTTATAGATTCTTGCAGTTGCTGAATCAAATCACGATTCATATTTTCTGCCATCTTTAATTCTTCCTTTTCTTTTTCCAGCTAGAAACATAAAAATGAATCAAATTTATTGCTATTTTATAATTACTATTAAATATATAATATGTATACATACATCTTGATGTATAGTATCCAAATGATCAGTATATTTTTTGCATTTATCTTGCATTTGACATAATTCAACATTTTTCAACGTAAGTTTCCTTTTAGTCTCTTCTAACTCTTCGTTTAATTTGTCTACCAAATCGCGGAGATTTGCTGCTTCATTCTCTATTTCTCCAAGCTTAGAACAATGATCTTTCTCCTAAATAAAATAAGTATAATTTTGTATATCTATTTTACATTTTTCTTAAATGGTTTTAAAAGTATCTTAAAAGATTAATAAGGATATATTACCATAGTCGTTAATGTCTCTTTAGACTCAGCTTTCTGTTTTATTACTAACATTAATTGTTCTTGAGATTTATTAAAATCTTCAATCACTCGTTGATGATTATCTTCTGTCTCGTGCAATTTTAAGCGTGTTTCTTTGAGCTTACATAAATTTCAAACGAAATATATTAAACAATATATAAAATTTATTGTTTTATATATATGTGTGTGTGTATGTGTGGTGGTGGTGGTGGTGGTGGTGGTGGTGGTGTGTGTGTGTGTGTGTGTGTGTGTGTGTGTGTGTGTGTGTGTGTGTGTGTGTGTGTGTGTGTGTGTGTGTGTGTGTGTGTGTATGTGTAAGGATATTATATGAATTTATACATTACCGTTTTTCTTAATTGCAAGATATCGTCTTTAGTTTGAGTTTCAATGACATTATTTTGCTTTTTTAATATAGAATTTTCATTCTGAAAAATTATAATTAATAGATTAACAGATGTGCATCATTTATTTTCTTGAATTAAACAAAAAATTTTGTTCGAATTTATTTTCTTTTATTCTTTTTAAATATACTTTAATTATTTTAAATATACCTTGAGCAACTCATAATCGACTTGCAGTTTTACCATATTATCTGATTTCTCTTGCAATAGAGTTTTTAGAGAGTATATTCGATCATATAAGATAGTTAGTATTTCGTGTTCCGATGCAGTCAATTCAGATGAATTAATTTCTTTATCTAGATGGATATAATAAATGAAATATTAATATCTGTAATTTATAACTGTACTTATAAATTTTTCAAATCTCAGATTTTGCCATGATGAATTACCTGAATATCTTTCTATGCGTGATTCACGTTTGATGTCGTATAAAGAGTACTCCAGATCTTGAGTATCACAGTTTTTGTCCTCGAAATATATTGTACATGATTCGTTCATAGATTTGTCGTTAACAAAATTCTTCGTCCGCATAAAACTATTCATCTGTAATAAAAGATATTCCAAATTTGCAGAAAAACTTCTGTAGAATTCTGCAAAAAGAAAAGAACAAATTTAGAATAAGATTTCTAATAATATACCTTCCATTTCAGTTCTCGAAGATCTTTTACGTGACCATAAATCTGTTCCTGAAAAGATTCAGATTATTTTTATAAACAATCAATATCAATTAATCTCAATATTAATATATATTATCATAAATTTAACCAATCGATTCGCTTAGAAAATGTAACATTTATTTATAGGATACACTTCTTTATTGAAAATATACAGAATTTTTCATTATTTCAATCCTCCATTAATATAAAAGTTGTCTAAAAATACAGTATTCATATCTCAGAAATAGATATACCTGTATTGCATTTAAAATCGAGTAATATATTGTATGTAGTGCAGTAGCTATCAAATACTTGTCATACTCCAAACAATGAATCCTTTTATGCAAAATATCAATGGCATCTCGTTGCAAATCCAATAGCAAATCTTGATTAGTTACCTTAGCAAGAATACAATTTAATGTGCTTTGTAATGTATATATATTAATATATTAGCTTTTATGCAACCAAGAAATTTCTGATTTTTGAAATAGTGATTATTATATAATCTTAAATGCCAATAAATAATTTCTACTTACTTCCGTGAAACATTCATTGTATTGATCTTGTGTCTCGTCAATGCATATTGCTAATTGACGAATAATTTCATCTTTCTTGCAAAGCTGTAAAGATACTTACAATGCACTCGTCATAAAATTCCACTTTAAATTTAAAAGCCGAGCCACATTCATGTATGATAATATGTGACTTATGTTATTATGTTAATTGCGTAGCGTGGCAATCATAATTCGATCATTCAGACTATTTGTTAATTCAAACAGCATGTTTGTACGTGTCACACACAATCTTTTGTCACTTTAGATAGAACATTGGTCATAGAAAAATTTTAAACATTTTGATTCATCCACTGTATGTCATGCATGACAATCACGTTCATTGCATTTACAATATTATATAACGTAGATAACATCAAAAAGACAAAGGGACATAACAGCTCGCATTTTAAAAGAATCATGTTTTTAATAATCATTGATCGGCACTATTTACAATAACAGATATATGTTGCCGCAAAAGCTAAATAGCAAATCAGTCTACTCATAACTTTCTACAATTCACATTTAAACATCATGCACATTTCTATGGCCGAAGGCTGAAGACATCGCAGGCCTCAGCTCACTCACGTCACTCATTGCTTTGTGACCCATCTGATCCAAATTTCTCTTAGCTTCGACAACGGCATTTTGCAAATGACCAATAGTTTGTATTTGAAGCTCATTCTGCAAAGCACCATTGTAAAATAGATCTTAGCACTGTTAAACATAATAGCAAATAAAAAATATACCTGTTTCACTAATTCGTTCTTCTCCCTCTCATATTGCACAATAATGAGATTTTGTTTATCGATCTGTAAAAAGATCCATTTATATACAATATTTTATGTAAATACGTACCTTTGGACTTCTTGACATTCTTGACAAATTTAATTTATGCTTATATTCAGTTAATTCACTTGTTAATGCTTGTTAATAGACAATATACAGAAAGTATATTGTATAAATAGAGCATAAATGACTATGATACGAAGTAAAAATTTATAATATATGATATTAATTAAAAGTATACGATAATTTTGATTAAAGACGCTTGCTATACGGAAGTTCCCATATTTTTTTGCTTAACATATAATATTATTAATTTTTAGATTTACCTTCTCTTGCAGTTTTTGATGTAGATCTTTCACTTCTGCTTGGCTCATCGTTAAGGAATCGCGTTGTATCCGTATAACTTCTTCCATATTCTCCAACTGCGATTAAATAATTTTCATAAAATTTACTCAATTTATTTCTTTATTTCTTTAAATATGCTGCAAGAATTAATAGACATTACTTACAAGTTTCTCTTTAGAATATATAGCACTTCTAAGCTTGCTTAACTCATGAGAACATGTATCCAATTTCTCTCTACATTTTCCTAGTGATTCCGTCAATGTTACGACAGATCTTGCAGAAACAGACGAGAGAGACGATTCTTCACATATCTACAAATAGATTTTTGTTCTAATCTTTTCAGGATTGATTAAATAACATCATTATTTATATCGTAATAATAAAAAAAATACAAACCAATTTTTTAAGATCACTTTCGAATTCTTGAACTGCCAATTTTGCAGATTGCATTGTATCTTGCACAATTTTGAACAAATGAGATACACTCTAAGGCAAATACAAAATAATACAATTTTATAAAGAAATCTATGATATTACTATAAATTCATTCATAAGCAATATTCAATTACCTCATGTTTAGATGGATAGTCGCAACGTAAAAGTGTGTCTGTGTTATATTCCATGTGCTTTACGACAAATGAATCACATTATAGGAAACGTATAAAGAAACAGGACAAATATAGTATATTGTATAATTTAAAAATCTACATTACTTACAAAAGCATTTGAAATTTCTACGGATTTCTTCATATTTGTTACATTATTTAAATTTTTTCTGAGATCATTCTCTATCTCTCTTTGCATTTTGATCTAAAAAGTAGTATATGCCATTAATATCCACATTATTAATCTTGAATAAAAATCTAATGCTTACAATATTTTCTAGTTCTATTATTTTCTTTTTCAATTCCATACTGTCTCTGTTATGATTCTGTCTATAATTATCTGCTTTTTTCCGTACAGCCATCAATTCTTTCTCTGTGGATTGGATGCTATTCTTCAAGAAATGATTTGCTTCTTGTTGGCATTTTACCTGTTACAAAACAATGTTATATAGTTCATACACACACACGCATATACAAAAGATAAAAAATAAAATGCTTTGCACTTCAAATAGCATTACAGTTACCTCATGTTGCAATATTCTAATTTGATCTTCTAAATCGGTTACACGATTTCTCCATTTATTCAATCCTTCGTCATATTTCATCTGACATGTTTGCTACACATGTATGTATAAATATATATATACTTCGTATATAGTTTAACAGATTATTTATATAAATTTATTATTTAATAACATCAAATAGATATATCGTGAAATAAATTAAAAAATCTATAGATTTGTATACCTGGATCATATTAAGTTTTAGATCATCGTATTCTTTCTTTAACTTCTGTAACTCTTCTTTCATTTTTATCGTATTGTTTATTTCCTATAAAGAATAATATATACATTATCAGATATAAATTTCTATTTTGAATTAAGAAACAAAAAATATATATTTATTTGCAATAAATTCGTTTTAATACCTGATTATCAAAGATACAATGTGGAGACTGCTCCTATAAAACAAAAGTATTTATTATGATGATAACTTTATCAATCTAAAGCATAAAAGTTATAAATATATAACAACCTCTTCCTGTTTTGTAGAAAATAAAGTTTCTAATACATCTTGCATTTTTGTATGTGTACAATCGACTTCTTCCTCGAGTTTAGCCAATCTATTTTCCCTCTCGGAAAATGTTGTCTTCGCAATTTCGTCACTAAAGAGCTGTATAGAATATCAATAAAATCATATAGATAATATCTTTTATTTTAACTTTAGCAATCTAATACATTTCGCTCTTCTCTTCCGATGCTTACCACTTCGTTGGTTTTCTTTTGTAAATCTTTTAATGAACAATCTATAGTACACAGCTGGCTTCGTAATTCTTTTGATATCGATGTCACACAATTACCCTGAAAAATAATATCTATATATATAATGTATACATTTTTATCGAAAATATCGAACTTTTCTAATTTTTTTTACCTGAGTTTGAAATAATTGTAAATTAGTCAATATCTGTTCGACTTCTTCCATTATCACTGCTAATAGATCGTTAATAACGCATTTTTCTGTATTTCCAGATTTATATTCCTAAAATTTATTTCAAATATATTTCGTATATGATGAAAAATGATCAACAAGACACTTAAAACTACTATTCAACAAATATTCCAAAACCTGTATATTTTCCTGCAGACCGTTAATGCAATGGGACAATTCTGACTGAGCGTGATTAATTTCATTTTTTATATCTTTCAATTTAAGTTTACCATTCATTATTCTTTCAGTGTGCCTGGATCTCTCTTCCTCCTAATAATACGAATATTGTTAAAAATAAATTTCATACATATATATGTATATAAATTATTTATACCTTGAATTAAAATATTTTAATTGAGCACTCACATAAAGATGCACACGCATATATTATACATATCCATATATACGTATTACATATATATATTTCATTACCTGTAATTCTAGTCTATTGATCGCCTCTACTACTCCTTCTCGCGTTCTTGGTAAGTAATTTTGTACAATAGTAACCACTTCGCTCAATTCTTCATACTGAAAGTATATATATTGATTAATTGTTAATTCTATTACAAATATTTATATTATTTCATTTCACTGTCCTAATCATACATTTTTATGTCGTGAATTAAATGTTGAAAGAACGGTGCTTATCTCTTCGCGAATATCTTCTGTTGCTGCTTGAGCTTCCACGGTGCATATTCTATATTCTTCCATCAATTTGAATTGTTGTCTATTTATATTTGACTACAAGAAAAATCAATCAATTAATTAATTACATTATAATATATCCAATGATATAAAATATAAATTTGCGGAACTACAAGAAACATATGATGTTCACCTTGATATCGTTAGAATCGTCGCACGTACAATGATCTTGTTTTTTCTTCATCTATGAAGAGGAAAACGTAATATTATTCAGATATATCTATTAACAAAAATTTCGTTGGGCTTACATACCATACAATCGAAAAGCGTGATTTCCTTTTCTCTTTCCGAGTACATTTTACTAATGATCTCGATACAGTTGACCAACTTGCCCGACATATCACTTGCATACAATTCGTTTTTCTTTGTATTGTTAGATATACAATCAGTCATCTGAGAAATATATTCCTTTAAGAAAAATTATGGACTAATATGGATTGTAGTCTAATAGAGTGTTACGAAATAATCAATAATAATTCAATGAATGAAAAATAAAATTCTTTAATATATTTTCTTTCTTTTTTACCTCATCATCTTTCATAATCAACTTCTGTACAAATTTTTCTAATTCAGATTTTAAGTCGGACAAGATGTCACATTCTTTTTGTACATGCATTTTTGTACTATTCAGGAACAATATAAATTCATCCTAAAAATTAAATTATCAAGAATTAATATTCTGATTTGCTAAAATATAATATTAAGATAAAATATATTGCGAATATATTAAAAATATCTTTTTTTAAAATTTACATTTAGAGTATAACATATTCGATATTATATAAAATCAAACCTTTTTAGAGTGTGAAGTATCCTTCAAAGGTAGAGAACACTTCTGAAGAGAAAATCATCATTTTAATATTCTGTTATACGCAACATTTATATTTGATTTGACTGACCTCTGGAAAATTACTTGTGTCGATGCAGACTTTTCGAGATGGCATATCCTGAAATCATATTAGAAATTATTAGATATAAATACATATTATTAAGATGATTTCACATATATATTTATATATAATGAATTGTTTAAATAAATTGTTTCATGTTAATTTTGTAAATGAGGCAATCATGTTGATGTATGGTTTTTTACTTTAATAGATACATTAAATGGATAAATCAAATTATATGCATCAAATATAATTAAAAAATTATAAAATAGATTTTCGTCAAGAAACGCTAATTCTTATAAAATTTTTATTAAATTTTTATTAAATTTATTTATAAAAATTATAAATGTTCTTAAATCAAAATATATAAAATAGTCAAGTCTATCTTGTTGAGGATTTATATTTAAGTTCGATTCAGTTTACTTTGACATTGTGTTATTTTTTATCTTGAGGATGTGATACTATCACATAGGCATCAATAGTTCGCAGATTATTGTCTTTACATGGAGGTGATAACTTTCGAGCAGTTTGTAATATTTTCTTATCAATGTTCTTTAAAGATTTACATCGACCAGTTTGAATATCTCTATGATATCGTTGCTGACTTTGTAAACTAAACGATTTATTTTGTAACTTTTTGTTGATCATTGATACATTCTGCGACGGTTTCTCACAATTTAAGTCATGCAGAAATGATATATTTTTTTGTTGTGTGGTTATGCGTGGATGATCTAATGCTAAAAATTGCTCAGAGGATTTATCGAAAGATTCCATTTTGCGATGAGCAGTGACAGCATAATCATATGACTTATACGTGCGAGGACAAGGAAAGGTGAAAAGAGTCTTCTACAAATGCAAAAAAGACGATAAGTTTATATTTAATGCTATATGCAAATTCATTTTATACCTCTAAAGTTGCTTGTTTCAATCCTTTGCGCATTTCTTTTATTAGATCGTCCTTTAGAAGATTTCCTATATTCGCATGATAATTTTGTTTCTCTAATGCAGTGATTTCTGCTGTTAATGTATGCTGTGTGTCTATAGTTTCCTGGAACCAATAAGAAAAGCTATATATAACATACATTAAATATAATGCTATAATATTATTACGATAATATAATACATATGATTATTATAAATATAATAATTAAATATTAAATAATAAATAAATAAAAGATAAATATAATAAATAAAAGATCAGTATGTAGATTGATGTGAATAAAATAAATGAATAAAATATCTATTAATAATACAGATTATAAAATAATATTTAAATCAACTTTTTCGAGGCGGGCCACTTTATCTTCCAATTCTTGTATTCTCTTGCATTTTTCTTCTAGTTGTACTCGTAGATTGTTTGTATCAATACTTTTTTCATAAGTATGCACCATAAGTTTGGACTCAATATCCTGGAGTTGTCGACGTAAACTCTTGGTTTCCGTATCTTTTGCATCTAATACACTTTCCAGAATGTCAGGTATTAAGATAATCTGAACAGCAACATAAATTTTAAAAGAATCTCTTGATCCCACATTGACAAATATGTCAGCTACATTTTTATCATACCAAAACAATATACTTTAATATAACATATAAAAAAAAATTATTATAATGTAACAAAAGCTTTTACTTTTTTTATCTTCATATAATTTACAACATGATTGCCTCCAGATAATTGCATAAAAATTAACAACAAAATATCAAAATTCATCAAAACGAATTACTATTCGATATAATTAAGGAATATACACTTACATTGCAATCTTGATCAGAAGCAACTGTCAAGGGATGACTAATGACTTGATTTGTTTGTTTAGCATGTTCTTTAAGTTTCTCGCAAAAGCATTGAAGTCTACAAACATACTTCTTTATAGTTTCATCCTTAATTAATAATTCTGTTGTAAGATCAGCTATTTTTCCTTCTAGTTCCAATTGTGATCTAAAACACGGGTTTATATTTCCACTCTTAAAAATATATTTAAAAAATATCATATATAAAAAAATATTTGAATATATATAGAAATGATAATGATAAAGTAAAAACGGTAAACTAATTTCTTACATATAAGTATATAATTTATTTATTTCTTATTTCATATTACATAGAATTAAAATGAAAGACAAATTAATGTTAGTATTATGTGATAAATTAGAAATAAATGTCAAGTAAATTTTGAGATAAACAAGACAATAAGATTTCATATATTTTCACGTATTTCTTACCTGGTCAATCTTTTCTCATTTTCCTGAAATTGCTCCACTTGAAGATTTAAGGACTTTATATACTCAGTCTCTGTCTGTTCCTAATTTAAAGACACATTATTCTAACATCAAAATATCATGTATATAAATAATATTTAGTAACATAATACAGTATTCTATTAAATAAAAATGGCAATTTATTCAGTATGCATATGTGTATACGTAATAATTAATTTTGAAGGATGTAGGGAGTTCGTGGAAAGCTTCTAGCTTGTATGACGAATGCTTGACAAGAGTGTCGTGTCACATACTTTTGCGTACTACATATTCTGGTTTTTTAAGCTTTTTACTATGCGCTATGTCTAAGACGAGCCTGAGTTTCTTATTTGTGTTTACACACATATTTACCTGACCATATATGCAGCTGTAATAAAAAAAATTAATTCAGTAATTTGAATGAAAATGTTTATATATATATATATATATATATATATATATATATATATATGTACAAATATAATTACATCATACAAACAGACTTACTCTGACAGAATAGGAATATCCTCTGGCTGAATTTCAAAGAATGTGATACCTTCCAGACTCCAAATATTCTGCTGCCGAGCACGTCGTATCACCTCTAACAATCCTCTAATGTCACTTTGCAGATATTCTATTTTCTGTTGTAAATATTCTTCATCCTTTTCTAATTGATTGACACGATTCGATAGAGTGCTCAGGGCCTGTCATGCAGAGACATATGTATTTACATGTAGCCCTTATCTCATCATTAAGGAAATGTTTCAATTAGTTTGATTGATGATCCTACTTTTTCAGAATGATTCGATCTTGCTAAATTATCTACGACTATCTGCGAGTGTTTCAACTTTTCCTCTAACAGCTTAACTCTACTACATGCAGCCTGCTCCAAATCTTCCACTGTATGCACCAACATCGCATTCTGTTCTCCCAGATCTTTGATCCAGTCCCTCATTAGCTGCAGCTTCATCTATAAAGCGTGATCTCTTGATCGAGCACAACAAACGTGCCAATTGACAATCTTAAATTATAACTTTGAACGTTTCACATAGCAAGATGGAAATGCCAGTGAAGAAATAACAGTGACTGCGAAATCTGCGAAATACTGCTTACGCAAATTCGGTCAGACTCGGCGCCAGATTCCTGATCGATCTTCTTGATGCAACCCTCGTACAATTTGTGGAAGTCCTCGAGAATGCGTAGACCGCACGGTTCATTCTCATCTGTCGCTTGACTATCTTGTTTAACCAATATCGATATGTCGTTCATCTCCGTGGAACTGCAAACACTAGCAGCAAATGAGTTCATCGCTCCGCGAATGCAGTGAAATAGTTAGGTAGATGTCTGTATTAATGAATCAGAAGCTTCCCTACACCCGTTTGTGATTACGAAAACTGTACGAAGTAAATATCAACATACTACTTCGCCATTTTAACGACTAGAACGTCATTGCGGCCAGAACCATGAACGAAATAAATCACAGTCGGCCGATTTAATGAAGTTTTCTTGAACCATCAAATATTTGTAGAGAGCGTATCTCTTCCCGGACAGTTTTGAATGTCTTCGATAGATTTCAGGTAAATATAAAACTACCTCTTACGTGCACTTTTATATATTTTCATATTATAAAATAATACAAAGCGTATAACTTAAATAATATTTTAAAGTATAAGATAAATATTTTATTTTAAAAATTTATTTTAAATATCATATTTTATTCAACATACGTTTATTTAGACATGGTTTTTTATCATATCATTTCCCAAATATCTATTTCAATTGAATAACGAGATCCAAGTCGACATATTTTGGCAGATTCAAATCATACTCCAATTCTAGCTTCTTAGGCACAAATCGTCCGCCCAAATAATGGAACTTTCCCTCAAATTTAGAAGCGCATATCTTTGGTGCTGTTAAAGATATTAACATCTCTGGCTTTATACCACCTTCTGCCGGTGGACCATTCTCAACATTCCAGCCTGAAGGTATATCTATACTGCAGATGGGAACGGTTGCATTCTTTAGCATATCAATGATATAAACAAAAGCGGGTTCTGTCGGCGGCTTGTAACTAAATCCAAAAACTGCATCTACTATGAGCTCATAATTCTGCACAATTGTGGGATTCTTCTCTATATCTCCATTCTTCAATATAGGAATATCATTCTCTGTGCATTGATGCATCAATCTATCATATAGACTATTAAAAATCTTTTTCGGATAAAAAACATCTGGTGAATAGCCAAATTGCTTCAAATGTCTCGCGCATACCAAGCCATCGCCACCATTGTTACCCGGTCCGCAAAATACTAATATCTTCTTGAATTTTGTTAATGGGTAAGTTTTTGCAATTGCAATAGCACAGCTTTGCCCAGCCAGTTCCATCAGTTGATCGACGCTGAACTGATATTTCTCGAATAGTTCTTTGTCGATAATAGCAGCTTCCGACTGACTTAAGTACTTCATCGTTTTAATAAATTCCTTTCTTGTCAGCAGATTTTGTGACTGTGTGTTGATCAGAAAATGCTTTCGTTTACGATCACTTTGCAATCTCAAAATGCTCGATACAAATCTAGTAACGAACAAATTTGATTTAGTATAACAAATTACTTACGTTAAGAAATATGTATGGATATGATTTTATTACAAATGATTCGATTTTCTTCGGGTCGATACAAAAAAACGAAACATGTCAAATCATCGATCTCGGAAAACATCTCATTAATGCTAGTGAACAATGTGCGGCAATCTTAGCAATCATGAGATCACTGAACAAATAATTGCAAAGTGTAACTAACGAATCTAAACAGAGAAATTGTTTCTATATCATAATCTGGGATCTTTTTACGCACTCCTACTTGATATGAAGTACCTCACAAGTGCGTCGCACTTCATTGTGCGTCATTCGATATGTTTAGAAAGGAAGACAAATATTAGTCGTGATAACTAGCTCTCGATAGTCAATGATCTTTATATATGATCTTCGCGAAGCATATGTCGCATCTTTTATATATATACCCATAACCTTCTCAGCGCCACTCTGGCGCATATGTGTTGACTGGCGGAACTAAAATATTGAATCGTGCCTTTCGTGCGGTGTCGGTGGTGATCCGAATCACCTCTGCCAAGAGGATGCGCGCATTTTCATATGACACGTCGAGAAAAATGTTCGCGTAGTATCGTCCTGTCAAAACAGAAGTGAAGAAGAAGCTTTCGTTGATCCAATAATCTCTTTAGAGAAGCCGGAAAGTCCAGATTTATCATTCACCATGGATAGGAGAAAAATGTCGTAAGTAGAAGATACGCCGCGACATTGAAGACGCCCAACGTTATAAGTGTGCGTTGTCACCTGCTCGTACATCTGCTTATCGCGGCGTTTATTATTAAATTGTTTGATTTATTAGTCATTGATGCGTCTGTTTTCTTATGTAAATGCGTTGACCATCCGTCATGATAAAATCGAAGCAGTCGCCGTACCGGTTGTTACTCAGATGAAAAGCACGAATTTTCGGGTTATAATGAGACAAAGTATATTACTTGAACTTAGTAGATTTATCGTGAATCTTTAAAAAGCGCGCGTTATGACGGAATATTTAAAATTCCTTCATAATTTTGCCCGATATACTCGATAGGTTATCGCAATCCTTGATCGGATAATTTTTTTAGCGTCCTGTTTTTTCCCATTGGTTTTTCTCACGGTAATTAAATTCTTCTTATCTGTCCTTTGTTCGCATCTAAAGTAAAAGTAAGTCTATTATTTGTATATTTATAAAGATGCAGCAATCCCTAATAGGTTCTTGGCAGCTGTCAGTGTGTAATTTCTTGTTTAATTAGCCATTAGTCTACTTTCAGGAAAAAATGGAAGATATATATGAAAGATATTATGTAATTAGCTTAATTAATTAAATGAACTATCCCATGGGCTTTATGTCTATTTATTCTATAGTACAGCAGGGGATTCCCTCTACCAGATTCTGGAAATTCCAAAAACTGCTACTACAGAGGAAATTAAAAAGACATATAGAAAACTGGCCTTGAAATATCATCCGGATAAAAATCCTAATAATCCGGAGGCAGTTGAAAAGGTTATTCTAATAAAATTGTAATGTCTATGTGTTTCGCTATATCTGAATGTTTAACTTTTAAAAATAAGTTTTGTTTTGTAGATTTAATGGCTTGTAACTCTTTAAGTTTTGTAAAAGAAATTCTAAAACTTTAAATAAACCATATTACAGCACAATCTTTTCTCTCCTTTTCTTTTCTTCTTGATTCCTTGTTAAGAAGTTCTGTTTACATAGCTTTATCTCCTTATAAGGATATAATACTTCATAATCATGCTGTATGTTTACAGTTTAAAGAAATAAATAGAGCACACGCTATACTGACAGATCTTACAAAACGTAACATATATGATAACTATGGATCTCTTGGGCTATACGTCGGAGAGCAGTTTGGCGAAGAAAACGTTAATGCTTACTTTGTTGTCACCTCTGGCTGGTGCAAGGTAAAGATATTGATTTATCTGATGGTCTCTCTAAGAAAATAACTGCTGATTTACGTTTCCAAAATTTTCTAATGATTAAATTAATTAGAAATATATTTATGGACTATTAATTAGAAGGATTAATTGTAACAGATCGTTACAAATGCCCTGAACTGAATTGATTCTTTTTAGAAAATATTAAATCTAAATTTTAAATCTCGAACAAAACGATACAACGACACAACACATAAAAAGATGCATACTGTTTAGAATTTTGTATTTAAAAATCTATTCCAAAAAGAATTAAATGATTGATTTTGGATACTTATAATAAGTTCTTACATTAGTAATTTCAAACTAGTATTTTATATTCATGCAATATTTATGATATCAATTTCTGTTAAAATGTTACGCATATATAAGCTATCATACAAGATAACATCTCAGATAAGATTACTATGAATATCTGTGTGTTTAATGATATAATTTAATAATAGAAATAAATTTTATTATTTTGTGTTTAATGTGGTAAATATTTAGATATTATATCTCAAGAATTTATTTGTTTTTAGGCACTGTTCCTGTTTTGTGGACTTATTACCGCTTGTTACTGTTGTTGCTGTTGTTGCTGCTGTTGCAATTTCTGTTGCGGTAAATGTAAACCAACTCCTCCTGAGGATAGCGGCGCATATCATAATTTACAGGTAAGAATATTGATATAAATCTTATTATTAGTTTAAAAATCAAGTCTTTTGCGCAAATCTTAAAACTAAATGTGAGAAGTCACATATGAGAAAACAAAATATATAGACAAACATATAGTATAGAAAACTTATTGTACTGATAAAGAAATCTGATAATAACGAAGTGCTTCTAAATTATCATACCAAGCCGACTGAAAAATTTTCATTAGTAACTATTTTCCTCCGAATTATCATAGCTTTTTTGTAGATTGATTTAATATATTCTGATTTGGATCTAGAGAATATTAAAAATATATGCATTTCTCTCAGTAGAAATGCATTTAGATTACAAGAAATATTTTTATCGATAGTATCCTCTTTATGATTAAGAATTATTTGAGGTAACTCCTTCCAAATTATGCAAGCATATTATCATCTATTCTTTATTTTGTTTACATGCATTCTAATATTATTTCCTTTTACATATTGGTCTTTGATATTTCCATTTCGTTTCGTTATATACTAATGCATAAAAAAACAAAGATCTAATTAAACGTAATGTATAATCCATGTAATTTAATTTGTCTTATACGATGCATGTTGTATGTAATATTAAAAATGTAAATTTTATATAACCAGCTAACACATTGCTCATATCATGCATTGTTTATGCCGCATGATGATACAAATAATTATTTCCACTCATTTATAAAGTCTTTTGAGCAAACATTTTGAGACAAGAAATGTCGATGTATTACTAAAATAGATTTTATAATGTTATCTATGATCTCTTTTTTTAGTAAAATAGAATACATATACATTGTTCATAACATTATCTTAAGATATTGTAGACTAATATGGATATGTACACAAAGCTAAATCATAAAATAATCTATTAAACTGTAAATCTGAATCTTTTTGCATCTATACATAAATTTTTGGCACACAGTTGGAAAGTATATCAATGGAAAAAGAATATGTTAATAAATGTCTAATTACGAAGACAAATGATTTAAGAAGATCATGCATCCTAAATATGATCAACTTACACAGAAAAGTTTGTAGTCATCTAAGAGTTGCAAGTATTATCTGTTAAATCTTATCAGATATCACTATAAGCAGCTTCGTATTATTTCACACAGTTCTCGATGTTTTTAGCTAGTTTAACATAATACAATTATACATAATTGTATCGAATTGAAACGATAATTTCATATTAATTGAATTATGTCTAATATATTTTTATAATTGAAATATGATATTGTAATAGCAGAGATAATCTTAAATAGAAATCTCAATACTCGATGCGAAAAATGAATTTCACAATATTTACTATGATTATGTGAGATATTCGCAATATTGATTTTAGCAATGTCACTGTTATTTATTTGCTTCATCCCATTTTTTAATGTGATCACTTATCTGCTTAACACATCATAAACTGCTGTATTTATTACTTATGTGCAATGCAAAATGCATGAATTCTTGAATGAATTGTCACATGCATGCTAAGCTCTATATTTTGTTTTATAGAAAGACATACATAGTTTAGCGGTTTTGTTTATGTTATTATTGTATTATAGCGGAACCAGAATCCAGAGGCACATGTTGTGACAAATCAACCGCAAGAATTTAACAAGGTAAGTTTTCATATACAATGCCTGAAATTTACGTTTACCCTTTCCGTTCTTTCTTTCTTCTTTTTGCTATAATTAATTATAAATATCGATGTTTCTTTTATTTGCGTTTTTGTTAAGTCACGTATTGGAATGATTTTGCATAGATCTCACAGAATAGTATAGTTTTCATAATATCCATTATGTTTCATATCCATGTAATATCCATGCTATTATTTTCCTCCTATGAGCAATGTGAGAGACATATTATCGCAGAGCCTATATACGTCTGCACGAATGCATGATATATTTGTAAAATTATCAAAAACATCGGGTTTTAAATCAGGAGGGACTATTATCGAGTTTTAAATAACAATCAAAATGATGACATAATTTATCATAATTCATTAGATCTCTATAAATATATTAAAATAAATATATCAAGATCGAAGAAAGCTTAAAAAGAAAGTTGATTTTGTTATATCTTTTTTTTATCATTCTGTTCGGTTTTTCAATTCCAGAATCAAATCTTGTTGGTACCAAAGCTTTGAATGAATTCATAGCTTCATTTTCATTGTTTTATCATAATAAAATACATCAAATTTTATCATATATAAAATCCATTTCCTCTTATAATCCTCTCTCATATATCAGTGAGAACATTTTAATCAGGTAGATATTGCTAGTAAATTGCAAAAGTAATTATGTAGAAGTTGACTTGGTATGAACACAATAATGGAACGAACGTGCAGAAATCACGTTATTATTATTGTTAAGACGATGATAATGTCCACAAATATATTATAGTATTCTAAGGTACAATAAATCCACATTCAAATGATGCGGGTAGAATAGAAGCGTTTGCTTCTTTCATTATTACTATCATTATATTGAGTATCATTTCAGTTGCAAAAGAAGAATTGTTTATCGCAATATTAAAAAGCGAGCAATAAATTTCTATTATTTGCAATAAATTTATGCATAAAACATCTAAATACGTTTCTCTACAGACGAATGGCTTAGCGAAAAATATTATATTTCTCGATGTTCAAAATATGTATTCGCAGGAGGAAGAAAGTGATGACGATGCTGTAACAGCACAGCCTCAGAGTGGTGCAGCGCAAAATATGTCGAGTGCGCAGCAACCCATATTCGCTATGCCTGCGCCAGGAGCAGCGATTCCAACGTCAACAGTCAATGAAAACACAAATCTAAACAGCGGCGGCGACCGCGTAATTTATACTACTGGTATTACAAGTTCTTGAACGTAAAGAATCCATATTATGAGTTTTTTTGTATATCTAGCTCACTTTTTTTATCTAGAATCGTTCATTTATTTTGTTCTATTTGCTGTTTTTGTTAATTATGATTTTTCATTTTTCTTTCACATAGCAGTACTGATTCTGATACATCGAAGAAAGATATGCTAACATAATTTTCTATACCTACTAGGTATCTCATATATCTTAAAAGGTGGCTATTTTGAAATCTAAATGAGATCTATTATATGCAAAAATGTATATTTAAAAAGATGGTACTATCAATTCCTTAAAGATAGTAAAATATCAGCGGTACTCTTTCTCCTTTTTTAGATGAAGATTATTGAAATAATATTGGAAAAGTTCCACAAATCAAATTTTTCTTTATATCATCAAAACGTTTAATTATTTTCTATAGGAAAATATTTTCCGAAAAATTTTGTATTTACAAATCTGCCATAGTTTTTTATTTATAGCACATCAATGTATACATACATATGCATGTATATATATGTATGTATACATATGCTTTATCTACTTATTTAACTTTATTATAGATATTAGATGTGGACACACAAATAAAAATGTGTATATTATGCATATATACGTATCGTATAAAAAGAGATACGCTTAAAGATTGCTTAATAATCAGAAATAATCAAAAATTTCACGTATCATGATGCGTCATATATATATTTAATATACATGTATAAAAGTAATATGATTTTTGTACTATCATTCCTTGCATTTTTATGCTTTAATTTTAATGCTTGAGATGTTAAAAGATATTCGGATTCTCAACTCCAATATAATAGATCAGATTCTATATTTCAGTATAATCTTTTCACCACAATTATGTTTTATGGTGTTAGTTTTACAAAATTTAGCAAAATTTTTTATTTTTATGTCGGATAAATGTTTGTACGAATCGTATTATTTTTGTTATAGATAAAAAAATATATATTACGTAATCCTTACGCTCTGTTAGTTTTTCTACTATTACTCCAGCGCTTTCTGTGCTCTAATTGCTATTATCAATGCGATTTTTTTTTCATATCTAGCCTTATTTATAATATGTGCATTTCTTTATGTTTAAAGCTAAAACAAAATGAAATTGTCTTTAATCTAATCATTATGTGTTCTGAATTTTCTTTATAGAGTAATATAGATATAATTATCCTTATTTTATCAATTTTTCATGTAAATTTATGCTTTTTGTTTGTTCTTAGGTTAAATGTGGACCACGATGCAAATCATCATTCAATCGTAATCTCATGTTAGTTTTTTCTTTTTCTTATCTATCTTGTAAAGAAAAAGCGAGAGAGGGAGAGAGAGAGAGAGAGAGAGAGAGAGAGAGAGAGAGAGAGAGAGAGAGAGAGAGATACTAAACTCATTCCAAAAGATTGCACTTGTGAATCTCATATATTATTCTAATTTTAAGATAAATTTATTTTATCTAATTTTTTTATTAGAAAATCATAACCATTCTATCATATTTCATACAATAAAATTTCATAGAAGTTTCATTCAAGTTACATCTTTATTTAAAATTCATTTGAATTATTAGCTATGATACCAAGTATCTCAAATCAGATAATATACTGATACCTTCAAATGTCAGATTATGTAATTCAATTTATGTAATATTGCTTTATAAATGCACATATTGATGATAGTAAAATAAATAAGTGACATTTTTGTTGTTCGTTATCACTAATATATTATTTAAATATAGCAGCTGCCACAAATCCATTCATAGGAGCCAATGCAGCCAATGCAGGTGACACCGGACCAACCAGATGGTAGATTATACGGAAAATACTATATGGAAAAACCATCAAGAATCTAAATTCATATTTATATAATAATACGGAGTAATTCTATGAAAATCCATTGACATAGATCATAAGTTCATTCTTTATGAAAAAATGAATTACGATCAGTTTAACGTAATGATTTCTCTTTTGGAAAGAGAAAGCACGCAAAATCTTCGTGGATATTTAGTGGATATTTAATAATATTATATTTATTCAAATTGACTCGATGTATAGATATGTATTATGTAATATTGTGTAATTTTGAGGTAATCTTCCATTAGGAAATCCCATGCTACTTTGCGATTCTCTTTCTTTCATTTGAATGAAATATGTCTCAGTTATTTCGAATTTTTCTTGTAAAATATTTCGCCTTTTTCTTTTCGTTTTTGTTCCATGGTGTTTTCCAAAGTTTGACATGTTACATATGAGTAAAAAGTGAAATAAGACGGAGCCTTGACAAGAGATATACGAGATATTCTATTCTGAAGTTATTCTGTTAACACATAACTAAAAAATAATCTCTTTTCATTTCCCTTTAAAATATTTCTTTTAGTTATTGGCATTTTAATCTGATTAATCTGATCATCTCGCGAAATTATGAGTTAACGTATGCAAAATGTAAACAAATCTGGGAATATCAATAGTATGATAGTATTTTTTGATGAGTTTCAAATCGACTGTCCGTTGAAGGCCTAATCTTATGTGACATTTATTATTTATTTGGAATGTAGATAAATAATAAAGCTTTACTTTGATTGAAGAAAGAATCTTAACGACAATTTGTTTCGTGAACTTGATATAATTGGTATTATATTGGAAGGTCTTGCGTGTAAAAGATACTACGATAGAGAATATTATACGAGAGAATAGAATCAAATTTATTTAAAAATACAATCGATGCGATTGACTCCTCCCATTTTGCGATACATCTTGTACATTAGTTGTTAATGACGTTAGAGAATGGAATTCTCGTTTGAATAATTTTTACCAAATATATATAACAACTTGTTGCGATGTAATAGTTATCTTTTACAAAGTAAAAGTTTTACGCATTAAATCTCGTATTGCGCAACTGTGGCAATCAAGCATTATATGTAAGAATGATAAACGATATTAATTCAAAACTCGTTAATTTAGGAATTTATATTGTTTCTTTTTTATTTAATCCCATTCTTTATTTCTATAATTATCTAAAAATTATATTCTCATCATACATGGAAATTAGATTATTGATAGTTCGATTCGGCGTTTAGCGACTTTGATATGCGAAGTCCCTTGTTTTGAAAGTAATTTCTTTCGGATGAATAAAGCGAATTAAATGGTAATGTAAAAGATAAACAGACATTGCCTTCGGTCAATAAGACCTCATATTCTTGGAGAATATTTCATCCACGCGTCAATCACTTCAGGATTGAGATCTCTGCATAGATACAGAATGATCTACATAATTCACTCATTATTGTAATTTAATACTCGATATCATTAGCTAAGGATCGTTTGGATGAAATTGATCTAAAATGAATTACCGCAAAATTATTACTGGAAATAGTTTCGATACACTCTCGATGTATCTTAGAATTATATAATTTGTCGATCATATGTGTTATATCGTCTATTACAAACGGAGATGAGAGAAATGGGACATTCTGGTGCATCATGTACGCTACGAATATCATTTAGAAAATACAAAGTGAGACGTATTTGCAAACGTGACATTTTGTAAAAACTATGATTCCATCAGTATATCAGTATATTGCTATGTATGTATCAATTAATCTGAATATTTATGCTGTATCGATTAAATGGTACTGCACATTTACAATAAGCGATTTCTTAAATTATAAATATTTAATCGGTATTTTCCAAACATGATCGTGTAAAATGGTACGATAACGACGTGAAAATATTTCCAGAGCTGTAATACGTACGATGTGAACGGTAATCATATGTATCATTTATCGTGATATAAATGTGTGATAAAATACTCGAATATACGAGGCAGTCTTGATTTTTCATAGCGCGTGTACAAATATCTGCGAGGCATTTCTTTGTGGCCTATTCAGATTCAAAACTTTTCTGTTATGTTAATTATAAGTATTCGTAATTATGTCGGGAGGAAAAATTTACTTTTCATATTTATTAATTGTATACATCGATTATGAAATTTTCAACTTACTTAATCGAATATTACTTAATTAGCAAATATACACGCATTGTTTGATAATCCATATTTATTTATTTATCATTAATTTGTCGGCAATATCTTTATATTGTACGTTCTTTAAAAATGTCGCATGTTTTCAATAAAACATAATTTTATGCGAGAAGGAAAGGAAAAGTAGGTAACTAATCTTCAGATATTATTCCATTAATGTTTACATATTTATTATCCATCGCGGTGTAAGAATCTGATCATTCTTTGTTTGCATTCTGTATTAGACAAAAACTAAAACTTTTATGATATGCAACAAATTTTGGATAGACAAAAAGTCAATTGCCAGAGGCCGGGTATTTAATTCGCGGATTGTACGAAAATTTGTACGATATTCAATTACCGTGTAAGAAATGTGCTATATATATTCGGAAGTTCACAATGTTAAGCATATATTTATATGCTCTATATATTTAATTGTCTGTTTTGTTGGCAATATTTTCAATAAAGTAATCACATAACAGACGTTCTGTATATTATGCAGATGTAATTACATTTACTGTATAGCACACTTCTATTTAATGATATATTCAAGGAATATACTACGTTCATACATATAATTGAATACATATACAAGAAATTATAATTGAACATGTACTTAAAGTGGAAGAAACATAATTACTGTAAAATCGGCATTGTACAACAAATGTAAATAAATTAGATCGAACAACAAAGCGAACGATATATCATCTAATCATGCTTGCGAAATTTTTTTTAATCTCCAAAATTATTAGGTTTCTTTATCTCAATACCGTACTTGGAAAGCTTTCTTTCAGCTTTCTCTTTCTCTTCGATACAAGTAGCAAGTGTCACTTTTTGTTGTTCCAGTTCTTCCTGTAATTTAAATTGTCATGCATAATGCTTCTTCATAAATTATATTTGCGTATACTGCACGAATTAATATAAAGACAATAAGGACAAAATTACCTCTAACGCCTGCTTCTCTAGTTTGTCGTTTTCATAAGTTTCATTCAACTCTTGTATCATTTCGTGTCTGTTTCCAATTTCGTTGTCATATCTGTCAATTGCTGCCGATAGTTTCACTTCAGTCTTCAATCTGCATGCAACCATCAATAAATTATAAATCTATATATAAATTCTAAAAAAGATTATCTTAATTATCGTATTTTATATGTCCATACTTTTGTTTGTGCACAACTTTTTCCAGACGCACATTTGCTCTTTTCAAAGAGTCGAGACTATCTATATTGTTCAGCAAGCTTGATTGTAGGTCCTGTTCCTCGCGTTCCCACGCTTTATATAAACCAAGCTGTCTCTTCTCATATCTGATACTATAAAACACAGTATATGATACTTAATAAAAAATACAACATTCATCTGTCCGCAATGTATGAAATACAAGAAGATTTTTAGATACGTTGTATTTGTGATGTCTTCACTGCATTTTCTGCCGATTTCATCAATGGTAGCTATATTTTTCTTGTATTGCTTGATTACATCTTCGAGGTCTTTCTTATGTTCGACTTCTTGTCTCTCTATATTTCTAGTAAACGCTGCGTACGTGAACACAGGAAAAAGGAAAAAGATGATATTTTATCTATCTTATTTTTTATGCATCACGCGGAGCTTAATCGCAGATATATTCAAAAACTTCGATACATATTAACATTGTCGTGCTTGTGTTCGTTATCTCCTCCGATCATATGACTGAAGTACGTGTAAGGAACATTTGTATATTTTTTGTATGCGAGAAATTATATTTTACTAGTAACATTTTCGCTACATCTCTTCCGACAACGCCAGAGCTTTTTGTAATGTAATTCTCTGTTCATCGCTTCTTCGGGCGTAACGTACATTCTGTACATGACATGTTGTTCTAGAAAATGACGAAAACGCTCCAGAAACAGAGCTGATAGATCCGAAATCTTTTTATAAGAAGGCCTGGTACAAAGAATGTTGTTGTATTTCTGAAGAATCTATAAAGAATTAATGATATACGACGTAAAGCATATTTTCTCCTTGATTTTTAACATGAATGATATATATAACTTATTACAGATATTGCATGTAATATCTAGTAATAATTTTAAACTTAATCAATGGCTAGAAATCACCTTCAAGGCTTTGCAAACTGCATGATTGTACTTGGATGTATCGTCAAAGGTTTCCTTACAATTTACGCATACGGTTAATTTCTCATTTGCGGGTGCTAAAATATAAAATATTTACCGTGATGAATTATATTCCATTAATATGAAATTGTTGATAAATTATACAATTGCGATAAACTTTTGGGAAATGCGGCGTTGTATAAAATAACATCATTAATCATGTTCATTTCATCAAATGTAATAATGGTAGATAAATCAGGATCCGATATGATGGAGGCCAAAGCCACCTAAAAAATCATGAATTTATTATAATAATAATTTACAAGAACAAATATGTAACGATAATAAAAGAAAATGACGTTACCGCTAATTCTAATTTCTTTAACGTGAACTCAAAAATATGCTGTTTAATGATCAATATAATCGATTCTTTCTGAAACTCTTTTCCATGTTCACGCATATATCGTTTTTCGGCGATCTTGAACGCAGATGCCGTTTCTTGTTCTTTCCTGGTAAATATAGCCTAATAATCTCAAAATATTTTCTTGAAACAGAATATTATTATGTGTAGTCAAATGTAAATACAAGTATGCAAAAATTTTGGTAAAAATGGTTAAAAATTTTGAGTTTATGTTTATATTCGTAGATAAGTACATACGTCGTATAATCTGTATTCGCAAAATCATATTGAATTTTATTGAAATTGTCATTATTTAAAGAATATGACATAATATAAACATATACGAATATGTCTAATAAATAACGTTTTGTGCATATACGGAAAAAAAGAAAACTAAAATAACAAATGAATATCAGAAAAAATCTTCACAATAGAATCTCTCTTTTATTCGAACTATAAATCTTTTCTTTTTTTCAATCTCCAAACCACCAAGACATTAGTTCGCTGTAATGATGGAAAATTCGGAAAACGTAGTTAAATAGAAAAACCAATTTTCTAATTTTTATTGAAATTGATATAATCTTTGTATAAAGAACAAGCATAATAGAAGAAAATTAAAGCGAAAGCTTATAAATATTTCATTATCGTGCATGATAAATTATTAAAATGAAGAAACAAAGGCGACAGATAGAGAATCAATAAAGAACTCAAATGATTGTATCCATAATTTTAATCTTGCTAATATATTCATATATTATAAGCACGTATATTTATATAAGACGTATATCATAAAGTATGGTTGACAGATGAAACATTACCAAATTTACTTATAAAATTCGTGTTCGGACTCGTCTTTCTTAATATTGTTCTTATAGCCCTTCTCAAAATCTTTCGCTAAAACTATATAACGATTTTCACGGACCGCGTGCATTCCCGCCTCTTGGCAAATAGCATTAATATCAGCGCCGGAGATTCTATCTGGTCGTGCCACGTAATCCTCAAGATCGACCTCTTCGCTCAGATTCATCTTCGCGGTGATCGTGGAGAAGATTAAGCGCTTTTGCCGGCGATCGGGTAGCGGAAATTCGATTTTGCGATCCAATCTACCAGGACGAAGCAATGCGGGATCTAACGTATCCGCTCTGCGAAAATACGTAGATATAAGAATAAATTGTTCTGCTGAGACATGTATCATAAAATTTTTTTAAATTTTGTGCAAAATTATAACCGACTCACCTGTTTGTTGCCATAATAACTTTAACATTAGTCGTTTGATCAAAACCATCCATCTGATTGAGTAATTCCAGAAGAATACGTTGCACTTCACGATCCGCTCCGGTTTGAGCATCAAATCTCTTTGTAGCAATAGCGTCTATCTCATCAACGAATATTATAGCCGGCGAGTTTTCCTTTGCTAAACGGAACACGTCACGTACCATTCTTGGTCCTTCACCCAAATACTTTTGCACAAACTCAGAGCCTACCACACGGATGAAGGCAGCTGACCAATAAAAAATATCATAATTAAAAATCTATGCCTTCTGTGCAATTAGTTTTAACAAAATGCTCCTTTATAAACAGTATATAAAGAAAAAATCGCTCTTGTATTATATTTAAATTCTTGTACCAGTAGTATGTCTGGCAACAGCCTTTGCCAGCATAGTTTTTCCGCAACCAGGTGGTCCATACATAAGTACACCTCGTGGTGGATCGATACCGATTTGTTTATATAATTCGAAGTGAGTAAGAGGCAGCTCTACCGCTTCTCTGATTTCTTGCTTTTGCATATCCATTCCACCTATATCGCTGTATTGAATGTCTGGTTTCTCATCTGGTTTCACAAATATAATACGTTACTTGTAATACTGTTCCATTTTCTATTCTAATATAAATATAACATTAATTGTATCTGAAAAATTATTACCTGCTTGTAGCATAGAAATACTCGAGTCTGCTTCCGGTGGCAGAACATCCACCAAAGCATTACTGTGTTTATGAAGCGCTACGCTAGCAGAAGGCTTGAGAAGTTCTCTGTCTATGGTAGATAAAATTCGTACATAATAATTTGAGCCTGTTGTAGATCCCACTATGCCAGTATTCTGATCGACAGCCTCAAGAAATTGTCCTATAACTAAGGGCACGCTCTGGATGCGCTTTACTTCTTCTTGCGCATGCAAGTATTCCTTTTTCAAGTTACGTTGCTCATCCTTGATATATTCTTCTTGTACTTCAAGAAATTCCAGTAGTCTTTGTAGTTTCTATAGAGAACATTCATTGGTCAATTTATTTTACAACTTTTGAGACTTGATAAAAAATCATGGAACATTGTGAAATTATTTGATTGATCAAAAATAATATTTGAAATTAATTAGATATAATATGAAGAAACATAAACATATTCTTCTTCAGTTTATCCTCTGTACATTTCAAATATACTATATATGATAAATGATATATAATACATTATAAAATTCTGTAACCTTGTATTTAGTGTAAAGATCTTCAACATCCAACTCATCTCCAGCTCCCGTATAATGGCCAACGCTTGGCTTACAATCGATTTCGCTTACATCCTAAGAACATAATTACAAGTTAACATAAATCAGCGTATGTGATACTTCTAATTAATTTAAAACTAATTATATTCATGTCAAAAAACTCATGAAAAATATATTTATACATAAAGCGTCTCCATTTGGAGATCCAAAGCTATTTCGTATATTTCACATTAGTACGAGTATTTAAAGAGAAAAGTACCTTATCAGGTAAGATAATGCCTAGTTCTTCCATAATTCAAGATAATGTAAAGCCGATCTATTAATATGTACGTTAACTCGAACAATCTGTGCTCCAACCAGTATTGAATGACATTAGATTTTTGGATACTTGTCATAGAATTGGACCCAAGATATACCATTAACAATATGATTATATCAAGATCCGTCTCCATCACTTGCCATCCATCGCGAATTTAAGGTTTGTTCATGATGAATCCAAAACTTGATGGCATAATGATGGCATTCAATGACGAAATCAATTTATGTTATATTTAAAATTTATCATATTACTATGCTTTCTAAATTAAATATGTTACTGCTTAGTTTCGTATGTATATATATATATATATATATATATATGTTTATTTACATATTCTCTTGATCGATATAGTTAATTGTATTACAGTTTGTCCATGTTACGTCTATGCATTGATCTTCTTTGGTTTTCTAGAAAGCAAAAATCGTCAGCTAAAATCTCTAGAAAACAAACCTCCCTATTGGATATCGGATGTTGCATATCAAAATCAGACGTTCAGTATTAAATCTTATACGCTTATTATTTTATGCCGTATTCGGCTTGAAGTCGATAAAAAAAGTGTTATCATATATAGTATTTGGAGGTTATATTCTGTGTCACGTTTCAGATTTATACAACTTTTTATCATAATACAACAAAAAAATTTATGAAGGTATATTGACTATCCATGTCTCACAAGTATCAATTAATGTCATTAAATAATATTTATATTTAATTACATGACTATGTACATCAATTTTATTATTTATATATTATCCGTTATACATTATGATATTTAAAATTATATTATTTATTATTTATAATTATTTATTTATTTATCTTTTATTTATTATTTTATTTATTATTTATAATTATTTATCTTTTATTTATTATTTTATTATATTATTATTATATTGCATATTATATACATATGCAATAAGTTTCATATGTTAATTTATTTTTAGCACGATGAAGGACGATAATCTCGTTGGATTCGCGGATCCAAATACAGTCAGCGACAATGATGAAGAAAATGAAATCATTGGTATTAAAAAATCTGTTTCTAAGAAATCTGGAGGATTTCAATCTATGGCACTTAGTTTTCCAGTATTAAAAGGAATTCTTAAACGGGGCTATAAGATACCCACGCCTATACAGAGAAAAGTATGTTAGAAAGAAAATATTGTAAATGATTATAAGATCTTATTATTTTTTATATGATAAGTAACATTAATATAATATTAACACAATTCGCTATTCTTTAACAGACTATACCATTAGCTCTTGAGAAAAGAGATATAGTAGCAATGGCTAGAACAGGCAGTGGAAAAACTGCTTGTTTCTTAATTCCTATGTTTGAAAGATTGAAAGCAAGACAAGCAAAGATTGGTGCACGTGCCTTAATATTGTCGCCTACACGTGAACTGGCGCTACAGACGTTGAAGTTCATAAAACAATTAGGAAAATTTATGGGATTAAAAGCATCAGTGATACTAGGAGGTGATAGTATGGATAACCAATTTAATACGATTCATGAAAATCCTGACATTCTTGTGGCTACTCCTGGTAGATTTCTACATATATGTGTGGAAATGGATTTGCAATTAAAAAATGTCGAATACGTCGTCTTTGACGAAGCTGATCGGTAATAATATTTTTGATATATCAAATTTACAAATATTACATATTTATCATTATTAAAAATAGGATTGCCATTGCAGATTATTTGAGATGGGCTTTGGAGATCAAATACAAGAAATTGTAAACAGATTACCAGAGTCACGTCAAACGTTGTTATTCTCAGCTACTTTGCCAAAGATTTTAGTAGATTTTGCAAAGGCTGGTTTAAGCGATCCAGTGCTACTTCGTTTGGACATTGATAGTAAGTTGCCTGAAGGATTGTCGTTATCATTTATCACCTGTCGCCCTGAAGAGAAACTGGCCGCACTCTTATGTTTGTTAAAAAAAATTATTAAATCCGATTCAAAAATAATTATATTCGCTGAAACTATGCATCACGTGGAGTATCTTCATCAGGTAATAATTTATATATATAATTATCTTTTAAATATACTTTGCAATATAAATTATGTGATATAAATATAATCATGTTGATTATATGGATGCAAAATGATTTGCACAGATACTGGATAAAATAGGTATTTCCAATACTTTCATCTATTCAAATCTCGATCCTTCCGCGCGTAAAATAAACGCGGCTAAATTTCAAACCGGCAAAGTCAGAGTTCTCATAGTGACGGACGTTGCGGCTAGAGGAATAGATATACCACATCTGGACTGTGTGATCAACTTTAACTTTCCCGCGAAAGCTAAACTCTTTGTACACAGAGTAGGTATGTTTGTCGCTTAATTATTTTTAATTAATTATTTTACAGTCATTGGATTTTAATGGCATGAGATATAATCCTTTTGCTTTTTAGGACGATGCGCTCGAGCCGGGCGTACCGGAACGGCGTATAATATTGTGAGTGCGGACGAATATCCTTACCTTTTAGATTTACATCTCTTTCTTGGTCGACCTTTAAAGATAGTACCACCGACGGGATTTACTATTGAAGATATGAAGGAAGAAGAGGAATCTGCTGTGGGAAAATTGCCACAGAATATGATAGAGGAGGAATTGGCAGAGTTGATAAATTGGCACAACAACTCCATAGATCTTGTGAGTGATACATATTTATTTCGCATATAAATACATAAATTTTAATCTTTAATCTTTTCTCCATTTATAGCATTAAATTAAATCCTATTTTCCTTCAGACAAATATGCAAAAGGTATGCGACAACGCTTATCAACAATATGTCAGATCACGACCCGGTGCTTCTATAGAAAGTGTAAAAAGGACCAAACAACTTCGCATAAATGAAGCTGGAATTCTGCCCCAATATTCTGACATTTCTCCTATAGTATCAGATATGATATCAAGGATGAAGAATTACAGGCCACAGGGAGTGAGTGCAATGCTTTATATACAGATATCGAAATATTATTAAGATTTCAATTTTACATTTGAATCCTGAATACATGTAACAGACAATATTCGAGATTGGTATGAAATCAAACTCGATCAACTATCAAGTAATGAAAACGAAACGAGTGTTCCACAAAGAAAGGATTCAAAATTTTCATAAAAAATTGGAAGATCGTAAAACCAACGAGGCAAACGCAGCATCAGGTATATAGTGATCGTATAGTGTAAATGTATCATCTCGTATATACGATTATATTAATATCGTTTTCTCAATTTTCATAGAATTGCTTCAAAAGATTGATCTACCGTCCAGCAACACAGAAGAAATCAATGCTGCATTCAATACAGTGGTGGTCCCAAAGAAAAGAAGGAGCGATGACATGTATAAAATTTCGAAGAAGAAAAGACATAAAGCAAATCGTGACGATGAATATTACATACCTTATTCCGCACCGGATAAACACACAGAAGATGGGTAAGAATTATTGTAACACTTTAATTTTAATTTCATTTATTACAAGAGAAGAGCTAAATTATCCTCATTAATTCAATTATTATCATAAGTTTTATTTTTATTACATTTTTTGTTTCACAGTCTAGCGGTTAATTCATTTTCCACGGAAGTTGACAGAGCGCAACTGGACTTAACGGCAGACAATAAAGAAGGTCGACATCTTCAGACACAACTGAAGAAATGGGACCGAAAGAAGAAGAAAATGGTCACCGTCGACCAGGTACGGTCTCGTTATGTCCTACATAATATAATCGTTTATTGTGACAAATTGAGTGATTTATTGATGTGAATTTGGATTTTACAACAGGATGCGAAAGCCAAGAAAATACGTACCGAATCGGGTATATGGATACCTGCAACTTATAAAACAAATCGTTACAGCATGTGGAAAGAAAAAAGTAAAGTTAATGCAACGAATGATGATAGCGAAGAAGAAGAGGCGCCGAAACAGAAACGTGAGTTAATCTGTTTACTCGAGTCATATTTAATCCAGTCGCGATGTGATACTTTATGTATATACTTTATTTGCATTTTAGTACGCACCATTGCGAATACACATTGGGCGCGGCATAATCAGAAACTTATGGATAAAGCTAAAGTGAAGAACGAGCTGAAGAGACCCGAGCAGGTATTGAAAGCGCGCAAACTGCTCCAAAAAAAACAGCGAAGAAATGGCAAGAAAGGTAAAGGGCAGAAAAATAAAAGAAGGCATAAAAATTAAACCATATCGAGAATATATTGTCAATATGTATTTAATAAAAGGAAGGATTATTGTAATTCAAAATATGTTTTATGTCTTCTCTTTCTTCTCTTTCTAACTAAAGTGCCGTAAAAATGATCGTTCAGTTTCTCGATGCCTAAAACATATTACATACTGCACCTATTAAGTAAAAATAACTTAACGCCCGTAATAATTGAAAAAAAGAATTATTGCGTGCAGAACATGATCTAAATTGATTATTATTTATCAAATGACAATATTATCTTTCTATTCGATAAGACGTTTAAACACGATATGTAGACCAAATACAATTCCGAGTCGGCGATATCGCTCGAAAGCAGTGACCTTACAAGTGAACGTTATGTGATTTAGGAGCTTTGGTCTTGCATCATCGTCATTATAGCACAGTGGCTGCGTTGCACAATCGTGGGGCCCCCTGTTGGTAAGGCATTACGAAGACTCGCTTTTGGGCTCGCTTTTGCGCGAAGCCTTAAGAAATTTCCGCATCATCGAGGAGCGGTTCTTCCTCCGCGCGCTAAGATGATAGACTGATGCGATCGTAAATTTTACCGAAACTGCCGCTAAGATCATCGAGGCATGAGATTGGGACGCACGAGCGTCACAATCCACGAGCGGCTTCCGCTCGAGCGAATCTTTGGAGAATTTTCGGCCTGACGTCACGGCTGTTAAACGATCGTAGAGAGCTATCGTAGAGAACCGGACGTGCTTGCTTGATGCGTTACGATTGCCTTTACGATCATCTCCCCTGTTCCTCGTGTTCTTTCTTGCATCATTATATCTCGTTTTGTCTGTCATTCGCTCTGTCATGTTTCTCTTTCTTTTCAGCCTTCATCTTTCAATTCCCCCCCGCATCTTTCGGATGCGCCTAACTCATGCCCATTTATTTACTCGTCTCCCTTGAGCGTGGTATTCGAGCTCGACCTTCGCCTACTCGAACGCCTTCCGAGCTCGAAATGAAGAGAACATCTGCGCCGCTACAACACGCTTGCAGCGACGACTCTCCGTCCCAAAATAGAGATTATTATTATGATAGAGCATTCGAAGCGCGGGGACGGAGCACGCGGAGCGCTCTCAGCGACGTGCGGAAAAAAAGTAAAGCCATTTACGCGAGGAGCGCCGTGTATATTTTTAGATATGCGCCTAACGCGCATACAGGCGCGCGCATCTTTTCAATCCTTTCGCTTGTACACACACAGTACGTGCGTGTACACGTATGTGCGACTTGACCGAAACACGTAGGAATTGGTACAAGGTCCAATCCTTTACCCCTCTTCTCGCCTCCTCCTCGCCGTTCGATCGTTCGGCCGGAAGTCGCCGAGATTATCCCAGTCGCGAATCCGCCTGCGTTTCGATCGCACGCCTGGCGCATCGCGTTCGCAAATCACGGACATTAACGACAGATTACAGAGAGAGGCTTCCCATTATGCGAGAACTTACGGAACTTGCGTAACGAGCATGTATCCCCTGACGTATCCGAAGAAAGGAACGTCAGAGAATATCGTAAATGTCACGATACGGCTCTTTATCTCGGCTATGTATCATCCTTTTTTGCGGGAATATCAAAAGTTTGAAATATACAAGACGTACATTCACCGTGTCATGCCTGATAATCCCTCGGGTTTCGACTTCCCTTTTTTTTTTTTTTTTTTTTTTTTGGCATTCTTGCTCAATCCGTGATCGAACTCGAATTTAGCCGAGGCTACTCGACATCAATCGCATCGAGGAAATCTGAGGTAAAATTCCATTGATGCGATAACAGCAATGCGATAACTCTCGATTCGCCGCGATAAACGATAAACGAGTTGATAGTGCGCTCTCCCCTCCCTCCCTCCCACTTCCCCTCCATATCGGTTGCGCGCATCTATTCCGATCTTGCGGTTCGTTCGAGCGCGAACGAGGCGCGAAGGAACAGGCTCGCAGGCTCGCCTGGTGCGCTCACATTACTACGTATACGCGTTACACGCGCCGCGGGAATCACGTGTCGGCCCGCCGCCCGTTATCCGCTCTCTTGTGACATCGGTATGTGCGATCGGCATTAATTCATGCGCGGGCGAGCGCATGCACGCACACGCGACGGTGCTCCCATTCTTACGCGTCGCATTTCCAGCCGGCGACGACGCCGTCGTCGACGAGAGCAATCGGAAGAGGAAGGGATGGAACAGTAGCGTATAAGAATTCGCCCGAAATTATTTGCAAACTTCTCCGGGACAATTTATGGAAGAGGGAAAGAAAATCGCTCGATTATGTTAATCATGTCGATACGCGTAACGGCGCGCTCGCTTTCGACTCAAATCCTGCTTTTCGATTTTTGATCCTCGCGCACGGCCGTATATTTGAACTTTTTCTGTTATTGTTTTTTATTTATTATCGTAATTTTCTAATATCATCGTACCTTCTTTTTACCTGTGACGATCTTTTCCTTTTGCTTGCTCTTTCTTTTCTTTTTTTTTCCTTTTTCTATTTCTTCTCCCTCTCTCTCTCTCTCTCTCTCTCTCTCTCTCTCTCTCTCTCTCTCTCTCTCTCATCTTACATTGTTTTGCTCAAGGTTCCGGGATTCCCACTACGTTTCTGGGAGAGAACATACTTCGCGATTCACACATCGGCTTTGCTGCGAGCTCAGATTTCGATACATTCGATATAAGCCTTGAACGTGTGCGTGTGCGCGCGCGCATGCTTCTGCGTGTGCGGGAGAAAAATTAAACTTAAGGGAAGAAACATCAATCAGTAATTTGGTAACGGCAATTCAACGCGTGTTATGTTTTTTGTGCCTCCGCTTTAAGCAGAAACTTGGCATATCGCGAATATGGGATAATAGAGTCGCTTGAATCTTCGAACTGAGAAATCTGCGAATTTCTTGCCGGACAACGCGAAATCTAGATAGATCAGACACGCAGGCGGAACAGAATGGAGAAATCAAGGGAAGATGAAAAATTCATAAAAATAGATCCGGAAGATTCATAAGAATATTCATATGTTGCAAGAGGAAAAGCTGAACGCGTCCGACCACGCCAACGGTGAGTGAGTGACATTATTGTCACATATGTCAACAATGAGTTGTTCAAAACAGCACGTGAATGCGCGCGCTCGTCGCTTTGACGCGCAGGTAGAAAGCGTGTAACATTACGGGAAACGACTGACCGATCTTCGGGAATTCATCACGCCGCCTGGACGAAAATAGTTTTACGATAGTCTCACGAATAGCGCGTCCGCGTAAATGCCGCTCCGTATTGTTTCGAAAATCCCTGGGTGACGTCACGCTCGCTGATATTAGAACTCGCTTGAAGCGATGCCCGCTTCATGTTGTACTTTGATAATAGTGATCGCAACAGCGTAGCAGCTTAGAGCTTATATGCTCTTCAGAAAGAAGAGTGTCTAAAAAAATACAGGAAAATAAAGCCCCTAGATGACTCTTAGATATCATTGTACGGTCGCAATGAGTGTACAACTTTTTTCTAGTAACTTGTGATTTCCGATAGAAGTCGAGCATTAATAACAATGTCATCACGCATACTAATGCGTCCGCGGGAGAAAGCAGTTAAGTAGACAATGACAGGATAATGCAATTAATGTGCGGGATTAGTAGTCTCTTTCGCGACAAATTATCGAATTGAATGGAAAGTGAAACGGGAAATCGGATGAGTAATCGGGAGCGCGAGTCGCGCTATTCGAGCCCTTCCGATCGAGGAGGCATTAATTCCTCGTACGGCGCTGTACGCACTAATCGCGACATCGCGCCGCAATACTGTTTACACGGCGCAGCGTTCGCGCGTAGCCGCGATGGCACGCATGACTATTCTCTCAGTGACGTACGTCATAATCCAGCAATGGTGCGCGCGCGCACGTCACGACTCGCGCCGAATCGCAGCCGCGGCGGCGGTTGCGGCGATTTAAAGTCCACTTGTGCACGCGGAATGCAGATCATTTAAGCTTAGCACCGAGGAATGCGATTCTCTTATCTGCTCGCTCTCCGGCTTATCCCATTCGCCCTCTCGTTTTAGACCGTTGGTCACGTGATGAGGCGCTAATTGTTTACTCATTGTCGCCAATGAGAACGGCAGTCTCAATCTCATGCTGGAGAATGCGATTTTGAAAAAAAGAGGGGCATTACGAATCATTCTTTATATATAAATTTGCATGTTCGTAAATTGTACATTTTTCATTATTCATCGTCCCATTATATTTCATTGTTTTTTTTATCTTACGTATCTACTTTTATATATTATCCGTACATTGCATATTAATCGCGTTGCGTTGTTCGATATTCATGATATTCAATATTTCTACGTCGAGTGTACGCTCTTGAATGAATGAGCTCCCTTGATCATTCCCACACATGCACTCGCCAAACTGCACTGCGCCGATACAAGGGTCTCGTCATATACGTCATATACATATATATACACATACAATGTGTATGTGAGACCCGAATCGAGCGATGCACCGTCCTGAAGGCGGCGCGAAGAAAGCAAAAGGCTGTGTTGTACGAGGGGAAAGTAGCATGCGGATTCGTGCCATAACGCATGGTTGCATATGGAGCAACGCAGGGCGAACTAACGCCACTAACTACCTGGCCTTACAGCTTCTCCGCGGTGTTGTCGGGTTCATGTGCGCTGCCGGGTGCAGCTGCACTCGCAACTACACGACTTTTCCCATTCGAATGGTCGTCCGCACGGACCGCCACTGCCAACTTAAACGCCAGATATTAATGACGGTGTCATCATTGTTATTCAGGCGCGAGCGCATCAATCGCCGCCCTTAACACGAAGGAGGATCCGATTGAAATAATTGTACAATTTGGAAAAATTAGTCGCAGTTACAGTTCTCACGGAGGGGAAATCTTTGAAGAGCTAAAGGGAGAAAGACGCGATACAAACTGAATCTTCGAGCATCTTCGAGATCTTCCCGAAATCAGATTCGGAGAATCTGTTGTTAAAGTGAAGAAAAATTCCGACGTGTCTTGAATCTCGATTCTGAAGAAACTCGCGAAATCTTGCGATTTAGTATCAATGTTTTGTATCGTATATCTCGATTCCGTATCGATGTTTTGTATCATGCGTTTATCTCGAGATATGAATATAAATCATGAAAATTGCCGTTTATCAGATAAGCCAGGTTTCTATTGCGGCGAAACTTGGGCTCGCCGATAGTCCCGTATAATTACCATTCCCGTAATATTCGCATTATTCGGATTTCTGTTGGGCATTATTATTATTATTATTATTATTATTAAACGATTTCGTGACGTCATCTGTTTGTCGGAATGCTAATTAAGTCGGCTTTTCTCGGAGATGTATGAGTGTTCACGATGGCTTTCTTATCGCGACGCTCTGTCATCCCGTTCGCTTGATAACATTTTACGGTTCTCAGCACCGTCATCGCGCCTTTACGCCTCCAACAATGCCGGAATAAAGCGACAATGAGATGAGACGCTGTCAATACCATGCCAATGAGTATTGCTGGCGTTATGACATAAAACAGCCGCCGCTCTCGAATCACATCGCCTCGCGAGCCATGAAAATCACGTTATTGCATAAGACTGTGTTAAGCGAGACTTGAGAGTCTCGTTTCGCGAGTCCCCTTCGACTACGATCGTCGATGCTTCTGATCGAGATACGGAATACTTGCCAGCCTGTCGCATTATTTTCACCTCTCTCTGGGAACGGAAAACCGTTCAGTCATTTAAGTTCGAGATTGTCGAAAATGGTCGCGCAGACCGAACCGTTTCGACTTCAAAATCGCCGCAAACTGCGAAACTTTCATTATCAGACGCTAAACACAGACGCGGAACAAGACCTGTTACTTTTCCCTTATCGTTACTCCCTCCCCTCCCCCCTCTCGCCATCACTCATTTCTAGTCCGTAGTTCAAATAGCCGAGTCGAGATCATCGAACATCGAACATCGATGAAACATCGAACTGGTCCGCGAAACGACAAGTCCGAAGTTGCTGCGCTCGAAGAACGGGCGACGGTTCCCGGTGCGACTGCGCCGCAGTTTGGCGATTCGCGTTCGCTGCGTTGGCAGCAGTGCGCTGCCGAGTCAGTGCTCAGTGCGTCGCGCGGCGAACAACAACGTTTGGCTCTAGCGAGCGGACGTCACATCGCAGTCGTGGTATCAGTTCCGCGGCCCCTTGAGCTACGTGGGGAAAACAGTTGGCGGGGAGTGCGAGCCAGCCGCAACCATAACCCCCCCGAGAGACAGAGTGCCGAGAGAGGGTGCAGTGCATCGTCCGTCCGTCCGTCCGTTCGTTCCTTCGCTCGCTCGTTGTCTCGTTCGCCGTGATCGACGCTGCGATGCATCGCGCGCATCACGTTCGCGACGGAGCAGCGATCGACGCGCGTTGTTGGGCGTAGCCGGCGAGCTAACGAGACAACGAACGTTCGGCACGAGTAACCCTGCCGTGTATGTGAATCGCGCCTTACCGCCGTGTGTGTCACTCGCGTACGACCGAGCGAGATCCCGACGACGGCTCGTGTTGATCTCTCCAGGTGCTCGTGTACTCATCGCCGCGTCATACGCACGCTGTGTGCACGACGAGGAGGGAAGAGGAAGGAGAGAGCGCGACAGAAGCGCGCGGGGGACGACACTGTTCTTCTGGCTGTCTTTCTCTCTCTCCCTCTCTCTCCCTCTCTCTCGCTCTCCGTCCCGGCCGCTTTCCAGCCCAGCCAGCCAGCCAGCCAGCCAGCCAGCCAGCCAGCTAGCCAGCGGCGGCGATATCCCCGCAACGGTTTCTTCGCAACCGTGAAATCGGAGGCGCCCCGACAGCCCCAGGATCGGAACGGCACGCAGGCCCAGGCACGCTCTCGCACCGGGGGCATGTTGTCGTAGCTCGCAGCGAGAGCCCGGATATTCGAGCGCGCGACGAGGTGAGTGTCGACGTTGACGTTGACATTTAGGCTCGCGTCGCGTCGCGTCGCAACGCGATGTGACGTGAGGCGACGCGACACGACGCGACGCGGCGAGCCGAAGCGATTGATTCCTACGCTAGAGAGGAATGGGCGCGAGGTGCACGGGGGTGTGGATTCCCCCGATGTCGTGTGCGTGTCAACACGCACACCGAGCGGCCACCGACAACGCGACAATAAGACAGGAAGCCCGCTCTCGCGCGTACGGCACACCCATTTTGCCGTGCGCGCGAGTGAGCGAGCGAATGAGCGAATGAATGCTCGTACGCCGACGAACGGCGCGGCGAGGTGGGGTGCGGCGGCGGCGGCGGCGGCGGCGGCGGCGGCGGCGTGTCGGCGCGACGACGGCCGTGCCAGGAGACGCTCGCGCGGCGCGGTGAGGCGGAGAGGCGGCGCGGCGCGCCGCGCCGCGCGGATCGGAATCGCGGGAGATCGGCACGGATTCTGTAGCGTAGCGAGGGAAGAGAGCCGCGAGAACCGGCCCCTTAAATCGCGGGCTTTACGATTAGCCGGGAGGGGAGGCTCGTAAACGACGAGCTCCCGGCTTCGGATTTCGTCGACGATGAAACGCGACAGCGTGCTCGCTCGCCGCGCGGCGCGCCCCCCCCCCCCCCCCCCCCCCCCCCCCCGCGGCATGCGCCGACGGCGACGATGGCACCATTATTCGCGTCGTCATCGTCTCGCCGACACGATTATCATTACGGGATTTATGGGGCATAGTGGGCCGGTATTCATCGCAATTACATCGTTGATCGAGGAGGTGACCGGCTCAGGTAGGCCGGAATTCGCCGGCCCGAAGGCAGTCGGATTCCCACTATTGGGAACGCGCACTATTGAGAGTGACGTCACCAGGTCGTAAAACCATGTCTCGGTTTTAGCGAGAAAAAGTAGCTTTCCAGTAAGAAAGGTAGCGTCGAATGTGCGTGCGAGTGTCGCTTTACAATTGCAGGCTGGGATCTGCGTTTTGGCCAAGCTCTTCCGCGCTCTCGCTCTCGCGTCCCACGTGATCGAGCATTGAATGAGAACGGCGCAGTCCTCGCTGCAAAACGATTTTTATGATTGCACGTTTCGAACATGATAACGCGTCACGTGAACGACGAGCAGTAGTAATGGCAGTAATGATGCTACGATTGCAGCGACGATTACAAATGACGGAGATGATTTATGATCCTCCTCGCGCCAGGCTCGAGCAGATTTGACGAGAGCTCGATTTAATCGCTATGATTTACATTTGAAGGATCAGCGCGGAAAAGTTTCAAGTCTCTCCGACTTCCGCAAGCCTGCAACTACGAGCATGACGACGACGCGCAGAGAGCGTCGGAAATATCACGAGGTCAGATGGATGCGCGAGGCCTGTTATCGCACGTGAAAGAATTCCGCTCTGTACATTGGACCACATCAGTCTCCGTTAAATCGGACAGGCGAACAAGCGAGAGCGGCGAGTCGACAATCCCCGATACGTTTCATTTCACTCTTCGAGAAAGAAATGACAACGACGTAACGCCGTGCGTACGGCGTCTGCCGTCTCTGTCGGCATATCGAGAAACGTAGTCGGGGAATGCCGATGAGGAAGACCAAAGTCCCGCGCTAATTGAGAGTCGATAAATATCGAGTTTTCCCTTCCGGTCATCGGCTCGGCTCGGCGAGCCGTCTACTAGCGTTTATTATCCGGCATTCTGCATTCGGATTCCGAAGGCGCATAAACGAGGAAGAACACCCTCTGCGATCTCGCATCCTTCCCGGAAGGCTGAGGAATTTTCGAATTCCTGGAAGAATCTGGAACTTTGCGAGCACAACGCAACGGAACGTTGCGTTTCGTCTGGTTTCGTTTCGCCGCGAGCGGAGAGCTCCGGACTTTCTAGTTAGCGCGAGTTTCACGCCCACGCGCGCGTTTAATCGCGCTCCTCAAAAGTCGCCGCCAAAGCCGAGGTCGTTCGATCACCGGCCGTTCGATTATTAGATCATCGACGGAATTCGCGGGCGGCGCGTATTCAGATTCGCCGCCTCTGCGCCGACTGGAATCAGCCTCGTTCAAAGGAGGAGCTGCCCCGTCTGCCTTTAAAGCGCCATCGGCGCTGATATCGCGATGATAAGAATAGACGAAGAATAGACGCAATCGAGGAAATGGATCTGGCAAGACCGAGCGGCACGTTCCGAGTTTCTCTTTGAAGCCACAGATGAGCCGAGGCTCGCTGATCAACCGCGATGTACAGCCAAAATCCATTATCAATCGAAAGGCAACGTATGTGCCGAAGCACATGCGTTTGCGCGTAATGCAAACCTCGCGAGATACGTCTCGATCGATTGTTCACCGCGATGTTTTCACGCAGCCTTTTTAGTTTTCCGGAAGTTCCGCGGGACTCGCGACGCGACGAGCTCATCGGCTAGTATCCGATAATATCCGCTTGGATGTTCGATTGAAGCGCGTCGACAGCCTGAACGAATACGAATACCCATACAGGTCGAATACGAGGCACGCAGAGGCTACGCACGCGCCGATGTTGCTGTTCAATGTTGCTGCCGGCATTCTTGCCTCCATCACTTTTCCGCTCGCTGTATTTTGCGAGCGCGAGCGAGCTCCGGGACCTGCGCCCTGATTTTGGAACCGCGGATACGCGTCAGGCATGTGCCGGCACCGAAGCAGATCGGTGAAAGCACATGGCTCCTCGCGTGTCGCGAGTTTCGAGCCGATGGATTTTGCAACGCGCAACCGCTCCGTATCCGTATCGAGATAGAAACCTCGGCTCCCACCGCTTCCCCTTCCCCTCCTCGTTTTTAAAGATTGATTTCGCCCAAGCGACCGCGCTCCACGTGCCACGTGGAGGAGATTTCGCGCGCGCCGCCTGGGACGCGTGCGAGATAAGAACCGGGAATCGTTCACCGTTCACCTGATAACCCGCGAATCTCTCTCTCTCTCTCTCTTTTCCAGGTGAACCTTCGAGCGGAGAGTCGCTCGAAGGTTGATTCGGGCGATCAATTGCTTCATTGACACGCGGTTACGACATTACGACGCATGCTGTTATTGTTGTTGTTGTTGTTGTTGTTGTTGTTATTGTTTGAATGCCTGGATTGTCGGGCGAATGTCATTGAACGTTGATTTACCGGTCAGCTGTTATTTCAGCAGCCCTCGCATCTCAGGTTCCCGGGAGATTGATGAGCGAATAGATTTTCTCTCTTTCCCTCCCTCCCTCTCTCTCTCCTTTTTTGTATTGAAAAATCAAACTGTCGCAACGATCGGGAGTGGGATCGCGGAGCAACGAGGTGTCGTGTTTTGCCGGCGGGATTCCACATTCCGCGCGCGCGCGACAAAACTGGAACAGAATGGGACGCTTCATTCGCCTCTGAATGGAATTTGCTGTTCGCTTTCCGCGTAGCTTTTCGCGATAACTGATCGGATATCGCGTCGAGCGATATCCTTTTGTATCCGCGCGAGCGCGGCGGCACGATAATTCTTCACGCAGAACGGAGCGCGCGCGTCAGGAAGATCTTAGAAAGTGTTCGAATTGATAAAAAAAGCCGCACTTTCTAAACATCTATATCGCTCCGTGTATCGTGACTTTTCCCGTCTGTTACCGTTTCAACCGTGAATACCCGGCCAATTCCGGCGACCTTGTGTCAGTTTCGATCTTTCTTTCAATCGCGTCGCGATCGAGTACGCATGCGCAACATTTGTGATTCGTACTATCTTCGTAGTAACGTCGCTCCGACGATTCCCTCATCGCTCCGTCCGTGCGAGTATTCGCGGGAAACAATGTCGAATCTTATCAAATCTTACATTAAGAGAAAGCCAACGGCGAGCAATTTCTTTCGTAAATGTCATAGCCATCTAAAATTGTCGACATCTGTTTTATGACATTTTAGAATTGTTATTAGCTGCACAAATTAATTTCTTGCTTTCGATTTCCGCATCGATGATTTCGTTTTATTGATTAAGATCTCTCTCTCTCTCTCTCTCTCTCTCTCTCTCTCTCTCGTGCTTTTACAATCAAGTGTCTTTAGGAAAGTGAGAAATTAATTTGTATGCTTGACATGCAATACGTGATGAATTAAAAATATCACAAATTAATTTCACGAGAGTCACAGATCTCCCGGAAGCGATTCAAGACTCGATGGGACAAGTCAAAACTCGATCGAGGAATCGAACCATCGATCGTGGCCGAAAATCACGGCCCCGCCGCGAGATCACGCCGCGTCGAAAGGGAATCGCGCAGCGGTGCGGCTGACCTTCCAAGACAGACGCGTGTTTTCCGGTTTCGCTGCACGAACGGCCGAGTTGCCGCTCTCTGGCGCCGATCATTACGTAATCGATCAATTCCCCGCGGCGACGCGCGATCGTACGCCGCATACATTAATTATAGATAGCGCGATGTGTGCGAGGGACGCGGCAATCCGAGAGATACCGGTTTCCCTTATCGCAATATTTAACGAAACGCGGCTGTGATAACGGGCTGTGGTACGGAGGCGCGTTATCCTCTCGCGCGTGTTCCTCTCGTGTCAACGATTGTCGTTGACATCACGGCCCGGGTTACTCCGTGCCTCTCGGCCGGCCGAGATTGTAACGCGGGAAGTATCATCCGCCGTTATCGCTCGATGGTACCTAAAAATAATGCAAATACCGGAAATACATCTCGACTTGCTCGGCGACTGAACGGCGGCTCTGTTGCACGATTCGTATCGCCACGTTATTATTGACGTTCCTCGCTCCCCCACGTGACGATCGTTGCGTTTAATGTTGACCTTTCACTCGCGATATGGACGTTCTCATTGCGCTCTATCCCGATACGATTATCCAAAAATTTATGTCACTTTAAAGACGTGACGCTACGCTCAGACTTGGTACATTAGTTCTACTGTTCTACTGTTCTCTCTTCGTGTCGCGTGCGTTGCGTGTGTTTGCATGCTTGATTTGGAACAGTCTCGCGTAATAATTCCAAGAAACTCTATTCCTCTCTTCCTTTTTATTCCAACGACAAAGCTATCGCGTTCTCAAAAGTGCATCTCTCATTGTTGCACGCTCTCGTGCAGAGAGGCCGCTGACTCGGACATTCATGTTTTATAGGTGAAGCTCCAGCATGGCCAGCAGATGACTGTTAGCCGAGCCGGTGCTCGTACTCGACTCTAATATGAGCGAAGTAGTGGCAGTGACGCCGACTGGTGGACCTACGCGCCAGGAAAGCGTGACACACATCAAGAGGCACAAACTGGCCAACTGTAATGTTCCTCTCGTACACGGCCGAGCGAACCCGTCGATCAGTCCACGCAACAGACTGACCACGCATCAACGAAATCACAGTTTGGACTTTAGGTACGCGATTGATCCCGATTGATCGATCTCTCGTTATCGCATCGCGCGAGTCCGCCCGCGCGAGCGGACGCTCGCCGAACGTTTAGTCGGCCACTTTGCGATACGTGTCGAGCTATTTGCGAGCCGTGACGCGTCTGTCCACTTGTTGAATAAGCGATCGTAAATATTCCTCGCGTATTACGCACGCAGCAATTGTCGCGATCTGCGCGATCATTCTCGCACGCGAAATGACGAAAACGAGATAACGAATGGAAGACGTGTCTCTCGCTGGCGAGAGAATCGAGGGAGGATATATGCCGTGTGGTATTTAAATCGGTCGTCGACAGCGGCTGGCAAGTAGGCGTCATCAATATTAATAACCGCTGCACCGCGCGTAATCGCGCGCGAGTCCATCCATTTTTTTTTCTTCTAGCCTTTTATTCCTCTATTTTCTATTTTCTACCGCGCTTTCGCTGACTGGAAACTGAAGCCGCCGCGATTTCCTCTCGGTCCAATAAAAGTGGTCTTTAGAAATCGGGAAAGGAACTGGGAAAAATAATCGAAAAATACGATTTCTCGATTATTCAATGATCAAGACACGCGGACATGACGACGGTTCTCATTAATCGCACTAACCTTGATCTTTAACGTGTCCCTTCATGAAAAGAGCTTGTTAAACAAAATGCAAGATAGCTCGTGCGCTTTCAACAAATCACTCGTACTTCGATTATCGGTTGTAAAGTCTATCGGTTACTTCCAGATCAATGGGTATCCTATTACCACCGGTGCCTCAGGCGACCGCAACGACGTTGACGCATCACCACAGGAATCGGAGCCTCGATTCCGCCCTGCAACGTATTCCGGAAGTGGACGTAACACCGAGTCCGGAATGCGAGAATCCCGCCCCCCCGTCGATCTCTAAGACGGCGACGACATCGTCATCATCATCATCGTCGTCGTCGTCATCGTCATCGTCGTCATCGTCGTCGTCATCATCATCCTCGTCGTCATCGTCGTCATCGTCGTCGTCGTCGTCGTCATCGTCATCGTCATCGTCATCGTCATCGTCATCGTCGTCTTCGTCATCGTCATCGTCATCGGGACCTTGCGGGAAGGGGACGCGTACTGCCCGAGAGCGCGAGGATCTGGCCAGTCTCGGTTCCGACGATTCCGGTATCCTGTGTGGTTCCGACAGCGGCTCAAGTGACGCCACGAACGCACCTGCTACTCGGGAATCCAGTGTGGATCACTTGCACAGTCGCGAAAGTCTCGACTCGTCCGTATCGCAGCCGGGTGACGTGTACTCGGTCGACGTGGTGGACAGTATGGAGAACAGTGCTAGTGTGGTGTCGATGTCGATGTCGATGCCGGTGTCGCCCGTGGAACTGTCCACGCGTCTCAGTGACGGTCCGGTGTCTCCCAAGAACGATGAGTCCGTCGGTGACCATCATCCTCGACACGACGATGCGATAAACACCGGTGAATGTTGCTCGCAGGAACCACGATCCAATGTGCGGGAACGTGAGCAAGAACGCGCAGAGATCTATCAAGGCTCCATGCAGACGATATTGCTACCGCCGTCTGTAACGGACACGAATCAGAGCGAGCTGGCCGGCGCGGCTATGACCCTTTGCTGCGGTACGGCCACTGCGCAGCAACAGGAGGCCGAGACGGTGAAGAAGCAGCCAGATGTTGTCCGTCGACAGCAACAGGAAACGAAACAACCGAAACCGTCGGAGGGCTGCCTGTTGCGACTCTTCGAGAGTCAAATATTCGACATGTCCATGGCTATCTCCTATCTGTTTAATTCCAAAGAACCCGGCGTACAGAGTTATCTAGGTATAGTAAAACCATCCGAGAAGATAGTACTTTTTATCGCGTCACATTCAAAATACTGCATTTCATACTGCACTTTAACGAGAGCATCGAGACTTTAACATCAACTGTAATATCGCTAGATGATAAAAAGCATCCTCCTTAGCATATGCGTTCACGATAATGATGTGATAAATGTGACATGTGATATATTGTAGGTAACAAGATGTTCAGTTTTCCGGATAACGACGTGGACTTTTACTTACCGCAATTAATTGTGATGTACATACAACTTCACGATGTGACCGAAGTTCTTTATCCATATCTTGTCCATAGGTAAATATAGGATATGCGCGTTGCGCAGAGTGCGCGTGCCACAAATTCGGATTAATCTCGGATGAATCTAGAATCTAGAATCTAGAATCAATGAATGAAACGATCGTCTTGCAGATGTAGACAGTCGGCAGATTTCTCGCTAAAGTGTGCCTGGTTGCTAGATGCGTACAGTTCTGATGCTCATTTGCCGTCAAAGAAGAAGTCTCATGGGACCAAACTAAAAAATCTTATCTTGTCAGATGAACTCAGGTAGATAGAGGTCACGAAAATGATTTTGACGAGTAATTAGAGAAGTATAAATTTTCGGTGAATCGGCGACCGATGGTGACACTCGATAATCGAGATCGATCATTTTCAAATGTATTTCTCAGGCCAAAGGGATTAAATGAGAGCCGAAAGCAGCGTATCGCTGGACTGCAAGTTCCTGCGCCGTCACCATTACCCGCGACACAAAATCTCACGTCGCCGAATAAGAAAACCCACCAAAGATCTCAGTCTGACGCTACTGGATTATTCCAAACTATACGCCGTAGTCATTCCGGTAATCCACATTTAACTCCATACGTTACGCAGGAGAATCGTGCAACTTTTTTAATAACAATCTTGCATCTTGCAAAAGGTACAATAAATAAAGTAAGTCTTGGGGACCTGAGCTCCGGTCGAGCGTTTGACAACGGCTGTACCTGTTTCTATTCCTGCCAGGGTGTGGTGAACGATTTGCGAGGCCAAAAAACCGATTGTTTCTGCAATGTGAGTTAGTGATACTTTGTATGTGATATGTACGAAGTACATACGTATAGGAGATGTTCCATCTATAGCTCGCGTCAGTATAACGGTATAAGTATGTGACAGTCAACGTGGAATCTGCGCGTTTACAGGCCCCGCGACTCGCACCAGAACTCGAATTTATTCAGGCGTTAATATCAATTGGTAAATTGCTCGGAACTATCCCAACAAAGGAAAGTAAAACCGTTCAATTAGTGGCGGAGCTCAACACGCTCAATCTGAATCTCCCCGCGAGGGTGTGGCTTCCTTTGCACAGTATGATACCGCATCACATTGTACGGGTTCCGCCGCAATATGCCGCCGTTCTTAACAGCAAGGACAAGGTATGGGCATCTCCTTTTGCTCTTGAATTGCATTTTCAATTTTTTTGCAAAGTTCGTCGCTCGAGTGTCTTATCGATTGCAGGCACCGTATATAATATACGTGGAGGTGTTGGAAGTGGAAGATTTATATACATCACCGGTGCCAACGAAAATAATGGGCAGTTCGTTGAGACACACCAAGTCCGAAGAGAACTTGACAGGTGGCGAGCAGTCAGACATATCCTCTTCCGACAGTCAAAATTCAGCGGTACGGCAAACCCCTGTAAAAAACGTGTCGCCTTACTCGGTCAGGAACGCAGACGTGGCATTTAATTTCCCCGATGACGATCCGAACGACTGCTGGAGCCAGGAAGACGACGAGATCACGCAACAGGTGCGTATCTCGGCGTATCTGTGTACTTTTAACTTCTCTCCTAACATCTCTCCTTCTTTAGTATTTGCAACTTCGTAAGCCGAAGGATCGGGATACCATCTCGCAGCTGAGTCAGGAATCTTCCGACAGCAGGGAACCGATCTTCGTACCGGGTGATATAAAGAGAAGATTAAGCGAAATGGCAGCTACGCCCAGTGCGACCTTCAACCATGATCCTGAAGATCCATCGGCAGCGGTCCTCAAGGAACCATGGGAGCAAAAGCAACGACGCATAAGAGCTTCCAGTCCGTATGGGCATTTGGCATCTTGGAGATTGCTCGCCGTAATCGTGAAATGCGGTGATGATCTCAGACAGGAACTCCTCGCCTCGCAGCTGCTCTCGATGTTGCAAAAGATTTGGCAAGACGAACGGGTGCCTCTTTGGGTGCGGCCGTACAAGTAAGTGCGACAAATTATGATACTATCGAAAAATTCCATCGGAAATGCAAAATTTATGCATCCTTATTGATTGCAAAAGCTCTTTTAATCATAAAGCAGAGGTTTTTACATAATGAAGAAGAAAGAAAAAAATAAAGTAAAAGAATACGACATTCAAGGTAACGATGAAATGATGAGAACAATTTGTCTTGTTGCAGAATACTGTGTCTATCCAATGACAGCGGTCTGATCGAGCCGATCCTGAATACCGTCTCGCTCCACCAGGTGAAAAAGCAGTGCCAATTAACGCTTTTCCAATACTTCGAACGGGAGTTCGGACCTTCTACCTCAGAGACGTTCCGCGCGGCGCAGTGGAATTTTATCCAGAGCTGCGCTGCGTACTGCCTGGTCAGCTATCTCATTCAGGTCAAAGATCGTCACAACGGCAACATTCTGTTGCACAGTGATGGCCATCTGATCCATATAGACTTTGGATTCATTCTGTCCACGTCGCCGCGAAATCTCGGCTTCGAAACCAGTCCGTTCAAGCTGACGCCGGAATTCGTCGAGGTGATGGGCGGCAATCAGTCCAAGCTATTCGAGGAATTCAAGAGCCTTATCCTTCAAGGTTTAATCGCGGCACGGAAGCACATGGAGAAGATAGTCAACCTCGTCGAGATCATGTTATCGGGTAAGCGATTATTTGTGTCATTATATAACGCGCGACACACTCGCGTGTATTTTTATAGCCGCAACGTGTCAACACGGTTTTTATCGATTTTCCCCGCAGGCTCCCAGCTTCCGTGCTTCCGCAGTGGTGGGGCGGCGACCGTTCAAGGTCTCAAGAATAGATTCCACCTCACGTTGACGGAGGATCAATTGCGCCGGCATGTCGAGGATCTGGTCGAGGGTAGCATTCACTCGTGGTCCACTAAGCTCTATGATCGATATCAATATTTCACAAACGGCACCCTTTAATATCAAGGCTAACGTATCTTTCTGTCGATCGCGGTCTGGACTCTTTCGTAACGCCGAAAGAAGGGACATCAATTCGATAACGTGTTGTGTGGTATTTCTTCCACGACTTCTACTACATACACTTAATGACGGGGTTGACCAATCGGTGGCACACGTGCCGGTCAGTCAATGTATGTTCGTTCGATGTTGACCCGCCGCCAATCAGAAAATTTATTCGGTATCATAAATTGCGATTATAATACTGCAACACGGAAAGAGAATTAGCTAAATCAATCTTATGCATTGCCGTTTATCCCGGTTCGCATTGAAAATGTTTTCGCAGTCGCTTCAGCGAGTATCGTCCGCTTCAATTGTGCTGTAGTTTAAGAAACGGCTTCTACTTAGTTTCAATGTCTTCAAATAAAGATTAATTTTTGTGATTGCGGGCTGTTGCGCGTTGACAAGAGAAGAAAAAAGGCGAAAAGTTCTTTCCAGGCACGTGAGCCGATTTCGATTGAGCATCACTGTTTCTTCGCATTCCACAAGCACAAATGACGGGAAAAGCCGCTTTCCTCTTGGAGATAGCCTCTATAGATAGCCTCGATTAGGCTGGACTTGTAGTATTCGAATAGATTACTATTCTTTGAGTTAAATGTTATTCCTTGCTTTCGTGGCAGGCAAGAACGATACGAAATATTTTTAGCAATATTCAGAGCGATCTCGGCGCGTGGTGAATTAAACAACTTTGATTCGAGTGTGGTGGAGTATGAATATTTTCAATAAAACAGAGCGAGAGTGAGAGAGAGAGAGAGAGAGAGAGAGAGAGCGCGTGGCTCGGTTAAAGAGTGATGAGCGCTTCGTTGAAAGTTAAAAATATTTATCGTCGTTTGAGGAATTAGGAAATGAAAGAAGGAATAATCTATGGGAATTTTTGGTACCCAGTTGATTACATATATCCATTATATATAACGTTTTTTATTCGATACATTAAGACTGCTGTTGTTTACGTATGCCTCGATAACAAATTACGGATTAGCTGTCGCCGCGATGATAAGTGTGGCTGAGCGTTGACTGAGCGCGTTGAATTGCTAAGTCGTGTATAGCTTAACATAAAACAGCGTAATTTGTTAAAGGTGCCTTATTTGTGTAGAGAAACGATGGAAACGATCAAACCATAGAAACAGTGTGAAGTGGCGTGCTAACGTGGCAATCGTAGCGTGGGCTGATCGATCATGAAACGGACAATCTGTAATCTGTACATATAACAAAGTAAGAAGAGAATAAGAACGAAGAAGCGTGAACTTTCATAATTCGCGGCAATAAAAGGAAAACAGAACCAAAAAAAAAGGAAAGAAAAAGGAAAAAAAATGCGAAAAACGAGAGTTATCCTACTTCGGCGAATGGTGGGATGAAACCCGACAGGGATCTCCAATTCCGGGGATCTCGATGCAATTTCTGGCGAAAGAGCTACGTACAAAATATAGGCTCGGATATTAAGTGGGAGGTGAATACTCAAAAATATTTCCTACTTCGTAGATTAGTATGCTCTTCGATAAAGATACATCTAATTGTACACGGTATGAATTAAGGACTAAGCATTATACTATAGCGAATCTTAAGGATCATATTTGAAAGTTTTTACATGTTCTTATATTACGTAAACGTTCATTCTTCCTCCCCGCCCGTCCCGTTTCCTAACTCCCTCCTTCATTCCCTTAACCGTGAATGCGAGAGAATATCGTAGCTGTACGGAAGATAAATATTATTTAATCATATAATTCCTCTCTCCCGCGTAACATTTACGTATGGCCCTTTAAGTAAATTATATATATATATATATATATATATATATATATATATATTATATATGTATATATATATATGTGTGTGTGTATGTCTATATATATATATATATATATATATATATATATATATATATATATATATATATATGTATACACACACACACACACATATATATATATATACATATACACACATAAAGATATATATTGTACATAAAGTGACAGATTTTATCATCTTATTATTATGCTACATTGATTAAGGATCTAATCGAGGATGAATATTCGAAGCAAAATCAAAGTTGCGCTGGAGCCAGCCCGGAGTACCGGAGAGACCTGGGCTCTCTGACTTCCAAGTGTCTTATATCTCTATTTCTCTATCTTTTCTTCTGCTATCATAACCGTCTCATGATAGACCAGGCAGACCAGGAATCGGACGCGACTGCAGGATAATTGAGAGAATGCGAAATTTTATCCATCGCGGTGTACTCGGTGTACTCATTGGTTGTCTCTTCCTTATTTTCGGTTTCGGCCAGCTTTCGTAAAAAAGGAAATTGTATATTATACGTGTGATTAATGTGAGGGATCTTAACATTCTCGTTGTTACTGTGTAAGAAGAGTGATTGCGAAAGTACACGCGAAGTTGTCCTCTTATACCCGGTCAATCCGGGTCCACTCACTTCCTGTTCTGTCGGCGACGTGAAACGTCAAGATCTCTGATTTGCCTTGATCTTTCACCTCATTACGAGCTATTGATAATATCAACTATTGAATAAATACGAATGCGATAAAACAAGCAGCGTTTATTAAGTACCTACAACTGTCGTTTCGCACGAATTCGTTCTATTCGACATATCTCGTATGATGCGGCTATTGCTGTATTAGTAATGAATCAACTACGCGATGTGAGAAGTTTACTTCTGTTTATTTTACTTTTACATTTATCAGCATCGTATGGTTGAACGTATGATTCAACTTATGTCATTAAGTAAATAATTCTCGCAGTGTCAGTCATGAGAAAGTCGCAAATCGCAGCTCGTACACATTACATACATACATACCTAATAACAAGGGAATTTACATGTATCGTAATACTAGGAAGATAAAGCAATATCACAATGAGTCTTAACGTAATGAGAAAAGGAGAGATCATATATAGAAACGCAGCCTTATATTCTAGAGAGCTGTTGCAAAAAGTTAGAGGGTAAGATAGCTTCCAGCTTGTCGAGGATATAATAAAACGGATGGGACAACCAGGAGAACGTTGAGCGAGCGATTACACCCATTGTCTCTGGATACTGATGAGTCAGCAGAGCCAGCAATGCGGTGATGGAGCAAAGAGCGGCCGTAAAGAGAATGAAGAAAGGTAACTCTTTCTTCGGATAGACACTGACCTCATGAAACGACGGCAATAATTCGCGATCGGCGCATTCGGTGCAAGTCGGGTACGGATAAAATAAGTGACCACGCTCGAGCGGATATGGCAGCATCCTAAATGTGCCTTCCCACGTGCAGTGAAGGAGATTCAGGGCGCCTTCTATCTGCTTCCAGTGTGGCAAATGGAAGAATGCATACGCGATCGCCTCGGAGTCGCCGCGTTTCAGTACGTGTTCAGGCGGGAAGATGAGCGGCTTCATTTCCAGGAGATATTTGGGCACATGGGGATTGAACTCCACGGCGCGATGGATCGCCTCGACCGCCGACATCTCGGCAGTGGTCAGGCCGCGCTTGCTGGCGATGTCAGGCGAGAACTTATCCGCGACTAGACGCGCTTTCAATAAAGCCGCTGTGTAGCAGATAGTTGCCGATTTCGGTAAACTAATATCGTCATACTTGGCGAGAACAGCCTGCACGTCTGCGTACGCCTGCATCTCCAACAACGCTTCGATCAGATTCTCATGGATGTTCAATACGTTCATAATCGGCGGTACCTCCTTTGTGAGGTCGCGAAACATCTTCACCGCCTCCTTCAATCTGCCCAGTTTTCGTGCACACATCGCCAATCTTCTTTTGATATAGATCAGTACATTCGTATCCCGTCTATGTATCGCCTCTGCTATCGAGCCCTGGTGTTGAGTATTCTGCGACTTCTTGTAATTATTCTCGGCCACTTTCAAAGCCTGCTTCAGGATCTTCTCTATCTCCACGATGGTGGTGGCTTCTTCCTCCGCGAGAAGGATATACGCAGGTGCGCAATCCGGATTACGCTCGAGTGCGCTGTGCGCGGCTTGTATTCTCACTACCGGGTTGCGCTCTCTCCAAGCTGTTTGCATGATTTCGTATTCCGGTTTTCCTGAGAAGAAAAGCATACTGAAAATTTTCGACGCCTCATAATGCTCGGGGGGGCAAAAGGGGGCTAAAATACGTAAATGTAATCCTACAATTCATTGTTTCTCAATCGGATATGCCTTGCCCACGTTGATACATTATCCTACATGGTCGTAAGATCACAATATACTTACTACATACATTATACTACCGTAACATGAATGTAAATTCCTGATACAACTGATCACTTGTTGCGACTACGACTATGAATTACGAGAAACAGATAAACGAGCAATCAAGTTTTCGACTTGTCCCTTTAAGGCGGATCGAGGCTCGCTTCGTCAATTCTACCTGCATCACTCTCGCAAGTGAAGAACGTCTGATGATCCTGTGCCGACAGATTCATGTCATAGTACGTCAGGGGTTCCTTGCCGGTTGCCCAGTAGAATCTCTGATACTCCGCGCCTCTGAACAGATTAATCGGATTGCGCCAGACCTTGCACTCTGGTACATTCTGCTGATTCGAGGAACCGCTGCCGGAGTTGTTGATGCTCGAGTTGTTGTTGTCGTTGGCATTGTCGCCGCTACTGATCCACGGCGAGATGTGATTGAGGGACACCTGCTCGATGAACGACGTACCGTACTTTCTAAAGTACCACCATTCGAAGATGAGGATCAGGCCAGAGATGAGGGATGACGTGCCGGTTAGGGCAACGTAGAACTTTGGGGTTAAAGTACTCAGGAACATCGTCGAATCCCACATGTTGTATAACAGCAGTGCCATTTATGCCGCTTGTTGTTGCCAGCTTATTACCAAGAAGCGCGGATATTTATCACACGAGCGCGATATCGAGCACGGTTATGAGCGATGCGTGCAAATTCTCTCTCCTCGTTTACGTCCTAACTCTGACAATCCGAATTCGTCTGTGCAGACTGATCGACACGCGACAGTTTGCTTTTGATGACGACGAGTTCCGATTCGTTTGAATAAATATCTCGCTCGCTTAACGGTTATAAATGGCACGCGAATCTCGACTCGCGTCCGGCCGTTCGTTCTCGTGTGGAATAATCGTCTCGCAGCGACAATATTGCGGACAATATGGAAACACGAAGAGCGGACGCCCGGTGGATAAGATCGCGGGAAACGTCACGATTCATGTTCCGATGATCTGAGATTCTACGAGTCTCCGGCGTTTAGCAACTGTAGGTGGGCGATCCGATTTGATCGATGATGGGTGACATCGTAAACATGATTGGCTAATCGCGCGATGCATGTCGACAGATGGCAGCACCGGGATAACCTAGCTGGATAACGCTAATGATCGATGTGTGACTGATAATTGATTATTTAGGATATACGGAGATATTTTAATATCCGATATCGATGAGTGACAAAAAAGAATTATATCTGAGTTTAGACGTTTCGATTTCTAAATCTTCTAATATAAATCTCATGTTGCAAAACGCTCTGTCGACTAATCTTTTATCACATTATGCGTCATTCTCCCGTATCTACGAAAATATTGCAATTCCTTTTCCTGCCGTTCCATTTCTATTATTTTTATTACTCCGTTTCGATCATTATTATGTTTATTATATCAATTATATCAATTACATCTATAACATTACGTCTAAAATATAAATATATTAAATATTTATTATATTATTATATTATGTTTATTATACCGTTCCTTCTCCTCGACTTATTCCTTTCATTTCTATTTCTTCGCTATTTCGATACATCGAGAATGCACATTTCGAGAATCGCAATCTCGCACTTTGATAGATTTCGAGGAACGATCGGTGACGAAACGCGCCGCGGGGGCCGTATTGCTGCGGATTCAAATCGCTCCGTATTTTTCGTCGCTCTTCATCGTCCATCAGTGAATCACGCGCACGGAATTTATTATCGCGAGTGTCCCTCGTCAAGCGTCGAGTATTTGTCGCCGCTTCGTAGACGTTCAATATCGTGATGTCGCTGATGTCGTGATCGCCCAGCCGATCAAGAATTTCTTCGAGTCCGTCATCTCGTCGGCGATTTCGCGCGCACATTCGATCATTGGCAGGTATCAAAGCATCACGATCAAATAACCGTTACTCTAATCGCATTCGATTGATCCGCATCGGCATCGGCGCACGGATGAACGGCCGCTCATCCGTTATCGCGCTATCGCGTTAACGCGATTTTCGAATTACCCGCGATTTCTCGAATCTCGCCGCGTTCGCGGCGATCGCCAAAATGCGCGTGCCGCGTTCGCATCGACCGAGTCTTCGATATTCGCTTCGATTGGATCGAAGCGATCCATGACCAATCCGAGCGACACCGAGAAAAACTTTCTTACGACGCATGCGCGTTGCGTAAGAGCGGGAAAGTAGAAACACAAACGAAATACACAGGCGCACGATGGATAACGCTTTATTATAGGTACACAGATATCTTACGAGCATCAGCGGATCCTTCCGCGCGCTCGAAGGTCTTCCCCTCTATTTTTCTTCGTTCCCCACTCCGCACGTCGCCCCCCGCTCGTCCCAGTAACCCACTTATCGGAGAAGCGCCTCGTGAGCGAGATGCCCCGCCGTATAACCGTATAACCCGCGACCTTAATTTCAATGACGAATTCGCCGACTTGAATTTCGAGACGACTTTCCCTCAGCGAAAGTGTCGAGACATCGGCGATTACTGGACTTACGCGCTATTGAAAAGAGATTTTATCTAACTGGCCTGCTTCCAGCATGCTGCGAACGCAAAAGCGTTGAACGTCATCTGGAATCTCGGAAACGGAAACGGAAGAGAAGAAACGGACGATTATCTCCCCGCGAGCGCGAGTTGACGATTTGTAGAGGAGAAGAAGAGGAGGAAAAGAATTCGCCGCGAAAGTCAAGAGGATTTCACCGAAAATCGCATCTTGCCGTGCTAAGCGCGTCGCAATTTACCTTTCATCGCGGTTCATTTTGATCGGGGAGGGATGAAGAAGCGCGAAAGAACCAGGTCCTCAAGTGTAATCCTGCCAGCACATGCAGGCTCGATCTTTTCTTTTTCTCATCGTCGAGAAATTTCTTAGGGGAAAACCCGGCGACCGCCCGATGCGACTCGCATCTGGCGATTCGCACGCGCTCTATTACTCTGGATTATTGCTGGAATTATCGTAATCTCGAATTTGTGAGGATCTTGTGAGGCGCGATCAGCATACGATCGAGGCTCTCGCAATTCGTTCCCTCGGATATCGGAAGCGAGTCCCGAATATTCGTTAATATTTACTTCAATGCCTAAATATTGATTCGTCCTTACGAATCCCGCGTGGAGCGAGCTGCTCTCGCAGTGTTTCGGAGATTTCCTGCTCGCAGAGCAGGATAGAGAGGATCGGTCAGAGGATCGATAAGAGGCGAGCTTTCTGAAGCAGGGATTCTAGAATCGTAAATGCTGATAAATATAAATAATGATAGAGAGAGAAAGAGAGAGAGAGAGAGAGAGAGAGAGAGAGAGAGAGAGAGAGAGAAATGCATCTACCGTTCGCCGAACCGAAATTGAATAATGAATGGAGTACCGTCGCGTTCAATATCGCGGGAAACACAATTTCCCGATGATGACTCGAGTTTTCCAGAATTCTTCATCTCTCTTGAGCCGTAATGAGCCGTAATTAAAGATAAATTATATATCGATCCGGAGTATCAAGCTCGTGCTGAAAATATGATTTCCGGTGAAATCTTTATTACAGTAAACGCACCATCTCCGAAGAAATGCGAGAAGAAAGTAAGGAAAAATTCTGGGTCGGCCGCGTCGCTCCGTTTACCCCTCGAGAACGAGACATAATACTCGCTAGTGGGTATCGGGGAAGCGGGCAATTTATTCGAGGGTGAGAGATGCGAGCACAGGCTGGCGGGCGGCAAGGGTGCGCCGGTATTTCGAAATCCTGCATGACGAGAACGAGTGCTGACGAATACTCAAACGGCAACTGTCGATTGCAACTTCCGCTCGTTTCTCTTAATTCTTACCGATTTCTTGCTTGTAAGTTCTTGTAAGTTCGCTCTCAAGTTTCTCTCTCCCGCGATAACCAACGCGAGATTTCCTTCCTTCCTTCCCCCCGCAAGAGAGAAACCTCACGCATTCACGTATTCCCGCCCGCGCGCCCCCTTCTTCCTCTCCACGTCCACGTGCATTCGCGTTCGCTCTCCTCCGCGTTCGGCTACGGTGCAGTCGATCGGTCGGTCGGTCAGTGAACCGCCGCCTCCTGTGACGCCGCCGTCCCGTCCCATTCCATCCCATCGCGCCGGCGGCGGCGGCAGCCAGTGCGATCCAACTGTTTACCGTTAGGATCTCACCGCGAGATCGACCTGCAAGTGGTCGGCACGGAAAAGCGAACTGGAATCGCGGCCGTCCTTATCCTTGACGGTCGGAGAGTCCGGTTGTGAAAATTTGCGAACGAGTGCGAGGCGTGACCTCGAAACCTCGCGACTCGATTGGCGAATCGGGCGAGATCGCCGCGGAATTCCTTCGAGCCCATCTCGCCGTCCCGCGCTCGCGATCCTCTCGCGAGGGATTCCCCGGACTGGCATTCTCCCGGCGGGAGATTGATTTCGACGGCCGCCGCCCGCCCCTCTCCCGTCTCCTTACGCTGACCACGTGGTGCTGGCCGCCGCGCGTTAAGGCGCATTCCGCTTTCGCCATTTAAATAATCCCCTCACTCCCCGACACGCTACGTCCCACCCGCGCGCGCGTGCGCGCGCGCGCGTCCCGGCCACGATCGAGTAATCGCGAGATTGATAACGCAATTAAAAATTCGCTATTCGATTCGTTAATTAAATCTCTCGGCCGAGTTCGGCCGAGTTTGCAATTACGCGCCGGAACTTTACGCCGCGCGCACTTTCCCCACGCGCGGATATTCCTGCGCGTTTGCCCTCCCTCCCTCCCTCCCATCCTTCCACGGCCTGCCGCGTTCTCCGACGGGTTCGGTTCGGTTCGGTTCGTGTTTCCCGGCGACCACGCCTCCATCTACCTGCCGCTATCTACCTCCGCGTCCCCGCGTCTCCCCTTTTCCGGCAGTTTCCCCGAAGCTTGCCGAAGGCGCATGCCAACATCCCCCAAGTTTTAGACGTAGCCGGTAAACCTGTAATGAGCTATGCGACACTCGATCCCGTGTCACTGATTGCACCGCGCGCATGTGTGAGGCGCGCTCAGTCGTCTCGATGGATATTCAGACGCGTTTTAATGGCGCGGCGATATCGGAATCCGCATTCCCGATCTCGCCGATCTCGGTGCCAACGGAAAGGTGAGGGAGAAGGGAGGGAGGCGGCTCTTTTACCGTCGATTTTATGTAACGAACGTTTTCCACGTTTCTGCGTTCGCATGCCGTCCTCGCGAACGGACTTTCCAAAACGCGAACGCGCTGCAGGTCGCGCCTCGCGATTCGCGGCCGGAAGCCAAGAGTTTCGTAACTGCGCCGATGCGGCCGATGCGGCCGATGAATCAGTTCCAGACCTTGAGAGGTCCCGGAAAAACCGCTGGAACCGCGCAAGAACTTTCTCGCGGAACTTTAATCCATCGCGATTAAAGTTTGCGCCGCGTTTGCGCGCGTTGCACCGTTCGCGTCCGCAGCGGGGAACGACGAGCGCTCGAAATCGATGGCCGAGTGCCATGAGAGAGTCTCGAGACTCCTTTCCGCAAGATTTTTATTTTCGATGTGCTTTCCCGTGCCGCGACGGGAACTTGTAATCGCTCGCGTGAAGAGTTTGTCCAAAATTACACGTTCTTTCTTCGCGACACACACCGCAGAGAGAAACCGCTTAATCTGATCTCGCGTCCTTGTGGATGCGCCTTGTTTCGAACGCGCTTCCATCGGTGCGAGAGAAATCGAGTTATGTTACTTTTTCGGTTACTTCCCGCGGGACCTCTGACCTGACCTCCCTCCGCCAGCGGAATTAACGTTTCCGTCGTTACATTGACCCAGATTAACGGCGCCGCCGCGCGACCGTAAAGTGCCGTGCACAATGCTGGACGCACCCACGCGCGAAGAGAAATGCGTGGGTGAGATAGCCTGCGGGTGTTACAAGTTCCGTCCAGTTCTTGTCGCGTAGTTCGTCTCCCGTAAATTCTTGAAAAGGGACTTTCATCGAGGCTCCGGGCCGACAACCCGACAATTATCTCTCAATCATTCGCTTCGCGCTTGCGAACTTGCCGATGGAATTTACAATTCCAAGGGGAACGATACTCTTGTTTTCGTTTTCGCAACGGCATGTTTCCAGATGCGCATCGCGCACCGTTGCTTCGACTTCCGGCTCTCGCGTCTCCTTGGGTCGCGCGGGTCAGGAATTTCCTCTGCGAAGAAGGAGAAGAAGGAGAGAGAGGGAGGTATATTATTACGTTGGAAATGGGTTAAACCGATCGCGTAGCTTCTCGCGTGTCGCGTGCCAAATTGCAGCGCGGCGATACCATCGCGGATAAGCCGATGCGGATACGCGCGTTCATTTACCCCCGCGCGCGCGCGCCTCGTAATGTTCGCCGCCCGATAAACTGCGTAAAACACGTGCCCCGGCCCGTAAATTCATCGCCGGGCTTCGTGCGGTAGTTTGCCGTCGCGGTAATTGATATCGCAGTTTGATATCGGCTGATGCCGTGTCGGCGGGGGTGGGAGGGCGCGTGGCTGGATGCGAAGAGCGAGGGGTACGATGCGGGAGCGTCGGTGGTGGACGCCGCCGCGAGGAGGGCCGAGGGAGGGTAGGCAGGCAGGCAGGCAGGCAGGCAGGCAGGCAGGCAGGCAGGCAGGCAGGCAGGCAGGCAGGCAGGCAAGATAGCGGGGATGGCGCTGGTAGATGAGGGGGGTAGCCGCAGCGGGGGCAGGCGAAGGAGGCGAGAGGGGTCGGGAAACACGGGGTGTTACGGGGGATGGTCCACGAGACGAGCAAACGAGTAGGGGTGGATGGACGCGGTCACTATGGCAACCGTGGCTGGGTTTCAGGGCTCCGCGACGGTGAGATGGTTTGGGTAATGTTCCGCGCGCCTTGGGAATGGATTTCTCTCGCTTTGCCACCAAATGGGGTTAGTCAGCGCTAAGCGCACACCCGTTTCCTTCGCGCCTTTTTCTTCCCGCCCGCCCGTCTTAGCGTCTCCATCTGTTTCAATCTTTCTTCGGATACTTTGGCGGCTTCGGCCGCTTTGGTTAAAGCTCTGCCATATTCTCCCGAAATTTATCGACAATCCCGCGGCAGACACATAATCCCGCAATTTTTCATTTCGCTTGTACCGCGCGGAGAATAAATCACGGCCGTTTTGATAGTCTGCCCCACGGTTCTCAGATTAGAGAGCTAGACCGATCAGCCTTCACGCTCACGCACGTTGAAGCCCGGGCGAAGAGCGGGCGAAGAGGAGAGATTTTCACGCAAGGAACGCTTGCGACGCTTGAATTCTGCCGGGATCATGCCGGGAGGATCTCATTTCGGAGATCACCGCGGCGCTTCGTGGTTTTATACCGATAACCGCCCAGTCTCGGGATACGTACGCGTACGCGACGAAGAATCGCGAGATGTAGCTTACTATCGTACGCCATCCGTAAATTATCCGTCGCCACGCTGGCGATTTTCACACCACCGGCACGCGGGAATGACGAGGCGGGGAGGGCGTGAATGGAAATAGAAACGAGAAAGTGGCCGGTTATCGTTACCGCGACGTAGAGGCGAAGTAGAAGAGAAAAATATGGCATTCATTCCGTGTTACGTGCATTTCGAAGGCTTTTCGAACAAGAAGAAGGCTTTTCGAGCAACAAAGACTCGATTATCCGAGTTGGATCTGAGCCAGTTTGATCTCTAGCGAGAACAAACGGTATAATGATAACTCAGACGTAAACGTAAACGAGTTCCTATCAAGCGTTATCCGTAGCAGGGAAGCAGCGAGAAAAATCAGCCGATAGCCTTATCGGAAGATTTAATTTAGACTGATTTAATGAAATAAAATAAAATAAAAAAAGATTCAATTCGATAATTTCCGCTCTCGCGGTCTCTTTTTCTGCTTCTTTTCTTCTTTCTTTATATATATATATCCATAAACTGTGGATTATGCAAGCATGTAGATTATACAACGCATTTTCAGCGCTCCGACAGTAATTGCGGCGTATGCGTGCGCGTAAATAAAAGGAAAGATTTTCTCCCTCGAGGTCAGTCGGGCGAGCCTCAAAGCGGATCGCTTGGAGATTCAAATCTTTGCGCTCGCGGGGCAGTGAGCAGAAGCAGCAGTGAGAGAAGTGGCGAGAAGATCGACGCGTCCTTGAACTCGAAGCGGGGTTCCGCGAATATCCGACGATATTGGCCGATTAATCACGATCGAAAAAATATCGACGGGAAGAGATAACGAACCACGATCGATCGAGACAGACGCGAGACGGGCGGACGTGCTTCCATTTTTGAGAAATATCTCTTAAAATTATCTTCAAGCGCTTTCCTCATCTTTACAGCGCTTTTCCGTTAATCTCGCTAAAGGTCAACGTTTCGTTACGCAAATGAGTCTGGCATTACGCATGCAAAACATCGGAAGCCGACGAGGAGACGGCCGAGAAGGCGGCCTCGCATGGGAGGCAAAAACGAGAGAGAGAGAGAGAGAGAGAGAGAGAGAGAGAGAGAGAGAGGGGTGACGGGAAGGGAGAAGGGGAAAACAAGTGAGAGTTCGCGGGGGTGTCGGCATCGAGGTCAAACGCCCGGCAAAGTAAACGGGTCGCTCGCTCGCATTCGTCTCTTCGTACTCGAGCCGGTCGCGAGCGGCTCAGCTGCTCGCGCGGCTCGATCGATACTCTCGCGAATGTTATGTTCGAGCGAAGCGTGGATCGCGCTGTCCCGCGTTAACCACGCATGTCGCGAATTAGTCTCCAGCCGCGCAATTATCGCGAGACTCCCCCGGCCTCCCCTCGGAGGGCTTTCCCTCGAAAGTATCGATCGCGAAACGATTCCGCCTCCGAGAGCGAATCTGGCGCGCGTCGCGCACTTAGATCGGAATTAACGTGGGAATTAACGTCTCGGAACTAAAGTCCGTTCTGCGGATTGCGCGAACGTTCCGGATTGGAAGTGAATGTTGCGCCATCGACGCGATTAATTGCGGGACTCGATCGGGATCTAGATTGAATCATTGATGAAAGTCGAACCGTGCGCGAGCCGCGGATTAAACCGCTGTCAGAGGGCTGTAAATATGATGACGTGGCGCGCGTCCCATTTCGAGAGGTATTAATTATCATTTCGCATCCGTCTGGCAGACGCGCCAATATCCTCGAGCGCGCGATCACCGTCCCTGACGTCGCGTACGCTTCGATCGCAGAATTGCAAGAATCGCGCGAATTTCCACTCTCGATCAGCAGGGAGAGCCTCTAATTTCGTCGTTGAGATTTCTACGATGACCTGCTGATCGCGATCTCGCAAGACGTCGCTCGATTGTCACTCGATTCGGATAAGCTGATCGAGCCTTTCGAGGGCATCGAGAGACACAGGCCGACACAGGCGCCCGTTGGCAGGGAATTAAATTCTCCAGGAGATAAAAACGGAATGAAACAGGCAAAAACAATTATCATCGCATCATCGTTCAACGATTATCATAATTCGGAAACGAGGTGTCCGAGACCTTGGGAAGTTGCGGTGAATAAATCCCTCATAGATCCCCGCGCGATAAAACGAGCTTGTGCATTGTTCTCCGCTTATCCGTATTTCCCTGAAGATCCGGTCGTAAACACTGGGAGCTTTGCTCACGCTCGCCGCTCTGTTCCGTCGACTTTAGGATCTTTCCCTTTTTCTTTTAAGGCTCAAGGCATGTACATATATCTTCGGCCGTTCGTTGGCCCGGGACATTCTTCGGGACACGTACACAATATTGCGCGCACAAAGGCCACAGCCGACAACAAAGTACGTCCCACAATCCGTCCCACGCCATGCTGCGGCCAGGCCGGGTCGCTTCGAGAATCTCGATGGAATTTTGTAACGTTTCTCGGTAGACCGACGAATTTCGGGCGACCGGGAGGCAGCAGGTAGGCGAATCCGCTCGAGCCGAGCCGGAGTCGAGTCGCGCGCAGGGAAATTCGAGATATCCGTTCACTGGACAAACGATCCTGCCTGCGCGAGAGCGATGCGGTCGATCGGATGTACAAGGTGATCGTCCGGTCTCGCGATCGGATTCTAATTAATCCTCGGAGGGACGCTCAAAGGGACAGCTCTCCCTAACCTGATCCCGAACGCGATCGAGAACGATCAAGAACCCCCCCGGAGCTCCGGAAATCGACGACACGCGGACTGTCACGGATCCCTTTTCTCTTCCTTTCTTCGGCTAAACCGAGTAGAATCGATCCAGCACGGTCGATTACAACCGCCCGCTCTCTCATCCTCGCCGACTACCCTCTTTAAGTACCCCGAGCGAGCGAACGGTCGTCCGGTCCGTCCAAACGTCAAGCTTCGGGGCTGGAAACGGTACATCTTCAGCCCCGATCTTCAGCGGATCATCGAGATTCATCGTGAAGCGGAAGAGCCATCTCGCGCGATCGTCCGATCATTTCGAACGAGCGGAGCGCGAATTTCCGGACACCCTGTATGTGGGCCAGGTGCGCGCGAAGCCCCGATCGTGATGCCCGGTTGATGGGGCACGAATGCGTTGCCGACGTGTTACTGACCTATCCTCACCGGGTGTCGCGCAAGTAGGGTTCATTTGCGCTGGTCACGTGCGCCAGTGTCGTCGATCTCGTTACGAGAGCGGCTCGAGCGCGCCGGGCGCCTGCGTAATTAGCGAACCGCTGATTAGCCGGGCCGTTTCTTCGATACGACGATGCGGAACGCTCGTCGTTACTCGGGGAACCCCCGAGTTGGAGGCGGGGATCCGCCCGATGCGGGATAATTGTCTGTCGCGCGCTAATCGCAGCGCGATTTACAGCCGACGCGGCGCCTATTTTAAATTCGCGCTATTTTGTCCTTCACCCGCGAGGGAACGAGAGGGCGAATGATTTTTCATCGCGACTCGGATCGGGGATCGAGTGCGCGGCTGTATTTCGGCGCAGGACGGACATGTGAAATGTTCGACGCGATAATCCGGGCATTAGCATGCGCGAATTTCCATTTTGTTCATTTATTAGTAGAAAATTCGCCGCGGTGCGACGGTTCTTTTTCGGTTTGACGTACCGGCTACTTGTTGCGCCTCCCGTCTCCGATACGCGATCGGTTTAACGATTCCTCGCGCGGCCATTTAATTAAAGCCCGAGCAACGGAAAGCAACAGAGAGAGAGAGAGAGAGAGAGAGAGAGAGAGAGAGAGAGGGGRGGAAAGAGAGATCTTATTTTCTACTTTAAATATTTTTGCCGGGAAAGAGTCGCCGGGTTTACACGCGCGCTCGTCTCGATTCGACTCGGCCCGATTTAAGGGACGGGTGCAGATACGACGAGCAGATACGCGCGGATGCCGGCGGGAATACGTTCGTCTCTCGCTGACGAACGCGAGCGAGCCTGCGCTGGATGCTCGGGCGTCGTCGCGAGAACGCTAATAATGTCCGTCCACGATTCGGAGCCGATGCCCGTCCCATGACAGCGTGAGCGCCGCGGTCTCGCAGAGAGAGAGAGAGGGAGTGAGTGAGGGAGGGCGGAGGGAATACAAAGCGCGCGCGCGCGCGCGCGTGCAATCGGGGAGGAAGTTACGCTCGCGCTCTCGCCGCGTGTCGCTCCTTCTTGCCTCCGTATATTTAGCACGGCCGACTGGCGCAACCGACGACTGGCCGCGTCGGCGGTACACACTCGATTTGGCATCCGGCCACCGTTCCCACGCGAGCGCTCGTCGTGACGTCGTCGCAAGGCTGCGTTATCTAACGCAATGCCGCCTTGCGCCGGCCCGCTATCTTCCGTCCCTGTCGCGGTGGCGTCAGATTGCACGCGTCAGGCTCCGCGGCCGATCTGATGAGGCGGTGACGTCACGCGGCTATAATGCAGACGCGTCGATTGATGACGGCCGCCGCGAGCCCGCAGCCGGCATCGAACGATTCGCCGAGGGATGATCCCCGCCGTGATCTTCGTCCGGAGGCAGAGACAGAGAGAGAGAGAGAGAGAGAGAGAGAGAGAGAGAGAGAGAGAGAGAGAGAGAGAGAGAGAGAGAGAGAGAGAGAGAGAGAGAGAGAATAAACACGCGGTGCTTGGGAGCGAGTACGGCGGGGAGAGTGGAGGGACAGGGAAAGAGAGAGAGAGAGAGCAATCGATGAAATCGATAACTGTGGCTGTGAGTGGCGATCGGTGAACTTGGAACGTAAAGAAAAAACCGTCAAGGCAGCTCCTCCTTCTGGAAACGATGATGTAATCCGTTCGCACGGCACGTCAGTTGCATCATCCGCTGGTTCCACAGCACACGGAACAGAGCACGCAGATACCCTCGCGCAGAAGAAAGGAAAGAAAGGGAGGAGGAGGAGGAGATACGAGAGGAATCCATTACATGGAGTCTGGCGCGGTACGCGGCACGCGGTCCCAAGTGCGTTCCTTGGCGAAAACGCGCGCGGCGACGAAAGGAAAGGTTCGCCGCGCGAACCATCGCGTGCGCCTCCGCGGGGAAGTCAGCGCTGAATCGCGCGCGCGGCGTAGCCTGGCAACAACACGCCTCGCGATCTCGCTTGCGAACGTGTCGTCGCGTCGTTAAGAGGAACGGACGGAGATAGCGGCGGAGCGCAGCGGGCATCCGGAGAGTCGGAGCGGGAAGGGAGCGGAGAAAGAGAGAGAGAGAGAGAGAGAGAGAGAGAGAGAGGGAGAGAGTCGGTGGCGATGTGAGACGGCGTGAGCTGGATGAGGAGGGGCGGAAGGGAAGAGGGGAGGGAAGGCCTGCGAGCCGTGGCGGAACGAGCGAGACGGGATCCTGATGCGGGACGACGGAGGCATGCAGGGATGAAAGGACGATCTTTCCCTCTCCCTTCTTCTCTCTCTCTCTCTCTCTCTCTCTCTCTCTCGTTCGCTCGCTCCTCGCCTCCTTACACGGAATCAGGTGCTCGGCCGTCAAGGCCGAGAACTTCCCGCAGCGTTTCCCAGCCAGGAGAACCTGCGCACGTGTTCGCGCAGTTATGCTTCGCATTGTTGCTCATTTTCCTACTTTTCACGGCGCTTCTGCCGGCCCGCGTTTTTTTAGATGTGTTTTTTTAGCGTTCACGTCGCCGCGTCACGTGGCACGTTAACGATCGATCGAGCGCGCGCTCGAGGACATAATAACGGATCGCGTCGATTCCTGATTTGGATTCCGGCGTGTATCCCGCGTGTGCGTGCGACGTGAAGGAGCATCCTCGTCACACATGGGCGAAAGGGCGGTTACCAGGCGAGGGATAATATTAATATTCGGCATTTATTTACCGCAACGTTTCCACGACGTTTCGCGTAGGAGAGAAAATATCGCGCGATGTGGTGCTCGACAGCTTCTTCTCCCCAGCTCGAACCTTTGAGACTCTTGCCCTTTGTCGCCAGTCATATCAAACAGAGCCTGTCGGGGAGGGAGGGGCGGGGGTGATATCCGCGTCTCAGAATTCTCTATAAAGACGTTTCCTTTCGCGTGCCTGGCGTGGCAGACCGCGCTCGTTTGTCGCTGCCTTTAAACCACGGTGGCACTCTTCGAAGCTCGCTGAACACTTTCGCGGGTTGCGAAAGAGCCGGGGCGGTCTGTGATTTGGGTCACGACCCACATTTCATCCTCCCCCTCCCTCCCTACCCCATATATATATATATATCTCTCACTCTCTCTCTCCGTCTTTCTGCCCCCTCCTCCGCTCTGCCTCTTATCTCGGTCTATCCATCTTCGTCTTCGCTACTCTCTCTTTCTCTCTCTCTCTCTCTCTCTCTCTCTCTCTCTCTCTCTCTCTCTCTCTCTCCCTCTGCACCTGCAACGCCTGTTCGCGTTAGCGCGACCGTGCACGAGCACTTTACAGACGTGTCGCGCTTAACGAGCGCCACCCGTAGCGGAATGTAAATGATCATTAATTCGATTTACGATGTTTATCTGCAGCCGTTTATCGAACCCGTAGCCGAATCAAGTATCCTTCCGCGATGTTAACATTTTAACGGTGACACGGTGATCCGCGGAATGGCGAACGTGCGAGGATCATGCGGTCACCGCGACAACTGACGTTGTCATACATATGCAAATATGGTTATTCGTGAGAGACAGAGAGAGAGTGACGGATAATCGCGTCTGAAATCAGCTCGAACTTTAGATCCGGCGGTTATCCTCGTGTCCCCCGTCTTTCAATCCGACGCGATAACACTCTGCTCATTAGTCGCCTCTTATTCGCAGATTCCGCTCTATCGGCGGAGGAAAGAACAAGATCGTCCCATCGATAAACTTGCCAAGATGGCCGATTCCTCGTCGGAAATCAACTCTGAGCTGGTGAAATAAGTTTACTCGCTCGAGAACAGCCGAGAGCGGCGTTATCGTTGTCAGCTTTCGCGCGAACCCGAACGCGGCAGAGAGAGAGAGAGAGAGAGAGAGAGAGAGAGAGAGAGAGAGAGAGAGAGAGAGAGAGGAAAAATGAAAAGAAGGAAAAGATAAAAAAAGTATTAAAATTTTTTATTCTTTTTCAATTCCAT